>MU864951.1:67998-176610 GCA_033576145.1 Cladorrhinum samala
CCTCCTCCCCTCCCATATTTTATCTTTTAGCCCTCTAAACCGTAGCGGTCAACAAATTGGTTCACTTACAATTTACAATACGAAGCTTGCCATCGAAGATTCCCAATTCGCCTTGAAACGCGGAAAACAGTCTCTCAAGTTAACATCCAACCTAAATCGCAATCACCATGTGCTCCCCACATAGACAATTGCCGGTCTGCCAGGCTGTATCGAACCCACCAGCCACCACAAATCAAGAGGTGAGTCGAATCCGAGAACGGCGTCAACTGGTCTCGTCGTATGCTAACTCTCATTTTCTAGATGCCGGGCGTGAAGTGCCCAACCTGCGAATCAAGAGGTGTCGTCAACTGGGTGCTCGAGGGCAGGAAGTGTGGATATTGTGGCACACCCTGTGGTATAGACGATTGATTCGACCGAAGAACGAGCATCCGGCTGACGTGATGCTCCATTCTTCTGACTGTTACAAAGTTTCATTATGTACCACTTTGGACTTGTTTTCTGTATTCATTGGCGCATTGGGTAGTCTGAAAGGAGAGGAAGGGAGCCCGGGCAAAAAAGACAAAAGGGACGAGGAGTGAAAAAAGGGACAAAGGGACAAAAATCATGGTGGGGATACGCAGTAGGGCGATCGGCCGGATATACCTAATCAAAAGAACGTTTTGGTCTCACACAATAGACGGGAAATTTTACTTGGACCAACAAGGTTGCAGTTCGTATCGTACGTTTGTTTGCCTGGGACTCGAGCCATCAACTTGGGCTTCTTGTATGTAGGTATCAAGTCCCGGCAGTTTGGTTACACTACTTTCAAACCTTGAAAGGTAAACCGCCGAACCATCTAGCTGGATTCGCCACGTACCCATTAGGCTTGGGATACTTGGAGAAAATCTAGGGATGGGAGAGACATGCAGCTGCAGCAGATTCCGCAGAAACGGAAAAAAATACTCCAAGCCAAAGAATTCTTGCAGCTGAACAAGTTGCCGTTGCCGATCACTCGATTTCCTACATCTCGTACCACTAGTAATAAACAGGGTTCGGATGAGGGGATCCGACAGTCAATCGTGATGGGTGCTGGTGATACCGTGCCAGACTCGGGCTGTGTTGACCCGGGTGGAAGAAGAAACCCGGCGCGATGCCAGGGAGAAGAAGAAACGTCTCCGGTCGGGCCGGTTGACAGCTGCTGTGGATATCGATTTGCTGCAGCTGCCCCACCCAGTTTGCTTATCTTATCATCTCTGCCAAAAATTTAAACCTCAAAAAGCCAATCCGTGCCGAATTTCCAAGAAATTCTTTCTCTCCAGCATTCTCTCGATTTGCGATGCAAAGCAAACCCAGGGCTTGAGCAGCATCTATTGCAAGTGACAGCAAGCAACTGCACCGAAAGGCTCGACGTCATCGAGCAACATTTACTTATTTTATCACGTTAAATGAGTAAACAACAAACGGTAGGCTGTGGGCGTTTTCCTTTTTACCACTTTTTTATGTATGCTCTCACAACCGTTATCGACGCAATAATTGAAAGGGTACGTACATCATTTTCACTCCTCTTCCCGCTCATACCCTTAAAAGACACCTCTGTTGCTATGATGAGAGTAATTTGCGATTGATACCACTCGGGTGGCTCACTTTCGCCGGTGCGGCTATACCCGGTGGACACATGAAAGTCATTTCTTACATATTCTGAGCAACAAAACCACAAGCCTTTCTGATTACCACGCAAAGTGATTGCAAGTGTAGCTAACTGGGCTATTCAGATTACATCCTTTATTTTCTGACTTGAGCAACCAATTTTCCCGCAGTGGTACGCACCTCTCCTCTACTTGCGGTAGGACGAGTATGTGCTCATAACTCGGGAGAAAGCGAACTTATCTGTTTGCAAAAGAGGAGCGTTGATAGTCTTCACTCGGCCGGCTTAATGTGTTCGTGCTGGTTGGGTTAATTCTCGCAAGCTCTACATGACTCGAACAACAAATCTACACATCTTGTTACTATGTGTAATATTTTACTCTCTAAGCTGCCTGTGTTCTCTGTCGTGATAATAAGTTGCTCCGATGTCGTCCGCTGCCCATTAAGCATCGATTTCCAATCGCTGTGGTAAATTTTTGCAGTCCATGCCCTTTCCGTATATATTATATCGATCAAAGTTTAGCTCGCTGTCTCCTCGATCAAAACTCGTTCATCGTCAATGTTCGGTTTTCTTATTAATGTCATGGTAAAACTTATTGAATAACGAACAAAACTGTCCGGAGCCTCGCTCAACAGTTCCGGCCCAGATTATGCAACGGATTCTGGAGCTCCGAGTTGAGAGGCCGCTCACACGCCCTTGTGGACGTTGAGTGTGGAGGGGCGTCTTACTTTTTGTCTCTTCCACTGGTGGCATAATTCCCAATATCCCGACAGCTTCAGCCAGTAAGAGTGAAATGACGAATGTGTCAGATTGACGCTAATCCCGGGAAGAATCCAGTGCCTGGAGTCGTCTGGACCCATCTCCTCTTGCTGGCAGCCGTTACACAGCTCGGAGTTTGGTTTCTTCTTTTGAGACTTGACTGATGTCAAGAGATGGACTCCATGGATCTCCAAAAGCATTCGGAAGCATCATATATTTTAAAGATCAATCAATAGTGTTTAATCGTGCATTGCAATTGGCGACTGCTACAGAAAACAGATCCTTCAAAAAGGCCCCCTGACGCCAATCCTACCGTCCATTGAGGGCGGAGGCGGATTGGCGGACTGTTTAAGCGCGCTGGCCTCGTCCTCTAAACTCTTTGTGATCATCACTCCCACTCCCACCACCCGCTCGCGCCTCTCTTGCTATCGCCTAATCTACACTACATGGACGACTACGACACTTTGACGCCGACTGCACCTCTATTCATCGAACCTGCATGTCGATATGACAAAGTGATGGCCCCACCAAATGCATCGCAGACATCACAACACCATAATGTGCATTGCTGCTAGGCTCGGCGAACTGCGCGTGCATCCTGATAGCGGCGGCGTTCTCTTCATCCTCCAATTCTGTTCTGCTCCGGAGCGTGTCGTACCTGGAAGATGTGGACAAAGAAGGCAAACGGCACACACCACCCCTGACAAGAGAGGCGCTTTGAGCAATCCGTTTCAGAAATCGGCATTCTGGAACCTTGAATTTTCAACAGCCAATACGGAGCACCCAGCTTTTCCGTAACGGTGTGGCCGCATTTCGTTGGTGTGCTTGAAGCGGACCCTGCCCTGCTTGGTTGGCCAGGTCAAAGGCTTGAGGTTGAATGGTATCTGCAGGAACGGGTCTTAGGTCGTTGTCGAACTGGAACGGGGGCATCAGGGTGCTGCGCGCTGCGTGACCCCTCCTTTCCTTTCTTTTCAGAGTTTCTCAACGGGGCGGGGCGGCCAGTTTCGTTGCTTTTACCTGACCACTGTTCTGCCATCGGCCCAGTGGTTGGCTTCTAAGGGTTTCTGTACATTTTTACCGTCTCGCATGGGCCACATGATGGGATCCAAGTCTGTGTCTAGGCCGCCGCCGTACAAGGCACAAACAAGCCGAGCAGTCGATTTCGGTTGTTCCTGAAATACGAAACCAGGTCCTCTCGGGATCTAGGGAGCGGAGTCTTGCTGCGGGGGGGGGTGCCCGGCGGTTTTCTTAGCGTTGCGAAAGCCAACCTGGGTTCCTGGGGGGAGGGGGGGGGGCTTTCCCAGTCACTCTCAGCTTCGGACCACACCCACACGGGAAAGGCAGCGAGCGGTGTGGTGCCGTGGTGAATTGACTGCCCGGATTGAGCGCCCGGATTGGATTGTGCATTTGCGTTTTGACGGAATCGTGCATTTTCATGACCTCCCCCTCCATTGTTGACCTTGACCCTCGTCTCGCATCCATCATCCCGTCTCCAGTCAACATTACTTTGTACATGCGAACCCATCAATTACAGAAGATTACCGTTTCTCCTGGTCTCCGTGCCTCGTTCCTTGTCGCAGCGCAATCTGCCTATTTTCGGCCCCGTCCCTTTCCCAAACGGAACACTGACCCTGTAAACCCCGACTGCAGCATTGCCTTACGTACTGCCCGGACAGCTTTCTGCTTGCGTGCGCAACCGCTGCTTGCATCGTGCGGCAAAGTGCGCACGAAGTGCGAATCGGGAGAACCCAGCTACCTTTAACGATCAAAGCATCCTGTCTGGCACTTGGCACCTGGCATCCCAGGGCTGCTGGTTAGAATGGGCCGGTCCAAGCCTGTACCGCAGCCGCTCACACTGGCGCCCACCGACGACGCTGGTGCTGGCGCTGCTGGTGCTGGTCTTCGTGTCCAAGTTGGTGAAACTGTCCCGAATTCTTCAGACCCAGCTTCCTCACCCCGATCCCCGCGCTCCCCCTTGCGGTTCGGCCAGAAAAAGTCAGAGAGCCCAGGCGACACAGTGCAACTCGCTGACGTCCTGCACAAACCCGTTGATCCTCCTCCTCCTGTTGTCCAGGTTCCTCCTCCTTCGAGACAGCGACAGCAACAGCAGCAGCAGCAGCAGCAGCAACAACAACAACAGCAACAACAGCAACAGCAACAACAACAGCAACAACAACAGCAGCAGGCAACAGAGAAGCGCTCCCCCGTCATCACTCAAGAAGACACGGCAGCACAATACACGAGGCCGCCGCCGCAGCCTTCGCCGCGAGAACATCACCGGCCTGGCGACCAACGGCCTCGATTACCCAACCAGCCCCCGCCACAGCTGGGCCACAGGAACCCGCGGCACGACGACGACAAGGCCTCAAAGTCGGGTTTCTTCTTCAATTTTGGAAAGTCGGCCAAGCCAACGGACCGTGCCACCACTCATCATCACACAGGTTCCCGCACAGATATTATGTCGAGGGACTCTGAGCACCCAAGGAAACCTTCGAAACAAACCAGCACTAAGCATTCGGGTACGTAGATCGATCGATATCTGGCCATGTGTGCCGGCCTATGAGCCCGGCCATTTGTGCACGCCCGCATCATCCGTCTCACTTAATTCGCATGGCCTTGTTTCAAGCCTCCCCGCTAACCACTCCCTCTGAAAATTCTAGAAGCGCCCCAACAACAGCAAGATCCCCTAGCGCAAAGATCTGTCCAACAGCTACCATCAAGGTCCGAAGTGTCACTGGTGTCGTCGGTTGACTACGATACAGCCAGCTCTGTAAGCGGTTCGAATTCGAGAAAACACAAACCAAAACCCTTTGCGCTGCTCAGCCGCACGAAATCTACCAAAGACAAAGAGGATAAGGAGAAGAGGGACGGGCCAAGCCCAAGGGATAAGAATCAAACGCACCTCAGGGCGCCCGACGCCGACAGAGGATACGGCTCCGCACCATTAAGGACGGCACCTCTCCAACCGCACGACCGATCGTTCCGCGAGATGATGTCCTCGGCGGTTCGCAACCACTCGGCGGAGCGGTCCCAGGCGAGGGATATCGGGTCCGGCAGGCCGAGAGAGCACGATAGGGATCATAGAGGTCAACCCTCTTCCTTTAGGGAGGCAAGCGGGTCGGCCGCATTTTTCAGCAATCTCAAGAACAGTAAAGCAGCCGGGATAATCACCAATCGTTTGTTTGGCGGGTCCGGGAAAAATGAGCACCAAGCGCCCAGAGAACCAGTGATTGACGACGAGAATTATGTGCTCAAGGTCATTAACTTGCCTTTGGTGGAACAGACGCGACTGACGAGGATATCGAAGAGGCTTGAGGATTCACGGGATAAGACCGAGTTCTGGATGCCGGCCTTTCCATGGAGGGCAATTGACTATCTCAACTACAAAGGGAGTGACGTCGAGGGCTTATATCGTGTGCCAGGCAGTGGACCGCAAATCAAGAAATGGCAGCGCAAATTCGATGAAGGTGGGTGACTAAGTTTTGCCAAGACGTTTTTCTTTTTTCTTTTTTTTTTTCTTTCTTTTTTTTTCTACTCTGTGTGTCTGTCCAAGGTCATTAACATAGTCTTTAGAACTCGACGTTGATCTTTTTGAGCAACCTGACCTCTACGACATCAACATCATTGGCTCGATGCTCAAAGCTTGGCTTCGTGAGCTTCCCGATGAGTTGTTCCCCAAAGAAGCCCAGGACAGGATCGCAAGAGAGTGCGCTGGCGCAGAGACTGTTCCTCAACTCCTCATTGACGAGCTTTCCAACCTTTCACCCTTCAACTATTACCTCCTTTTCGCTATTACTTGCCACTTAAGTCTACTACTTGCCCACTCAGACAAAAACAAGATGGATTTCAGGAATCTGTGCATCTGCTTCCAGCCATGCATGAAGATTGACGCCTTTTGCTTCAAGTTTCTGGTGTGCGACTGGCGCGAGTGTTGGAAGGGCTGTAGGAACGAGGCCAAGTATATTGAGGAGGAGTATGCGCGGTTCGATCAGCCACCGCCTTTGAGAGCCGTCAGCGATGCGCGAAGGAACGGGAACCCCGTAAATACCAACGGAAATAGAAGTAATCACGCGAACGCGAACGCGAACGCGAATGCGACTGCCACCGCGACCGCGACCACGACGACGACGGCAACTGCGAACGTGGCCCCGACTATAATTGCGGTACCGAAAGAAGTGGATAGACCACAAGAGGAGCAGCGAGCTATTTCTTCCTCAAATAGCAACAGCAGCGGCGCCAGCAGTGGCAAAATCTCCAACAGGGGCCCAGCTGAGCAGAAGCAACGATTAAGGAAGAAGGCAGTACCGGAAATTGAGACTGTGGATACCGGTTCGACGGTTTCGACAACTCTTACTATCAACAGCGAGACACCTCCGCGGTCGGGAGATTTGCGGCCATTATCACCTATCAAGCCGTTGTCGCCTTTGAACTTTTAAGTTGTCTGAGACAGCCAGCCGATGCGTTCCTTTCTATAGAATCAACCCAGCTGGATCCCCGGCGCGCAGCGTTTCGCTTGTCGCCTTCTCTAGCCCTTAGCCATACGACATTTTATGCCGCCGACGATATTC
The DNA here is from genome assembly GCA_033576145.1 of Cladorrhinum samala. Taxonomy (NCBI): domain Eukaryota; kingdom Fungi; phylum Ascomycota; class Sordariomycetes; order Sordariales; family Podosporaceae; genus Cladorrhinum; species Cladorrhinum samala. Next base: position 74,950 of record MU864951.1, read on the forward strand.
CGCTTTTTTTTCTTCTTCTCTTTGTGAAGAAATCATTTATTTATATTCGTCTTACCGACCTACTTGCCTATAGCCACTTCACCAATACCCAACCTGACATCTTCCTAGTTCTGATCCTTGACACGGAGATGGATCACCTATTGGAACCCCATTCCCCCACCCCGGAATTACTTGTATTGCATTCCTAGCCTGCAAGAACTGCATTGTGTTTCTTATTTGTCGTTTTGTTTCATTGGTTTGGTTTGGAATACCCTTGGAGTTTTTTTTAAGTTTTTTTTTTAATGGCCAAGTTTTTATTCAGCCGGAGGAGGGGAAAAGGGGGGAGTGGGTACTTTTGTTTTGTTTTTCTGTTTTCGTTTCTGCTTTTCGCTTCTTTGGTGTCGTTTTCTTGCCGATGGATCATCTACGGTCCTGACTTCCCCCCCCCCTGGGGTTGTTGGAGAGGAGACAAATTCAAAAAGAAGGCAGACTAAACTGCAATCTTTGTTAAGGGAACCGCATTGGGGATAGAGATTTTATCCTCCCGGGGGCACAGAAAGAGGTAGAAAAGTAAGGCGGGGGGATTATGACTTTAACTCTACCTTGTTTGAGTTTTTGAATTTTGTTTTTTCTTGCGTATTAGGAGTCTTTTTCATTTGTTGATAACGGGGTAATCCGACGATTTACCTTGCTCCTTCTTTCCTTTTTTTTATTCCTCCCTTCTTTTTCATTGTGGTTGGATTGCTGGTAGTCAGGTTTGGTTTGGGAGCATTTCCAGAAGAAAAAAAAGAGCATTTCTGAGCCTAGGACTGTCGGGTGGAAAGCGATGGGATGGATATATCTTTTTTTTTTTGTATTAAGGGGCAGTCAGTGAGTGTTCTTGCTTGATTACTTATTTTTTATTTGTTTTTTCTTTTGAGGAGAGGGGGAAAGTTCAAGGACAAGTAACGGGGAGAGGAAGAAGAGAGAAGTTGTATGTACGATAGAACTTGGAGAGGCGAAAGCAGGAAAAGAATGAAGAGCTCTTTGGTGTTCTCGGTGTGCATGATAATACTTAGAAAATGATTGATGTCCATTGGCAAGTTGGGTGTGGTTTTTGCGTGTGTGTGTGTGTGTCGTGTTTGCTAGGTGTAAAGTAAATGTTGATAGTGAAGAGGGTTGAGGTGTGCAAAGCTGAGATTTTGATGGAGACACACACACACACACACACATATATATATATATATATATATATATCATATGAGGGGACAAGGTATTTACAAAGTATCTCTGAAACTGACAGCAGCTGACATGCAAAAAAGCCATGAACGAACATCAGAATTTGGAAGCAGATGATCTCATTGAATTTTCTAATTGAGATATATATTCCCTTCCTACACGACACATGTTTTTTCCCTTTTGAGAACCTCAAGACCACCACCACCACCATCCATCCAGCCAAATAAAGACTCCGAAAACGCCAATGGTGGGAATCCCCGTCAAATCCGGAAGACCAAAAAAAAAAAAAAAAAAAAGGAAAAAGGAAAAAGCCAATTAATACAACGTTTTCTTCTTCTTCTTCTTTAGGATTACTACTTCCGCGAAGAAGCGGCATTCCTCTCGTTCCTCCTCTGCAGCCTCTCGTTCCTCTTGATCTTCTCCCTAATCTCCCTCCGCTTGTCCCCCCTGATGCTCGTCCCCTCCTTCCTGTTGATTTCCTTTTGCGAGTTGAACTTGACCTCGATGATGGCGTCGTCCTGCCCGGCCTTGTTGGCGCCCTTGTAGCCCCATTTCCGCTCAAACTCGTTGGTCTCGGCGTTGTACTGGAGGTTCTTGCGCTGCTCGCGCGTCTTGGGCTTGATGCCGCGGCGCTTGGCGAAGGCCTGCCACTTGGTCAGGGGTTTGGCTTCCGGCACGGGCTTCTCCCGCGGCAGAGGGGTGTGCGGGGAAGGAAGGGAGAGGAGGACCCCCTGCGGGGTGGACGAGATGCCGCAGGTTGAGAGGAGCTGGTTGATTAGGACCTGGGCGCCGTCGCGGGCGATCGAGGTGAGGGCCGGCTCGAGCTCGGACGGGGCCGAGGGCAAAGACGCCGGGTTGGGGTCATTGGCCAGGAGGAGTCCGAGGTCGAATGTGTAGGGGGTTGGCTTGTTGACGGTGACTGGGAGTTTTGGTTTGGAACTGGTCGCGGTGTCGGTCATTTTGAAAAGCCGCTTTGTTTAAAAAAAAAATCCGGGAGTTTTTTGCTTTTTTTTGATGGTTGTATTCGTGATTAGCGATTTCAGGGAATTCTTGAACAAGATTGGTTGTGACGCTGAAGTTTGGTCGCCAAAAAAAAAAAAAAAAAAGATGGATGGATTGGTTTTGCCAGTAATCAATTTGGTAGAGATGGTTTGCGCAAAGATGCAGGTGGTCGCAAAGCTTCTGAAAATTTAGGCGGTAGGAGGCGGCAGATTCGCAGAGCTGGGGATTGCGGGGCAGATTAGACCCTGTCGCGATTAGTTTAGGCCAGTCGTTTGAACTGCAAGATTGGGGCTCTTTGAGCTTGGCTTTGGCGGGCATGATGGATTGTGCAGTGGTCCGTGCTCTGAATTTGGATCTTTCTTCCCAAAAGAAGCGCTGCACCTTCATGAGATTTTGACGCGGGTTTGGCTTCAGGTTCCGCCGACAGCAATTGACGACTTGTACGGCGACCCACGATGCGATAGATTAAACCACCTTGTCGATAGAGAGTTGAGCCAAAAAGATATCCAGCCGGTGCATAGAGAAAATGTCGGCACCAAACAGCCTGCGGTGCCTCGCGAGACCGTCGACGAGCAATGCAGTTTCTGCCTCGCTCTCCCTCTCCTTCTCAGGGTTGCGGATCGGTGCTGCTGCCCCCTTCTCGACCACTTCGGCCAGGGATAGCTCGATAGCTAAAAAGTCCGTCAACCGAGAACCAGCAGCTCCGTACCGTGCCGGCAAGAAGTTGAAAATTGGAAAGTTCAAGAAGAACAAGGTCGTCGAGAGGGGAAAAGCCCCGCTGCCGGGCGAGCGCAAGGCCTACCGCAAGAAGATCGTTCTCACCAATGACAATGCTCTCCCTGTGAAATGGGTACAAGAGATGGGCCCGAATCATCTGCAGGACGTTAACAACGTTGGAAAGGTGGTGTCGTTGCCGGATGCTGTCCAGGACCAGCTGCGTATCAGCGAAGCATTCCAGCCCTCTCAAAGCTGGAAGATGTTCAGGAAGCCTTCGACGTTGATCCGCGAGGAGACTGTTCAGATGGTCAGCAAGATGGAGAAGGCTGTTGGGAACAAGAAGACGGCCAGACTGGTCTTGGCCGGCGACAAGTTGACGGGAAAGAGCTTGCTGCTCCTTCAGGCTCAGGCGCATGCGTATCTCAATGGCTGGATAGTGATCCATGTTCCAGATGGTACGAAGAACCTACCAACTCGCAATGACTGATGAATTTTTCAAGTCGGTCCGCTGACACTTGTTTGCACAGCCCAGGAACTCACCACAGCTTGCACCGAATACGCCCCCATCCCCGACACCAATCCCGTCCAGTACATGCAGCAAAACTACGTCCTCAAGCTCCTCCAGTCCATCAAGAAAGCAAACGAAAAGGTTCTCTCCAAGATCTTTACCGTCAGCTCTCACCCCGAGCTCCCCCAAAACATTCCCGTCAACTCTCCGCTCCTGGCCCTCATTAACGCGGCCAAGGAAGCCGAAGGCGCCTGGTCCGTCTTCCATGCCCTGTGGCAGGAACTTACCGCCCAGAACGCCAACCGCCCCCCCATTCTCTTCACGCTGGACGGGCTGGCGCACATCATGAGGATCTCGGATTACCGTTCCCCGGCTTTCGAGCTGATCCACTCTCACGATCTCTCGTTCGTCCGCACCTTCGTCGAGGCCCTCCAAGGGAAAACAAACTTCCCCAACGGCGGCGCAGTGATTGCAGCCACCAGCAGGAGCAACGCGCCGCGGGCCCCGTCCATGGAGCTGGCCATATCGCAGCGTATCGCTGAGCAGGAGAAGAATCCCGAGGTCCCCAAGAGTGATCCTTACTTTAAGGGATACGATGAGCGGGTTGAGAGCTCGCTCAAGACCGTCGAAGTGCTCAAGGTCAAGGGCGTCAGCAGGCCCGAGGCGCGGTCTGTGATGGAGTATTGGGCTGCTAGCGGGTTGTTGAGGGCGACGGTTGACGAGCACCAGGTCACTGAGAAGTGGGTACTGAGCGGTGGTGGTGTTCTTGGTGAAATGGAGAGGGCGGCGCTCTTGACTATGAGGATTTAGAGAGGGAAAAAAACAAAAAAGAGAAGAGGATTGTATCATTGTAAGAAATGAAATGGGAACCATTTTTTCTCTTTTTTGAGTGTGTAATCTATGATGTAAAAAAGTTTGGCGGTGGTTTGATCATAGAATTAGGAGGCATGTATTATAGAATCGTCAATCATGGTTCAAATAAGAGAGGCATTGTGCCATAGTACTTTTCTACACTTGATACCCATCCATCAAAGTTCTTCCACAAAAGCTCGTCGCTCTGCTCTTGACAGCATAAATAACCTTCCATTTTACCATCGGGTTATAGAAGATAGCATCGCCATGAAACGCCGAGAGAGAATTCAACATAAAAATTCAAACCTGAGAAGTTATGAGCCAAAAGCCATCCGGCACCCTTCCCTTTTCAGATCAGTAGCCGTTTTACAGCTCTTGGCTTCCGTCCCTTTCCCCATTGCCAGAAGTGACAAACACCAATCTCGTACCGTTTCCAGCCGTTTGCCAGACCTGTTGGAATATCATTGTTAGCACACCGCACACAGCACAGAGTCGGCTTTTTCTTGCGGGGGTAAACTTACGTCCAACTCGGTATACTCTTCCAAAGCACTCAACCACTGGTTCTCGGTGAAACCCTTGGCGATAACCCTCTCCTTCACCTTCCTCATGCTCAGCTCGATACCAAAGTCGTATTCATCCTCGTCCTCATCCGCATCATCAGGTCTGCAAGCGCCGCTGTCCGCCAACCCTTTAACAAGGTTATATATCTTGCTGCTGGCGTTAAGACCCCGCCTGCCCGCTCCTCCTCGTCCGCTATCCTCCGCCGCAAGAGACTCCTTGCTAGCTTCCACCAGACGCAAAGCCTCGTCTACGTCATCTTGAGTGACCTTGTCGGCGAATCTGAGTCGGGCGAGGGCCTGCGCCAGACGGACTACGCCCAACAGGGTACGTGGGGTGGTGTGGCCAAAGTTCTGGGCGGCTTTCTCGTTCTTTTTGTGCTGGTTGCGCAGGCGGACATAGGTTTTGACCATGTATTCTGAAACATTTTCCGGCACCACAGGCCGGAATGTGCGCGCGTGGGCGACGTAAGCGCGCACTTCGGCCGGGGTAAAGACTATGCCGTCTGTGGTGCCGATGTCTGGGTGTTTGTTGTGCATGTGCACGTATGCGACGTGTTTAGCTAGTTGCGCGTCGGATTCGCGCGTGGGCGTGTCGAGGAGGAGGAACATGACGTCGAAACGGGAGAGCAAGGCGGCGGGGAGGTTGATGTTTTCCACCGCCGACAAGCGCGTGTTGTATCGACCGTAGAGAGGGTTAGCGGCGGCGAGGATCGAAGTGCGCGCGTTGAGCGAGGTTGAGATTCCGGCCTTGGAGATGGATATTGTTTGCTGTTCCATCACTTCGTGGATTGCTGTGCGGTCGTTGTCGTCCATCTTGTCGAACTCGTCGATGCAGCAGATGCCGTTGTCTGCCAGCACGAGCGCACCGCCTTCGAGAACCATTTCGTCGGTCACGGGGTCACGCATGACGGCCGCGGTCAGACCGACGCCGGAACTGCCGCGGCCGGTCGTGTAGACTCCACGGGGGGCGACCTTGGAGATGTACTTGAGGAGCTGGGACTTGGCGACTCCTGGATCACCCATGAGGCAGATGTTGATGTCTCCACGGATGCGCATGCCGTCACCCACCTCTTTGGTCACGCCACCAACTAGGAGGAGGAGGAGGGCTTTCTTGACGTCTAGGTGGCCGTAGATTTCGGGCGCGATGGATTTGGCCAGGAGCTCGTAGACGTTGCTTGACTTGGTGAATTTTTGGATTTTGCCCATGATTAAGGGATCGGTTTCCATGTCCTCGTATGCCTTCTTGTGCTGGACGACGTGGTGGGCTTCGAGGAAGGTGTCGGTCAAGAGACCGGCACGCATGGCTTGCCAGCCGGTGTAAGGGGTAGGCAAGAAGATGCCCGAGATATCGACGAGATCGCCAGGGTTGCACTTCCGGACAAGAGTGCCGGAGCAGAGAACAGTAAGGGTCCTCGGGATCTGACCGATGGGCACTTGCTCAGCAAGCTCCTGAATCTTGACTTCCTGAAATGGCAAGAACTTGGAGGCTCTGGAAGAAGGGTACAGCTGTCCCTTGGCCTGGTTGTCTTTGCAGTCCTGGGATGGGCAGATGGTAAGGGGGGCATACTGCTTGTCGGTAACGGGCTGGAAAATTTCGCAGCCGCAGCGGTCGCACGTGTATGCGCTGACCTGGACGACAGGCTTGACGTCTGACACCCTTGTCGCGATGCCTCGAATGGTGATGAGCGAGCCGAGATGGTCACCGCGAACTTGGCGGACGGAGAGCGCCTTCTGAGGTTCGCCGGACATGGATGTCCTCGGCTTGAAAACCAGAGTGTAGCGGCGGGTGAGCTGGGCGGGGTATTGGTCGTTGAGGATCGTTGGGTCCGTTATCCTCTCGGCAACTTCTGCGAGTTCCTGGTTGCGCTGCGACCGGTTGGCCATGAGAACATCTAGCACGTCGTCCTTGAAGGAGATCCCCTGACTTGGTTGCGGCAGGAGCTTGTCGATGGCTCTCGAAACAAGCTCGACATAGTGTTTTGTGTTTTTCTCGACCATCTCGACAAGCCTAAGTTCCTCATCCTGAGCGTTCTCGAATTGGTAGAGGTCGTCCAGGTCAATCACGGCCTCATTGGTTTTCCTGTCTGCAAGTTCCTGGAGCATGTCTTTATACTTGTGTCTTGGAGCTCTTTTTTGGGCTTTGTCCTGGGCCCGCCGCTGTTGTCGCTCGTCCTCGTCCTCATCCATAAAGTCATAGCCATCGCTCAAATCGTCTTCGTCAATGTTTATATTCCCGAGCGCAGTAGTGATTGTTTCCTGGGGGGAGGTCTTGAACTCGGTCAGGAAGCTCTCGATAGCAGCTGATTACTCGGCCGTTAGCAACAACTGCAATTGGAACTTTTTTTTTTTTTCCTCTCAGGGTGGCTTACCAAGATGGACCTCGTAATTAACGGGCGCTGTCATCTGTAGGAGCGCCATGGCTGCGACTGTTTATGAACTGAAAAAAAAAAAAATGTGTTGTTGCGACAATGGGGACTTCTTCAGAGAATCGTCAAACTTGCAGCGGTTGGTTGCTATCAAAAGAAAACAAACTAAACATTGGGCAGAGGGGCGCTAGCATGCGGGATGCGGGACGCGGGAGGCTGGGGCTCGTTAACTGGCAAGCAACCGCGTTCAGGCACGTCGCAGCTAAACGCGAATTTACGCGTCTTGGGCCCAGGGATCATTAAACCCCCTGTCCGAAAAAGAAAACGGGTGGTGACAGCTGATCGGGCGCCCGTTCGGTCGGGAGAGCTCTGGCGGGCCGGGTTTCGGTGGCTGTCTAGCGCTGCCTCGGCACATGCAAGCAAATTGCCGGGGACAATGGCGCCCCGAGACGAGCCACCGCCATGAAAGCGGATCCCGGACCACAGCCCTTACATAAACACGGTGTTTGTAGGTTAGAAGCAATACCGCTTCCCGCCGTACGACCAACCCATAACGACAGAAAGCCGCCCTTCAACTGAGAGACACCGCTCCGCCCGGCCAATTCCCATCACGTTCAGAATGGCGCCGCGCAAGAACGCGCATTCAACGGCGGCCGAGGTGTCCCTGGTGCATCTCCAGAACTGCTTCGTGAACCTCCCCTCGTCTCTGGCCTCGCTCCTTGCCAACGTCAATACGGTAAGCTTTTTTCCCGAATTGGTATATTGCTAGAAATTCCATTCAATTGACAAAGAGCTCTTCCCAATCTAGCCTGCCCAAAATGTTATCGTCGAGCTCAACTACCGCGTCCCTGCATCTCCCGGCGCCAACGGTTCAGGGGCTACCAATGCCGCCCCGACGAAGTCAATCTACTTGGGATGGACTGGCATGTCGAGCAAGCGCAGAGTCGCGCCACTGGTCAGCAGAGATGGAATCAGTAGCAATCGTGGCACTCGCGACCAAGAGATATCCTCGGTCGAGGTCGATGCCACGCTCGCTTCGACTTTGGGCTTGAAGGATGGCCAGAAGGTCATGGTCTCGATACATTTCGATCCGCCCTTGGTGCACACGGTCAACATTGAGCCGCTTACCCCTGAGGACTGGGAAATGATTGAGCTTCACGGATCATTTTTGGAAGACAACCTGCTGTTCCAGATCCGAGGCGTTCCAAACCCTGTCTATGCGCCCGGTGGTGTCGTCGCCGATCCCCACCCACTGACTCTCCACCTATCACCAACCTCGACCGCCAACATCAAGGTCATCTCGTTCGATCCCGTCATGCCGGCCGATATCCCCTTCGCAAAGATCGCCCCCGACGCCGAAGTTATCGTCGCACCCAAGACTAGACAAAAGCCACGAAATAACAAGGACACTAGGAGCGTCGGAGGCGCCTCGAAAAAGAGCGGCAAGAGCTCAGGGAGCTCCAAGCGAAAGAGCGCGAAAGAGGAGAAGCGGCCGGTTTTCTTCTTCAGGGGCATCGACAGGAAGCACTGCCAGGAGTGGTTCGACGACGAGGCGCCAGCTCAGGATCTGAGCGTCTGGCTGGACAGCGACATGTTGTTTACAAGAGAGCTCAAAGGGGTACAATTTGTCACGGTCACCGTTGTCCGGCCGGCGGGTCTTCAGCAGCCACTGGACCCCCAAAATCCGCCGCCCGAGGTCGACCCAGCGGCGAAGGCGTCAACCAAGATCATCGCTCGTTTGCGTGCCTGGGAGGAACCGCCGGATGGCCAGACAGCAGCGCTCTCGTCCCCTTTGTCCGCCGCTCTCGGGTGCGAGGGAATCGTTGGCGGAGTTATAAAAATCGAGCCTGCCTCGTCCCCATTACCCCGGAAGACGACTGATCAAGACGGTGTGTCAAGAGATTCGGTGCAGAAACTCAAGATTTACCCGTTCCAAACGTCAAGCACCACAACCTCGGCCGGTCTCAAGTTCGGCGGACAATCCAAGGCTGAGAAAGAAGAGGCCGAGAATCAAATAAAGCACATTTATGGCGATGCTGGGAATGGCCTGCTGCTGGGGCCTCTCACAGATGGTCAAATACTTGGTGTCCATGAAGGCATGAACTGCCCACGGGGCTGGGAGGGAGCTGTCGTGAGATTTGAGCCTTCTCAGGCAACACCGCAGGGAGGGGCGAAAAAGTTGAGCTGGATTCTTGGATCCGACTGGAAGGTGCCCATTTCTATCCAGCCTCCTATTGCCAAGCCAACCTGGCTTTCCGAGCTCGATGCCGAGATCATCACGGATTCATCTGATGCCCTGCTCGTCGGCATCGACTCGCTGCTTGACAAGCTCAGGTCTCATCTTTCACACATGTCATCCGTCCTCTTGACCGGCGGTCAAGGAGCTGGTAAGACATCAGTCGCCCAGCACGTGGCGTGCACGCTCCGGGCCTCGAAGCTATATCATACCACCTACTTCCCGTGCGTGAAGCTTGTGAACGACGAGACGAGGATCACCACCATCAAGGAAACCCTCAACCGGCTGTTCATGGCGGCAAGCTGGGGAGCGAGACTTGGTGGCAAGGCCGTCGTCATTCTTGATGACCTGGACAAGCTCTGCCCGGCCGAGACGGAACTGCAAGTTGGCAACAACAATGCCCGCGCTCGCCAGATCAGCGAGGCGATCTGCGCCATGGTTAAGCAGTACTGCGGGAGAGACAGCAATGTTGTGCTGCTGGCGACCTGCCAAGGAAAGGAGTCTCTGCACAACGTTCTTGTCGGCGGCCACATCGTCCGTGAGATTGTCGATCTCAGTGCGCCTGACAAGGAAACCAGACGCCGAATCATGGAAGCACTCACCAAGCAGGGCTCTGTTTCTCCGGATACCCCTCTTGAAGAGGACGACGAGTTCGGCAGCCGCCCAACCACCGCAGACGGCAGCGCAGCCGAAGATGGCGACGGATGGATGGACGGCCCCAGCCAACCTCGTGTCAAGCGCTCCCGCCCCAAACAAAGCGGCTTCATACTCGATGCCGACCTCGACTTCCTTGACATTGCCGGACAAACAGACGGTTATATGCCGGGCGACCTGATTCTCCTCATTTCCAGAGCGCGCAACGAGGCCCTCAGCCGCTCAGTCGGCGAGTCGACCAATCTCGATCTGACGTCGATCCACCTCAGCCGGGCGGATTTCAGTTCAGCACTCAAGGGCTTCACCCCCGCCTCCCTGCGCAATGTCACTCTTCAAGCCTCAACAACCACCTTCTCCTCCATCGGCGGCCTCCAGGAAACCCGTCAGGTCCTGCTCGAAACGCTCCAATACCCCACCAAATACGCGCCCATATTCGCTCAATGCCCTCTTCGTCTGCGTTCCGGTCTCTTGCTGTACGGCTACCCGGGTTGTGGCAAGACGCTCCTGGCCAGCGCAGTAGCAGGCGAATGCGGTCTCAACTTCATCTCGGTCAAAGGTCCCGAAATCTTGAACAAGTACATCGGTGCTTCCGAAAAATCCGTTCGAGACCTGTTCGAACGCGCATCGGCCGCCAAGCCTTGCGTCCTGTTCTTTGACGAATTCGATTCCATCGCTCCCAAGCGTGGACACGATTCCACGGGAGTAACAGACAGAGTTGTCAACCAATTGCTCACGCAAATGGATGGTGCCGAGGGTTTGTCGGGCGTCTACGTGTTGGCAGCTACTTCCAGGCCGGATTTGATCGATCCCGCGCTTCTGAGACCAGGTAGATTGGATAAGAGCTTGCTGTGCGATTTCCCCACCGGGGAGGACCGTTTGGATATCATTCGGGCGCTGGCTTCAAAGGTCAAGGTTGACGAAGAGGTCTGGGGCAGTCGGGAGGACATGGATGAGCTTGCCAGGCGGACCGAGGGCTTCACGGGCGCCGACTTGCAGGCGCTGGTCAGCAACGCCCAGCTCGAGGCTATCCACGACGTTTTGGGGGATAGGGGCGAGATAGTCGTCAGTAACCATTCCAGAGGCGGGAGAAGAAAGACTGGGAAGGCAGGCAAGCTGAGCGGGGAGGCGAGGAATTTTGTCCAGTTTAGGTACGGTGAGGGTGTCGGGGCTGAGGAAGGGGATGGAAAACCAAAGACGAGGCAGGCCATGCTTGCTGAGCAGAATGCCATCCTAGGTAAATTGGAGGGGATCAGGTTGGCCAGGAAGAGGAATAACAGAAAAGGAGGAGCGGCGACGGGAGCGCCGGAGAAGAATGGTGGCGGCGGAGGGGAGGGAGAGGATAACAAGGAGGTGGTGATTAGGTGGGAGCATTTGATCAAGGCCCTCGAGGAGACGAGGGCAAGTATCAGTCAGGCTGAGAGGGCCAGGTTGGCTAGGATCTACAAGGAGTTTGTGGTGGGCAGGAGCGGAGATATGAAGGACGGTCAGGGCAGTATGGAGATTGGCGGGAGGAGTAGTTTGATGTGAGGCGGTCAGGGTCAGGGTTGGATATGTTGATTGGTGGGGGGCGGTTGAGTATATTTGTTTGAAAGAATGTATAGAGTAATTAATTATTTCCTTGATAAAAAAAAAGTTGTCAAATAATTGTCTTTTTTTATTTTCACATTAGAATTTTTTTTTTTTTCTGTTACTGCTTTTAATCAATGTCAATTATTTTAATTTACCTAGAATCTATCCACAAGATCTGCATAAAAGCATCAACTCAGTTTTTATTTTTTTATCTATCCTCTACTTTGATATATGTATATTTATATATATATTTATTTCCCCTTCTTTTTGGTTCCTCCTCTAACTATTCAATCAGATCCCAAACCTCCATGCCAACTCCACCAACCATCACCTTTTTCTTGCCCTCCCCTTCATCAACAATCTTCTCCACATCCCCGGCATCAGCGACGGAGCTATACTTGTTAGCCAGCAGCTTGACCTTGAACTCCTCTTCCCCTTTTGCACTTCCGCCCTTCCACAGCTTCACTCTCTGGTCGTTACTGACCGTCACCACCTCCACCTCCCCTTCTTTTCCGCCTCCGGCGACAGCGCAGAGCCCAGTAACGGCCGCCGCGTGCGCCGATGCGACCCTGTACCGCCCTTGAACTGTGTAACTCTTCTCGGCAGGATCATAAGACAGATCCAAGAACCCAAGAGCATTATCGTCACCCCCGGTGGCAACCAGCCACCTACTGTTATTATTGGTCGCCTCCCCGGACAACATCACGAGGTCCAGAGCCTTGACGCTGCTCTGATGCACCTTGATTGGCTCGTGCACCAGCTCGGCCTCTTTTCCCCCTGCTGCCCCGGCGGCAGTCCGCCAGATGGCCAGATGACCGTCGGTGTACCCCGTCAGGACGTGGACTTCCTCGCTGTCGGGAATAATCAGATGCCTGGCCTTGGTGGGGCACGCGCCGGTGTACATTCCTTTCGCCAGGAGCTGAAACTCGTTGGTCTCGGGCGAGTACGTGTACGTTCTGACTTCCGAGTTTGACAGGACCATGGCGATCAGTATCTTCTCTTCTTCTTCGGCTGTCGTCGTCCAAGGGCGGACGTCAAAGTCGACGATGCGCAGATCCCCGTCCCTGGTTCCGTCGTCCCAGACTGCTTCGCATACCACCGCCAGGGCGTCGTAGGAGGAATCGAGGCGGGAGATGCGCCAGATGTAAAACTCTTCAGAACCGGCCGAGGTGAGCAGGTAATCCTCCCCGAACCACTTCATGGCTTGGATCCCCGCCGAGTGTTTCTCTATGATTGCCAAGCATTTCAGAGACGGAGATGAAGAAGAAGATGGTGTCGATTCCCAGATTCGAATATTGGTATCCTCCGCCGCGGTGGCTATGTATCTAGAGCTCGCTGCTATGGCTCTTATCTCTCTTCCGTGCCCGCCCTCCTTTAGTGTTTGCAAAAACGGAGCAGGCTGCGAGTAGAAGCGCATTCGGGAGGCTTTGGTGAATGCCAGACGGAGCTGGTTCGGGTCTTCGGGAGGAGAGACGCAGGAAAATGGGCGATGGGCGCCTCCGCATTCGATTGAGGCGATGGTTTGTTGGCTTGATTCGTTCCAGACTACAAAGTTCTTGCCTTTGAAACCGTGGAGAATGAGTTCTGGAGAAGAGGATCGGGAGGATGGGGAAGAGAACCAGGCGCCTTCGATCATTCCTAGAGGTGGTGAAATTTCGTGCTGGAGATTGAGGAAAGGGACTGAGGAGGCGTTTAGGGTGTAGATGCGGTATCTTCCGTCGCGGCAGGCGGCGAGAAAGGAGGTGGAACTTCCTGGGAGGGGGCATATGGCCGTGATGGCGTCTTTACCCTTTGGATCGCGGCGGGAGGAGAGGGGGACCAAATCGGAGGAGTCGCGGGTGAGGGTATGGATGGTTAGGGCACCGATTCGGGAGCCTACAATCAGGATTGAGTTGAGGAACGCGGCCGCGGTGATTATGCAGTGCTCCGGAAGGATGATTTTGCGGGTGTCGATGGTGGATTTCATACTCGAAGGGTCGAAATTGAGGATTGTGGCATGGTCGAGGCCGAGGACGGTGATGATGACTGACCAGGGCTGCTGATTCTCGACTGATATTTGAGAAGGGTCTTGAAGCAAGATAATGTCCGATATCTTACCAGGGAAGTGCGCCAATTCCATGATTTCTTGACCTCTCCTGTATAGGTAGACCTTTCCAGTTGCGCCGCCTAGGATAACAGTATCCTTGACAGGAGTTTTCATGACCATGTAGGATCGGAGGTCTTCAACGACCGTGTCAGAGACTAGGACTTCTTCCCAAGACAGAGAATCGGTAACTGCGGCGAGAAATATTCGGCCAGAAGTTGCGGTAGCCATCAGTAGATCGTCTGAGAGGAACGAGTACTTTTGGAACGCGTATTTCACCCCCTTCTTGTTCTTGGGCTCGTCAACGGTCGTATTGTGAGGCTCGCCGTTATCCTCAAGTTGTTGCAGAACTTTTTCGAGAGGGACGGTGAAATCAAGATGCCGATATTTAGTTGAATCGGCGGATCCCTGAACCCCAGAGATGGCTACCCTGCCATCGGCACCGCCTGTTGCTATTAAGGGTTCTTGATCACCCTTGGTTGATATGGCAACAGACCAGATATTCTTCCCGTTGTGGCAACTGTTTACACTGCAGTTGCGGAGATTTCCTACAGGTCCTGAAGTGGGTGATAAACCCTCCTGCCATTTCTTCAGGTCAAAGGTGAGCTCCCATCTCTGTCGTGTAGTATCTTCGCCGAAAGAATAGACCTCAACGGGCCCCATTTGAGCATGGCTGGATCGGCCAAATTTGACATGCCATATTCTGGAGAGATGACCCATGGCAACGGCCAAACATCTAGACGAGTCGTTCTTGTTTTCCTCCTTGGCCTCCGAATTGTCTCCGAACCCAGTTTCTCTGGCCTCTGTGAGAAGTCTAGAGTCGATTTCCTGACCCGCTGGGATTGTGAGCTGACGATCGGTAACATCCCAAATCCTAATCGTCCTGTCATCACTACAGCTGCCAAGGAGCCTGACGTTAATTCCCGGGGCAATCTCAAATTCTGGTGAGATGCTGACACCGAAGACTGAGCCTTCGTGGCCAGTAAAAACGTAGAGGACTTCCCATTGTGACGGTCTTGAGGAGCCAAAGTGATATTTCCATACAATGATCTCACCGAAAACGGTGCCTCCTGCCACGAGAATGGTGTCTGGCCCGAGTAGACAGAGGTTGGCTGAGTATAAAATGGGGCGTGATGGAGACGTGAGGGTGCCGAATGTGAGGCCATGTCCATCAGGGCTCACAGAAAATGGGATCAATTCATTGTGCGCTGTGACAAGAGCACCTTTAGGGTCTCCGGCAGGAAACAGGATGCCATCGTAGATCCAGTCAGGGGCTTTGAATTCGGTTGGCTCAGGAGGCGCGACGCCTCGAACGAGATCTCGAATGGAAGACGGCGGCAGGACCGTTATCGATTGTCCTCCCCAGACAAGTATACCAGCTTCTCCGTTTGCTAGCCCGGCTTTCGACTCGGAAACATGAATGCCGTGGATTGGTTGAGAGTAGAAGGCTCTGACTTTGCCGAGGAGACGCGAGGTGGTGACATGGTAGATCTTGAGCCAAGCGTCCTCGCCGACAAAGAGATATGTACTTTCTCCAATGTCTTGGAATGCCAGTGCAGTGACCGGGCTGAGCGCAAAGTTGTGCTCCAGTTTCTATCCTCAATGTCAATGATGAGCGGGTTGGGGTTGTTGGTGAGGGGGAGTGAGTCACGAGAAATAATACCTGTTGAGCCATGATGAGGGAACTTGACATGATCTAAACTAAAAACGAGGAGGAAATTTAGATCATTAACCAGAAGTGCGTTTTTAAATGTCATAAGATCATTTTTGTAAGTGACTCTATCGGTCCCTTGTGGTGTTGTGTGTCAGTGGGAATTTTCTTTTACCCAGTAACGCACCCTGCAATGTGCGCTGATAACCCTAACCCATGACAATGTGAATGAAATTTCGATTAGAGAACATTTGGACGCTGCTATCCCCTGCAAAACCCTCTAAAAGATCTTGTTACCCTCATATAATTGCAATTGACAGCACTCCGTAGCCCAGCATCCGCCTTGGTCCAGGACTCTAGATTTGCAATTCGGATCTGGAATTCTGATGCCCGGGGGGTGGGGGGGTGTGGTGATTGTGGATGACGGTTGTCGGGACAGAGTGATAATGGGGGCTTCTGGAAGAACAGGGGCAGAGAAAACAAGATAACTGGGTGTCTAGTGATCATGATGGAAGTGAGACATAACTCAAAGAACCAAATTGAAGCTAATGAATTGTTGAGGAGAAGTGATGAGTGAGTTCGAAGATCCACCCTAACCCTAAAGTTTTAAGAGTCGAGGTGGCCCTATTGAGAGCTGGTGGTGGGGACCGCTTGCTTCGTTAAGCTATGACCCCTGTCGATTGGGCGACAGCATCATCTGAACCCCTCGAGGATCCGGTGGGGTTTTTTCTGAACAATCTCACTCAGCAACTCGCCCGTCCGCTGTGTTCAAAGGGATAGGATTTCCAAATAATTCATTGCGGAAATCCCTCATCATCTACTACCAAACTGAGCGAACGAATACAATCACCATCATGGTTGGACTTGGACCCAAACCTCCTCCGTCGCGGAAAGGTACGACTGGTACGTAAAAAGTGTGAGTTTGAGAGCAGCAGCTGTCAATCACTTTTTGACCCCTCATCAAATGCAACACTATCCGTATTCAACAATCCGATGCCGGGCCCTGAAAACTAGGCACCGCCATCATCATCGCCTGCTCTTTTAGGTTTGCCTTTCCCCAACAAAGTCCCTTTTTTTTAAAAGAAAGAAGAAAAAAAAACGTGTTGAGTCGGAAAGAGCTCTCCATCCAGTTTAGGCTTCCAAAAAAGAGGTTCCAAGTGGTACCTACCGTCAAAGTGTCGCGTGCCAACCGGGAAGAGGCGAGCGAGCGAGCGAGCGCGGGTAACGATCCTTCCCATCGATATATACTAAAATCCAGGCATTGGGTGACATCACTCAGCCGATCAGTCTGCCAACCTTACCCTTGCGTGCTCTGGCTTTCTCTCCCCCTCAAGCAACCCCTCCACCCTCTGCTGCCTTGGCATCCTCTCTATCCGCTCGTACCCTACGTACCCAAAGTCCCAAACTCCACAGTTAATAGCTCTTTTTTATTGTATTCACAATGGCACCCTCCTCACCCTATGGAAAACTCAGAAGCTCACTCGACTCTAGCCACCATTACCATCCGAGCCCTCTGTCGAGAACCCACGCCTACCATCACCACCACCGAAGCAATCAGTCTAGCCGAGAGGGCAAGGCCTGTGCGCTTTGTGCCGACTTCGTGATTGCTAACCATGGCTGTAGGCTCCTTTATCGATGTCCCCAAGAACCTGCTCAAGGAGATTGAGCACCTCGAGCAGCTGTTCACCATCGAGACCAAGAAGCTCAAAGAGATCACCGACCACTTTGTCAATGAGCTCGAGAAGGGCCTCAGCGTCGAGGGGGGAAGCATCCCCATGAACCCAACATGGGTCATGTCATTCCCCACTGGCTATGAGACCGGCACCTTCCTGGCTCTCGACATGGGCGGCACCAACCTGCGTGTCTGCCAGATCACTCTGACCGACCAAAAGTCAGAGTTTGACATTATCCAGTCCAAGTACCGCCTGCCCGAGGAGCTCAAGACGGGCGAGGCCGACGAGCTTTGGGAGTACATTGCCGACTGCTTGATGCAGTTCATCGAGACACACCACGGCGATGTGTCCAAGCTCGACAAGATCCCCCTCGGCTTTACCTTCTCATATCCCGCCACGCAGAACTACATCGATGAGGGTATTCTGCAGCGCTGGACCAAGGGCTTCGACATTACCGGTGTTGAAGGCCACAATGTTGTCCCCATGTTTGAGAGCGCCCTTTCGAGACGGGTAATACCTGCCATGCTTTTTTTTGCACCTCAAAGGCAGTTGACTAACCAGCTATCCAGGGGGTTCCAATCAAGCTGAGCGCACTCATCAACGACACCACCGGCACTCTGATTGCCTCTGCATATACTGACCCTAAGATGAAGATTGGCTGTATCTTTGGCACGGGTTGCAATGCCGCATACATGGAGGATTGTGGATCTATTCCCAAGCTCGCCCATCTCAACCTTCCCCCCGAGACGCCCATGGCTATCAACTGTGAATGGGGTGCCTTTGACAACGAGCACAAGGTGCTGCCGCGTACTCCCTACGATGCCAAGATCGATAGCGACTCACCTCGCCCGGGCCAGCAAGCTTTTGAGAAGATGATTGCAGGCTTGTACCTCGGAGAGATCTTCCGCCTCGTCATGGTTGATCTACATGAAAAGGACGAGACACGCATCTTTGAGAACCAGGACATCTCCAAGTTGCAGAGACCATATTCCCTAGACTCTTCCTTCTTGTCAAGCATTGAGGAGTATGTATTCTGTTCATTATATCCCCTGGTTCATTGAATGCTAACTAGACTAAAAGGGACCCCTTTGAGAACTTGTCCGAGACAGCAGACTTGTTCCGGAACCAGCTGGGCATCTCGCCCAACTCCGCCGAACTCGAGCTTATTCGCCGGACCGCCGAGCTCATTGGAACCCGCGCTGCTCGTCTGTCTGCGTGCGGCGTCGCCGCCATCAGCAAGAAGAAGGGCTTCAAGGAGTGTCACGTTGGCGCCGACGGGTCTGTGTTCAACAAGTACCCGAACTTCAAAGCTCGCGGTGCCGCCGCTCTCCGTGAGATTTTAGAATGGCCCGACAAGACCGATCCTAATGAGGAGGATCCCATTGAGATTCTTGCGGCCGAGGACGGAAGTGGTGTTGGCGCTGCGTTGATTGCTGCTTTAACCTTGCAGCGGGTTAAGCAGGGGAACATGCATGGCATTTTGCACCCCGAAAATTTTTCGTAACTGGTGTCTAGGGGAGTTGAGGACGTTGGCGACTCAAGAACATATTGATGAACACTAGACAACCAGAGTTCTTAGTGGAATGGATGAATCGAACTTGAGACTGCATTCTAATCTCGTGACATGTTCTTGTGTGGATTCTATACGCTCTCCTTTGTAAAAGTGAAGCTAACTATACCGCTGCACCTATTCATCCAAAAAATTGCTCCAGGATATCGTTCTAGCTGTTTCCCTACTCCGCCTTCCTTTTTTCTTCCTCGGCCTTGGCCAGTGCAAACTTGAAGGTATCCAACAGCTCCTCCTCACTCTCTAGCCCAACGCTGACCCTCACCTGCTCGGGATTCGCGCCATACGTCTTTAGATAGTCAGCTGCGCCCGGCTCTGCGCCCCAAATAACATCGTTGAACGGCAAAGCCAAGGTAAGATGAGCTCCCAGATGCGGACCATGATACACGCTGAGGTTATCATAGAAGGCTGTTGCGGTCTCCATGGACTCGAAATCGACAGCCAAGAGACACCCGTAACCGGGGGTTGGGAACTCTTTGGTGGGCTTGCGCATGACGGCCTTGTAGTTGTCGTGGGTCTGCAAAAATGGCGGATAGAGCACTGCCTTGACCGGAGAGGACGGGAGGGATGCTTGCGCGTCGAGGAATTTGGAGAGAGTGAGGGCATTGCGGTTCAAGATTTCGGAGCGTGGAAGAAAGTCTTGCGAGTTCGCGAAGAGCTTGGCCGCGTCGGCGGCGAACCATTCGTTGCCGAACTTGGAAACGATGGTTGACTTGAGGTCCCTGTAGAAGGGGGAATGAGGGGCGAGGACAATGGAACCGCCCATGACGTTGGCGTATCCGCTTAGAGCCTTGGTGGTGGACGTGACGATAGTATCTACTTCGGGAAGGATATCGATATTGGCAAATGAGCCGATCGTGTCGTCGACAACCACGGGGAAGGAGTACTTGTTGGCCTGTTAAATTTGTCAGTCAATCACATTCAAACCGAGGGTTGGTAAATAAATAAAAAGGTGCTGTTACTCACCAACGCCCTCAGCTTCCCCAAATCCACGCTCTCGAGAATGGGATTACTGGGGAACTCGGTCAGCAGATACGCCACACCTCTCCCCTCCTTCTTCTCGCCCTCCAACCACTCCTCCATCTCTTCAAACAAGCCACTCTGCGTAGCAACCCGTCCAAAATGCTTCATCCCCCCTTCGCTCTCCTTCACAAGCCCCCAAGTGCTAGGAAACACGCTTCCCAGGATCACGATCTTCCCCTTCCTCCCCATTCCAATCATGGCCTTGTGCATCCTCCAAATCGAGGCCATGCCCGTAGGGTACAACGACACATCGTCTCTCCCAACCTTGCCGGCCAGCCCTTCGTCCCTTGCGCCCCTCTTGAGCAGCTCGACGATTCTATCCTTCAACCCCCGATGCCCCTCCCCTTCTTGCAGGTAGGTAGGCTCCGGCACGTTTTCCAACTTGTTGCCATCCCCTTCCCACTTGACCACCTCCAACCGGCCCTTCAGGCACGCCTCGGCCAGCCTGGAGCTGACCCCGTTCCCGTAGTTCTGCCACGTCCCCAGGACGCCGGGTCCCTTGCTCATCGGGAACCCAATCACGTACAGCCTCACTTTCCCGTCGGCCCCTTCTCCCTCGACGCCGATCGCGTCCACGACCCTGAACTTGAGCTCGCTCCCCTCCAAGACGTGCTCGGGCTTCCTGAACTGCGCGGCGGCCGAGTACACCCTGGCGGCCTCGAAGCAGTCCGGGTGGACAAACATTATGGCGCCGTAGTCCTTGGGGAACTGGTCCGCAAAGAGTTCGCCGAGGATCTTGCCTGCGAGCTTTCTGGCCTCGCCGAAAGGGATGAAGCGAGGGTAGACGGAGGAGAGCTTGCTGAGCACGGCGACATCGCCCTTGCGGAAATCTCTGGCCGTCTGCCACCCGGGGATGTGAAAGGTGATGTTGTGAGGGACCTCGGGCGGCAACGAGTGACCGAACTCTGTGGTGATTGATTTTACCGGCATTTTTTTTTTAAAAAAAAAAAAAAAATCTACAAGATTTGTGATTGAGTCGTAAGAACCACTTTTTTTAATTAAAAAAATGGATGAGAGAGGTTGAGTGGTTGTTGAGAGGTTGAGTGGGAAGGTTGATTAAAAAAAAAAAATTCAATCGTTGTAACAAAACAAAAGTGAGAGTAGGAGGGAGGGGATTAGTCTAATAAATATGCTAAGTAGATAGCCTATCTAGACTACATAATTTTCCAAACAAAGTATATAAACTCCGTTTTTTCTCAACCCCGTTCGTTTCCGGAAATCCCTTTTCACCTTTACCAAAGAAAATAATAATGATAAAAAACTAAATGACTCATTACACCGAACATCGGCGGCGGTCATCTACCTATAAGTGAATGAAAAGTGGCCTCAAAAACATGAGGAGTGGAGAGAGAGAGAGGAGAAGGAGGAGAAGGAGGAGAGAGAGTGTGTGTGTGTAAGCGAGAGCGAGAGTCAGAGACAGAGATCACAGAGAGAGAGAGAGAGAGAGAGAGATCAGAATGGACGCTGGAAATATTTCCCTTCCACATTCAAACATACAAACACACATAAAGAAAAAAGAAAAAAAAAAAGAAAAGAAAAGAAAAAGACAAAAAAAAAAGCAAGCCATCGGACGCAAGATGGTAAAACTCGTGACGGGGCTGCTCACCAATAACTAAACAACCTTTTTTTATAAAATCTTGGGCTGAACTCAGCCGCGGGATTTCAGAGTATGTATGTACCAAAAGTAACCAATCCTTCGGTGATGGTGGCTTGGAAACGTTCCCGAATCATCCGCAACGGTGACTGCCCGAGCGATTAAGAGCGAAATCCCCTCCGCCACAAATGGACGGGTTCCGAAAGCGGAGGCCGAGAAACCTATGGAAAACCTTCGCTCCGGCCCCCCCGGGCGAAAACGTGACAACATCGCCGACCTGGACATGATGAATGAACATTAAATTATACGCCCAACCCTCAGTGATGATTACCACCTCTCTGCATGTATGCCAAGTATCACGCCCCAATGATAGAGCTAACAACCTATGCCCATACGCGCCCCCCCCCCCCCTTCTTCCCCTCAATACATTCGCTTTCTTTTCAAAATGCTCGCTTTGTCCATGATACTGATACATCCTAAAACCCCCCCAAAAAAAAACATTCTATGCTAAAACACACTCATCCTTCCATCTCATAGCTCTCATACTACTTATATATATGTATACGTTTTTTTGACATTCTCCCTTGACACAATAATTACCACATATCCCTCCTCCCACCCTCATACGCAAAATTCAGAGCAACAGCAACAAACAAAGCACCGCAAAGTACGCTCGGTCCAAGTTTGTCATAAAATTGGGCCGCTCTCCTGGTTCGAATCGCTTTGCCTCTGTACAAGTAAATGCCCACAGCATAGCAAAGCGAAACGATGGCTAGGAGAGTGAATGCGCCAGCAGCAACGAATGAAGCCCGATTGCCCTGCTTCGAGCTGAAGTTTAGTAGCGTGACTGCGATGGTGCCAATGTAAATCGAGTATTCGAGCTATACAAATGTCATTAGCAAACGGGCACAAATGTCGATCTGAAGAAAAAGGGGTGAAAGCTTACCCATCCCAAAAACGTCCTCTCGGCCGCAAAGTACACTTTCGGCTCGACCCTCACCGGAACATAAATCTTCTTCCCCTTGGGCGCCTTGAACCTTCGCTGCTGAATTTCGCCGGTCCCCAGCAATGACTCCAATCTTGCGTTTCTCGGAACTTGCGTCGCTCTCGGCATTGGAACCATCTCCTTCAACAGCCACAATGTACCGCGCCCAGCGGTGTGTAACGACGTCGACAGAAGAGTAGACCAGTACGTCAAGCCACCAACCCTTCTGGCCTCAGCCATTCTGTCTTCATCATCCTCCGTGTCCGAGTCGTACAAGTAGACATCATCGTTCGCTGGTCTGTCGACAGTCTGATCCTCCACATCAGCCGGCAGAATCGATGTCCGACCATTCCTAGCCGCCATTCCATGACCATTGGATTGTCCATTATAGGCGCCGGATGCAACCGGATGTTCCTCATCAGAATCATAGTCGTCATCTTCATCGTCAGACGTCGAGTTGGTTGCCGAGGCCTCGGACCTCTTGATGCCAAAGTCATGGCTCACCGGCTTCCGGATGTCGACATCCATCTGCGGCATCCAGAACGGAAGCAGATTTATCCTTTCCGGGAATAAGCACGCAACGCCGTGAATGAACTTGGAGAACTTGGGAACAGCCTCGACCAAGTGACTGGAAATCAGCTGCCGAACCCATTCAGGGGGTTCCTGTCCGTGCTGCGTCTGGAGCTTGACTTCGAGAATGGCATAAGGAAACCTGACAACATCTCCGGGTGGAAGCTGCGAAAAGGGATAGTCGATGCCGATGTCCATGCGCCTCCAATTATCCCCTGATCGCTTTGCTCCGTCAAGATTGTCTTCGCGAACCATGGTCAGCTCGGTATCGAGCGAGATGCGTACGCGAGCATCAGCAGGGAGCTGGAAAGCGGTGCGGTGATAAAATGATCGGCACACGGGCTTGTATCCCTTCTTGAGAACGGACCACTGGATCTCGCGAGCCAACCTCTCATCCTCTGCAATAGCCTTTTCAGACTTCTTGCCCTCCTTTCGCGCTTTTTCAAAGATGGCAGCCGGGAGCAACTCGCCTCGCAGGTAAGGGTTGACGTTCTTCTCCTTGATGGCGAAGCGCGCCTTAACCGATTTCTCTCCCGTCCAATCCTCTCTGTGGGTTTTGCGCTCAACGAAGATGGTCTCGTTCTGCATCCCTCCATACCACCGAAGACGAATTGCCTCGGCGCCTTCCGTCTTTTTCAGACGCCCCTCGTAGAGATCCCACTTCTCCGGGTTGTCGTAGTAGATGGAAGTAATGGCGGAATCCTGCGCTTCGAATTCCTTGCTCGCATTGAACACCAACACAGGCAAATGCTTTAGGATGATCAACTTGAGCTCCGTCACGTTGTCTGGATGCACCCAATACTTGGTCGTATGCCGAATAAAACTTCCCTGACTTCCTCCAGCCGCGCTGTCGCCCTTGACGGGGTTTCCTCTGGTCCGAACCAAGTCGTAAAGCTTGGAGAGCTTCACCACCGAGTTGTCATAGTTCTCCTTGTAGAATGGCTTGGCTTTGAGACGAGTGTCGAAGACGGGCTTGAGATGCCATCCCGTCATTTTGTCATGCTTCTTGATGATTTTGTAAAAGCCCGTGTAATTGAGCTGCACAAACTTGGCGAGATCGTGCACGTCGGCGATGATGTCGCTGAGATCCTCCTCTAGCATCATGAACTCCTCCTCGCTCGGCCCCTCCTCTCCCAGGCCGCGCTCATTGAGACGATTAACAACATCGCGGACCTCGCGCTCGCTGACGGCGATGCGGCGTGATATTTCCATTGCCTTGACCTGCTGCTTCGTGTGGACCTTGTCGAGTTCGGCCTCGAGCTTGCCGACGAAGCGGGTCTCGTCGTCCTCGGTCCATTCCCTGCGCGACTGCTTGCCCGACCTTGTGGCGTTGTCGTCGCCAGGGACGGCGGCGGGCGCGGAGCCGCTTGGCCGCTTGAGGTCGGCTTTGAGCCCGTCATAGTCGATGTAGTACCATTGGTACTCGCGGATGATGCTCGACCGGAGCTGCTCGCCGAACTTCATGACGACTAAACCTGGACGTGCACGCCAATTGGGGTTGCGTTCGCGGCTTCGATTCGAGATTCGTGTTTTCGTCTGGGTTTTGAGGTCCTGGATGATTAGCATTCGAGGGAGGTGACAATTCAACGGCCGCCCAGCCAGCGCCTAGTGGGTGCAACTCCACTGTTTTGGGTGGGTGTTATCGTCACCGCCCACCTGCGCAAGGAAGGTATTAGGTATTCCTGGAAGTTGAGTGAAGAACGCCTGGAAGAAATGACGAAGTGATATAGGTATATGAAAATAATCCTGCGACAGCACAGCACCGGAGCAGAGCACCAACACACAACAATTCGCGATGCGACCGGCGCAGCACCATTTATGTGTATCTGTGCCATCCGTAGTGACCAGAGGCACGTTTCACCAGGACTCGTTGCCATTGGCGAATTGGTGGGTGGTCGAAGCTTTAGGTACTTGACATGGGTTCAAGGCTAGCGGGGTCGGAGCTTGCATCCAGGGTTGAAGCTTGCATCCAAATGACGCAGCGTTAGCCGAAACAAAAAAAAAAAAAAAAATCAGTAGAAGAGAAATTACATACCTACCTACCTATGCAAGCCCTTTGTCTTTTATAGGTAGAACTATTCAAAAACGGCCAACAGAGTGTTTTCTTGTAACCCAGTTGATGGTACATACATTTAACTGTTGAGTTGAACACGAACCTATCTGGCCATGCTAAACAACCTGGAAGTCATTTGCACTACTCATTGGGACTGGACATTCACAAAGTTCAATAGGTATGTATGGAGGCACTGCAAGCACGGGATGCTACGCCAACGAAACATGTCTTGGCCCCCCTGTGTGTTCTGGCCCCCGGAATCTGCCGCTCGTGTGCCCTGGAATGCAACCTGGAAGATAACGATAGCGACCGCAGTTCTCCGCAAAAATAATTATTTGGTGGGGGAGGGGTGTTGCTTTGACTGATCAACAATCCGCCCGGTCCGATCACAGCGGAGCGGCAATTCAACGGTCTTGCCTCTCCAAAATACGCCGGATACCTCTCAACGATGATTCTCCTTGAATCCGAGCGTGACGCCATCTCGGCCCGCATTTCCCCTTCCTGTCCTGAAGAAGTCCAACGAGTTCTCACAGCAGCCTGGTCTCATAATGTCGAAGCCGTCAAGAAACTCCTCGACTCTCCGGAGAAAGCAAGGTGTCAGGACCCCATAACTCTCGAGTCACCCCTCCATGCCGCCATCCGATCATGCGGGCCTCCATCTGAAGAAGACGACGCCGAAGACCTTGAGAACGCCAAGAAGACGCTCTCAGAGCTTCTCCTCTGGGGAGGTATCTGGAACGATGTCGACGATCGAAACGAGACGCCAGGATGTGTGGCACATCGCCTCGGACGGACTGATTTATATAACCTGTGCGTGGAGGCCGGTGTCAGAGCCGAAATGCTGTTTGGGGTATTGGAGGGTTACGAGGAGCTCGAAAGCGGCGACGAAATGGAGGAAGATGGAGAGGAGGAAAGTGCACATCAACCAAACGATGAATCAGAAATGGTGGTCGTCGGTGAGGATGGCGCTGAAGCCCCCGAATTGGTTCCTGTCTCAGAGGGGAATGGTGTAGCCGAGGATGGAAAGACGGGTGCCGATGTCAACTCGGATGATTACCTCAAGTCCACGGTAACATACTCAGATGGCAAACTCGTTGATAATGAAGGCAACGGGGTGATGATGGCTTGGGAAACTGATATCATGCGTCGGAGTGTCGATGCACTGCTCCCAGGCAGGGAGTCAGGGAAGCGAATCCTGAATATCGGTTTCGGCATGGGTATCATTGACGCCATGTTCGCCGAGACCAAGCCAGCAAAACATCACATCATTGAGGCCCACCCCGGAGTCCTCCAGCACATCTCAAGCCCAGAGTCCAAGTTCGGAGCCGACTGGGAAGCGAGCGGCCCGGAGGCGGGGGCCTATAAGGTACACCAGGGCAAGTGGCAAGAAGTGTGCATTCAGCTGCTGGAGGAAAACAACGTATACGATGCCATTTACTTTGATACTTTTGGAGAGGATTACTCGCAGTTGCGCATGTTTTTTACTGAGTTTATTCCTGGCCTGCTGGACAGCGAAGGCATCTTTGGCTTCTTCAACGGCCTCGGCGCAGATCGGGCAATTTGCTACGACGTTTATACCAGGGTATCGGAACTTCACTTGGCGGATGCTGGTCTCGATGTTGAGTGGCAGGTGATTCCTGTGGACATGTCAGAGCTTGCCAAGGCTGGCGAAGGCGAATGGGAAGGAGTAAGGAGAAGGTATTGGACGTTGGACGGTAAGCATGTCTCCAATTGTGGGATTCTACACATGCTAACCAATTTTTTGCAGAGTATCGGCTGCCTGTGTGCACTTTCATGGGCTAGACAATTTTCGTTTTGAAAATCGCGGGTTTGTGTTTGGATGGCTGGGGCCAACGTAGTGTTGGCCGACTTGTTGGCCGATGAGGCTGTCCGCATCGAGGTAGGCCTCAACGCATGCCAACTACCCCTCCGCGATCCCACGTATACGAGGCAGGAATTATGACGGGCTACTTACGAAATACAAAGTATTATCTGCCTCGAGACAGAAGTTCAATTTCGTTCAAAATGGGACTCGGCGTGGTTCTCAAGCCACCCTTGAAACTTTCACCTTTTACATGTATATTAACAGCGTAACCATGCCATCAGAGTCCCAGCGACGTCAGTCACTCTCATGTGCGGAGAACATATCATTACTCTCTATCGTTAATCCGACACCTTCTGTTCCTGGAGAGAATACTCGCCGGCCTCCGAAAACCAAAGACTGTCCCTCACGAGTATTGTCATTTGACTGCGAGATAAGCTTGACAAGCACGTTGGCCTTTCTCTGCGGCATCTCTAACGATCCCGATCATGTTGTGGCTGTTTGTGTTGAGGAGTTGGTTCAAGGAAAGGGGCTATGCGTACTGGTGGCTGTCAACAAGAAGAATCCCAAGTCCGGCACTGGGGTCCTCCAGCGCATTCAAGACGGCCTTGGGAGGGTGCTCCGCTGTTTATCTCGGGAAACCAACGGTGCGTAGTAACGAAAGTTATGTTTACTTTACAGGTTGGCTAACGGAGTTTAAAGCAGAACAAAACGTGGGAGCGGCTATAACTGACCTTTGTGAGCCACGCATTCTGGCTCGCCTTCGGTCCAAGAGACTCGATGCCTCGTACACGAAAAGGAGGGACAAACCGTTTTTGGGAACGATCATCCAGCTGGTGATTGAAGCTGTCGGACGGCACCCAGACAAGAAGCGCAACTCTCTCGAAATCAAGACATTTGTCAACGACATGATCAAATTTGCCAAGCTTTTGGATCAGTTAGAGACTTGCGCAAAGAAGGATCTAAAGACGTACCTCGAGAGCATCACTCAATCAGCCTCTGGTCTCACAGCAAAAAACGACTTCACAAAAATCTTCTCTGGACTTGGTTCAGCTGACCTCAATCCAAATACCAGAACGAGCTTCATTATGTGCCTGAACAAGCTCGCGAGATACCACGAAGCTGCCCAGTTCCTGGTCCAGCTAGCCAGGAAATCCGGTCTTTTCAAGCAGGCAACTGTCACTACTGTTTCTTTGGAGGAGAACTATTTCCTGAGAGATCAGGGCGTGCCTCGGGACTATGATCTGGAGAGCTCTCTGGCTCAGTGCCAAGGTGGTGCTTCTCCGCTAGGCGTTGCGGAAATTTCTCGCAGACTTAAACAAGGAGCCCAACAAACGAGCGCTGCTTTCAAAACAACATTCACAAAGGTTTTATGCGAATCAAAAATTCACGCCGAAGTCCAGCTTGTTGCCCACTACGAGCTTAATCAGGTTGGGAGGCAACCCCGTGTCATCTGCTCCAGCAAGGACGCTTGCTACTTGTGCAACCAGTTTGTTCAACTACACGGCAAGTTCTACATCCCGAAAACTCACGGGAACTTGTACACCGGCTGGTTTACCCCTCCGGTTCCTTCACTCAATCCAGCGCATGATCAGCTCAACCAAATTCTCCGAGCTCAGGTCAAAAGGAAGATCCAGGAATTGCAGAATAATCCTGACCAAATGGTGTCGCTGATGCGCAATGATAACGAGAGCACAATATTCCCTTTCTCGCAGTTGATGTCATCACTCGATGGTATCACGGCACCACCAGAGGAGTCCTCCGCCGCTACGGTGAAGGTCCCCGAAGATGAGCAGCACCTTGCGAAACAAGGCATGGTTGTGCCGCAATCCGCACCGCAGCCTGTTCTCAAGCCACCTCCTGCTGTTGCTTCAAAGCAGCCAGTCCAGAAGCAGCAGGGTCCATCGATTGCTACGGTTGAAACAACAAACCCTATCACCAAGGCCCCTGAACTCACAGCGCTCCCAGATCAGCAACAGAGCCAGCCCAGAAATTTGCTCCAGAAGCAGAAGAGTCCATCGATCGCTACGGTGGAAACAGCAAGCTCTATCAACAAAACACAAGAGCTCCCAGAGCAGCAAAAGAGCCAGCCGAAACATTTACTTCAAAAACTGAAGAGGTTGGTATCTCTCTTGGGTTCCTGCTGGTCCGGTGAAGACCCAATGACGATACGTGGGAGGTCTCGCAAAAGGGGCCTCCATTATTCCCGGTCTAGCTCCTCTTGAGCCCTCTCGTTTCCATCAACCATGTAAAACACCATCACCAAAACCCCTGTAGCATTGGCCACAGTTAAATTCAGGAACTAACTAGATTCGCAGCGCACCCCATCATATCCAAACAAACCCCTCCAGTTGTCCTCCAGCCAGCTCATCGGTAGTACTACCTCCTGGACCAGTCAACAAACGTGAGCTACCGCCACGTGACCCAATGGAGGAAGCCCCTGAATTAGAACAGCGACAACCTATCGTCAGATCAGAGCAGCATATCAATCCACCACCGCCGTCCAGCCTCAACACCGCTACCATTACCGGAACAGAGCAGATAGTAATATTATCAATGATCGATCCCGACCGATTCTTGCAAGCCACCGCTCCACAAGTTTCGGTTCTGGAACACAATCATTCTACCGAAATTGAACGTTCACACGAAGCGATAGACAAGTCCGCTGCCTCTCAATTCACCAATGATATTTCTATTTGTACTGCGTCAAGTCCACGACCGCCTTCTCGATTACTTGATATTCCCATAATACCCACTTCCACACCTTTACCAACAGATCCCCCCACTCATTTGCATTCCCACCCCCACTCCACCTTTGATCCGCACTCCCCATCCAGTTCACCTCGAGCCCGTCCTCACTCGCGATCCTCCTTGAACTCTCCTTCCCGCCCTCCCTCTTATCAACCATCCCTGCACCCCTCTCATGCCACCCCTTCTTCACTATCCACCTCCACTTCGGCAAACTTGGGTTCGCATCCCTCCCGATCCACCGTCAAATCACCCCCAAACATTCCCTGTTCTATCGGTAAACAAAACGGCCATCAAATGCTCCAGCGCGGCCAAACCCTTCACATCCGTCTCACATCGCCTTCGAACTCCCCAGTGGTCCTGCCTTGTTACAGGATCGGCTCACTTAACATCTATCCCGAAATATTTTTCCAAGCAAACAATACAAACAAGCCGGTGTCCGAGATCCGTCTCCACTGGCTCGACAGCCGCCGCGCAAAAGCAATGTACGTTGCCCGTCCTCGCGGGTTTTATGATATCCAATCACACGGGGATGGGTTAGATATTGATACCGAGGATTGGGGTGGCGAATCAATCTACCTTGCTCATAGGGGGGATGTGGTCATGGTTGAGATTGTTAGGAAGAGAAGTCGCGTGAGGCGCAGGTAAGCAACGGTATGCTTGGAGGTGTAGCTGTCGCTGGCGTTGGTTGAAATTCAAAGAGCCGCCCCCTTTGACACAATAACAAAGAGAACGAAGTCCAATTCTCCGAAACAATTTTCAATTCATGGGATTAGTCCAAAAATATTGACACATCTATTTCGAGAGCAAAGTCTCGGGGTATCCAAATAATACACAACCGATGACAAAGAAAAAAGGGAAAACACTTATCCCAACTCAAGCATCAACCCCCTCAGTCCACCTCTTCCCGTCCTTTACTTTCCTCAGTATATAGACCCTCTCCACCATCCTCGGACCAACCCACCACCCTCCAGTCAAAGCCCTCACTCTCCTCTTCCACGCCTCAATCGTCTTCCCGTTTCCAACCACGGGCACCGCAGTCTCGCTCTCCTCACTGCCCTGTCCGGGCTTGACAACCTCAAGCCCCCCGAAACCCTTGACAACTCCGACAGTCTCCCATTCCTTCTCCCCACCTCCATACTTCCACACCTTCTGGGGCTCCTCAGTCAACACATAGCCGAAAGCCCTCCAGAACTCCTCGGTCTGCAGTTCCTCCCCTTCCTCAGTCTTATCGACATAAATCGACACCCCCTTCCCGGTTTGATGCACCAGTCCGCCATCCGGAGTCAAAAAAAGCAGCTCGTCCCCCGTAGCGGACGACCCAAACAACGTGACACCAGTCATGCAACTCAAAACATCAGCATGAACCGGCACCACCGCCGAAGAATTCTCACCCTCCCCGGACCTCAACACCGTCTCCCGCACATAAGCCAGCGCCTCACCACCGGGGTAATTCAGCGAACTGACCAGCAACATCCCCGTCGACGCCACCAACGATGCCAAAATCGACAAGACCAGTCCCGCCACCAATATACTATAAAGCCCCGACTTCGCCCGTCTATTAAACATAGTGTTCGCCCCCAGCGCCGCTGCCCCTGTGAGGGAAGGAATCACATAAAAGATAAACCTGGCCTCTTTGTGCGGCTGTACCGAGTAAATCGCCACAAACAACACCGCCGGGATGATCAGCCGCTTGGCCGCGTGCTTGGTGCCGGGAAACCACAGGCTCATCGGGATCAGCACCATCCAGCTGAAGGGGTTCACCATCAACCTCGGCACCGCAGAAACGAAATAGTAGTACCAGGGCGAGGTCCCCCAGTTGGAGGAGTTGCCGCCTACAACGTTGTAATAAAACCCCCAAAGCTCGGGCCAGATTATACCTCTCTGCCAGAAGTAGCTGTCGATTGGTATCGAGGTCGCCAGGGCGATGAAGAACGAAAAGAAGAAGGGAAAAATCACTTGCTCAAACGAGATGGAGGGTAAGAGGAGGAGGTAGAGGATGTTGGTAGCCAGCAGCAATGCGATCTCGGAACGGAAGATTGCAGCAGCAAAGACAAATAAAGTAATGGAGAGACGATGGCGGGACGGGGTGGATTTGAGGTTTGAAGGGTTGGGCAGCAGGAACGATGTCGCCAGTGTTGCTTTTATTTTTGGAAAGGAATTGGTTAGTTTTGAATATATTAAATCATACGAGGCACGAAGAAAGAGCGGGAGGGAAAGGGGGGGTGGGGTGGACAAACTTAAACCGAAAGCAAACATGTTTGGTAATGTTCGTGATGCGTAGAAAATGATATGGAACTGGCTAGCTTGAAGCATCAAGTACCACCTTGCTGTCCCTGCGCCGTAAGCTTGCCTGAGGCTGCGTGCAAAGACTAGGAGGGAGAAGGCGTTGAATAGGCCGAGGATGGCCCTGGCGATGAATTGGGCGTGCTGGAAGCCCACGAGGGCGATGATCGGTTGAGTGACACCTGCTAAGAGGACCGGGCCTAAGAAGGTACGCGGCACCGCGCCGGGGAAAGTGAAGTGGTCGTAGGTTTGTGATAACCTTTCATAGATGTTTGAGATAGGAGTTCCGTAGACCAGCACATCGTGCGTTGCTTGAATGTTGAATGATTCCTCTACTTTGGTGTATGGGGCCACGATGAGATGGAGTATGATCAAGGCGGGTATTGTTGCCGAGAGAAGTAAGTCTAATGAGATATGTGTCAATTGAGGTTTTTTTTATATATATACATATTTTATTTTGTGAGTTTAGACTTTGAAAATTGAAGCTCACCAAAGACTCTCATGATTCTCAAGCCCGAGTTTCCGTCCCAGGTATCTTGAAATGCCCCGTCAAATTTGTTGGCGGCTGCATCGAACCGAACGTTTTTTCTTTTGGGCGCCATTGAGTCACGCGGGGACTTGAACCGTTGACACCGGGCCGCCCTCTATAACTTTTGGCTTTCGAAAATTGGCTTTTATGAGGTCAGAACTTTTTCATCTCACCGTTGGAGGGTGAGATGAGGTGAAGCTGACACCTTCAACATTAATTACACTCACACAGTGGGGGGAAGTTTGGGGAACCCCTGTCATGGGCTCCGTGCGCTGCTTGTCACTCAGGACAGCCCCGCCATTGAATGCTCCACCAATGTCAACTTTCAAAAGACCCAGTCGGTCTGTGGGGGGGGGAGAGCTGCCCACAGCGGAGTAGCGGAACGACCCCGCGAAAGCCATATCGAAACCACATCCCAACTTCAAGCTATTGGCGAGCGCCGATTACGTCCAGTCGCCCATAGATTCACACACATCCAAAGAACTCATAATGGCTTCTGCCGACCCGTTCGATTCGGCGCTGTATGTTCCCCCCACTTTCCCGGTTCCCCCCTTTTCCCCTCTACCCATTTCAAGATCCTAACAACCCAATGCCTTACCATCCAGGGACCTCCTCCGGCGCCTAAACCCCAAACACACCACAGACCACCTTAACAACATCATCTCGCTCGCCCCCGACCTTACCGAGGATCTCTTGTCTTCAGTCGACCAACCCCTTACCGTGCGCCGGTGCAAGCAGACAGGGCGGGACTACCTCCTCTGCGACTACAACCGCGACGGCGACAGCTACCGTTCCCCTTGGAGCAACCAGTTCGACCCCCCTCTGGACGAGAACGGGGTCGGCGGGGTGGGTTCAGGAGGCAATGAGGGCGCAGGCGAAGGCGCGGTGCCCGGGGAGCGCGTGCGCAAGATGGAAGTCAAGGCAAACGAGGCGTTCGACGTCTATCGGGAACTGTACTACGAAGGAGGCGTATCCTCGGTCTACTTTTGGAATCTGGATGATGGGTTCGCCGGAGTGGTTCTGCTAAAGAAGGGTGGGTAGTTTACCTCAACCCCCCCTTGGGCCCTTTTTCTGGACCTTACTTAAAACTGATTCATATTTTATACAGGCTCACCCCAGGGTGACAATACGACCTCGGGAGTCTGGGACTCGATCCACGTCTTTGAGGCTTCCGAGCGTGGTCGCACCTCCAACTACCGCCTCACCTCGACCGTCATTCTCTCCCTAGCAACCAAGGGGTCCTCTCTGGGCGAGGTCGACCTGTCAGGCAACATGACGCGCCAGGTCGAGCAGGATCTGCCCGTCGAGAGCGACGAGAGTCACATTGCCAATATCGGCAGGCTGGTGGAGGACATGGAACTCAAGATGCGTAACCTGCTGCAGGAAGTCTATTTCGGCAAGGCAAAGGATGTTGTCGGGGATCTACGCAGCATCGGAAGCTTGAGCGAAGGCCAGCGCGACAAGGAGACGCACAGGGAGCTTATTGGAAGCATGAAGAGATGATGAGAATTCATCTTTTCTAATATTTTTTTCCCTAAACCTTTGGGTTGAATAAGCTGACCTTTATTTTTCTTTTTCTAAAAAATAAATAAATTGAAAACAGAAGCGAACATAGAAATTTG
This sequence comes from Cladorrhinum samala, assembly GCA_033576145.1. NCBI lineage: Eukaryota > Fungi > Ascomycota > Sordariomycetes > Sordariales > Podosporaceae > Cladorrhinum > Cladorrhinum samala. Next base: position 108,817 of record MU864951.1, read on the forward strand.
CAAAGCGTTTAACGATAGACTTTAGCCTCGAAATTTTTGTTTTCTATATATTATGATTAGTGAACACCACTCACTAGCCGTCGACGCCATCTGGGCGCTACTGGCCGTGGCTTCTAAGGCTGAAGTGTGACGGCTTCTATGCAGCTCGGGGAATACCGAGATGGGCGTCCGTGTATAATTTAGTATGGTGTTTTGCTTTTTAACCTTCCTTGGGTCGGTCCCGTTTGCTGATTTTTTTTACCCAACCGGAGTGAATTCCGCACCATCACCGGCCGTAACGCCGAGGGGTGTTGGTGATAAGCAGGAAAGGCCCATGGCCAGAGTTCGCCCTTGCATCCCACGAACCCACTTCTTCCACGGACCCTTTCCCTCCCTTCGCCCGGATGTAATCTTAAACCTACATGCGAACTAGTCGGATCTGTTTTCAGATGCGGTGGGGAAATTTCAGATCATGATTTGCTTGGCGAACTGTCTGAAATCTACGGTGTAGGTATAGCAACAAGTACTAGTGTTGTATGTACATACATAGTTGTGGAGTGGACCGAGCAAACCGTTTGGCGGTTGATTCCGTTTACGCTGTAGAATGTCTGTGCTCCATACCTCCAAAACGTTAGCCCCGTCTATTCGGCCTTATATTGACCGGAGCAAGGCCCGAGAACACGGATGTACAGCACGTGGGCATCTAGCCTCATGCAAGGCACATAGAAAGCGGACTGGTGAGGGGGGGGGGAAATCATGAAACTGACGGGGGAGGGGGAAAGAGGGGAATGATTTCCAGTTCGGTTGAATATACGTATGTACATATGTAGTACGTACTAGTGATTGCCAGACCGGCAAGTAAAGGCGGGTAATTTTTTTTTTTTTCCCAAAAAAAAATTCCAATGGCATGCCAAATCCAATCCTTGCGTGGAGAAAAAAAAAGCCTTATGCTTGTCCCGAAACGAGGAGTCGGGATGAGCGATGTTGCCTTGCCGCGTGGGTGAAGTACGGTGACTGAGAGCAAGAATTCAGAAACCACCGATAATACTATACTATACCAAGTAGGCAAGGTTGCCCGTCTTTCTCACCTCACCCTGTGTCACATCGTCCCCCCCATTGCTCGGGTCACCTTACAATTTGCCTCCTCTTCCCGAAATTCCAGCCTATATCTCCGAATCTCCGGACCCGACAGCCCGGCGCAACAACGGGTTGATCAATAAAAAAAGAAAAAAGCTTTAAAAAAAAAAAAAATTGTGGCGTGAATCACTGGGGGTTAGCTCCCTTGGTGTTCCAGTTCTCGATATGAGATATTGTGTTTTGTCTTTGTGTGCTTGTGTGTTTTGACTCGGAACCTTCCGTGGATCCAACCAGAAAAAACTTTTTTTTTTTGATCATCAACAGGGGGAAGGACGACGATCTTGTGTATCATGATAACATGAACTGGGGTAATACTAAGAAACTTGAAGTTTTTTTCCGGGTTTCTGGGGAATTAGATAGGTTGCGTTGTGGCGTAGTATACGTACGCACGCACCCTCGGTGGTGATGATCAATGATTATCAAATCCGCTGCCGGCTTACCAACTAATAACAAAAACGGATGACGGTAGCCAACCGCAAAACTATTGAAGTGAGCGTTTGGTAACTTGTGGTGGTGGTGGTGGTGGTGGTGGTCTGGACCTCAACTTGACGACAAGTGGCTTGGCTCGTGGCTGGTAAAAGTCGCAAATTAGAAAGGTCTAGACCACGCTCGCGGCCATGCCGAAGAGGCAGTTGAAAAAAAAAATGGAAAAAATAAAGAGGTAAGTTTCGAATTGGAAAGGCTGTCTTGGCAGAAAAGAAATTGTTGCGGGTGGTACCGAATACAGTTTGCGGGTTTGTCGATCCGTCGTCTCATATCAGCCGCAGAGATCTTTAGATGAAATGAGATAACATGTAGACATAGTATACACGCACTGACTTCACCGGGGGAAGGGTTTTGTTTTGTCTTGGGTTGGGTAATATCCCGAATCAATTCCGAGTGGGGGACAGAGATCAAATTTCTAATAATCTGGAAAAAAAACCTAAAAAAACTAAGTGTCATGAAGATCCTTTCCCCTGAAAATCCAAATCGCAAAAACTTTGTTTTTTTATGACAGTTGTTTTACTAGCTATCTGAAAGCTGTGAGTGGGTGTGTGAGTGACGGGGTGGGTGTTGTCTCAGCTCCTCCTGTGTAACCTGCTATTGGATAACCTGCCATTGAATCCGTTGGGATTGGTCGATGCTCAGGTGGTTTCACTGGGAGACGGCTTGCAACCCCAAGTGGCTGGCTGAGTGACCGATATAGGAAGTCTTCTAGAACAAATCGATTTGTGGTTCTTGATGCATTTTTTTCTTAGATTTTCCCACCCCTTTGCCAAAAATGCCCCTGAGCGGGCGGGAAGCAATCCTAGTTCTATTTGCCGCCGCCCGATGGGATGGGTTTGGACGGCCCGAGGCGAGGACGGAGAGGAATTCCTCAACCGGCACACCGATATACGAATGCAGACCTACGACATGGCGGAGTGATAATATCATCACCAACCTTCCCAATTGAATATCCCCGATCTGCATGTTCTCCCGAAACAAGGAACTTTCCCATGGGTGGTGGAATCAATGACAGAATGTGGCAGAAGAAATGTGTGAAGTGCTCGTGTTAAGCCAAGCCGATCTTCAGTTCCCAAAAAAAGAAGCAGCATCAAATCTGCAGCCACACAGACCCCTCTGCGTCCTGCAGGTTGCCCTCAACTTGGGACGGTGCACCAGGCATGGCAGGTTAATATTATTATAATCCTGACCGGTTGGTATCCCCGGAGAGCGCGCCTGGCCAGGCGAGCGATACGCTTCTCTTGTATGTCAGCCTGGAAGCCATCGGCGTTCGGGCAAACACTCGAGGCCAGTGACGGAGTGCTGGTCCGGGGGGCATGGCGTCCGTTTTGTGGGACGTTGCGCGTGCCCGCAATCGCTAATAACAGTGTCTCGGGTTGCTGGAGGGCTATCGCCGTTTGTCTCGGCAAAAGGAAGCCGCCATCAAACTGGCAAAGAGTGCCAAGCGCACTCGCTTGAGCTCCACGTTTGGCTCACGGTCAAAGAAATGGAAACCATACCCTTGGAAGACACGAAAAGCTGAAAGCTGAGCTGGGTCCACCAGACAGACCGTGCGGCCGAAAGGTGAAGGGAGGTTAGATGGAACGGATTTTCTCCTGCATGCTGCAGACACCCTGAACAAGCCTGAGCCCTGAACGGGAAGGTATGTACGAGAAAGTTCGGATGATAGGCGTGACAGCCCAGGCACTGACAGGCCGGCCCTGACAGGTCGTCGTACCATGCAACAGCAACTCCGTGTATTGTGCATCTAAAGTGTTACAATGTACAGTACACCTCCCTTTCCATCCAACCGGGAGCACCGCTGCCCGTCCAAGCTGCCCGTCCACTCGTCAACGAACGCAGAGGATCATTTCTCTTTACCACCACCATAGCCGACCGCCGAGCGCCAACTAGCCAAATTATTATAATGATCTCATTATTGTGAGTCGATACCCGTTGTCCCCATGATCCATGGGTTGCGATTCGCATAAAGACTCCACCAATCCACCAATCCACCACACCCCCCCCCCCCCCGGCCAGTGGGCTCTTCGCTTGGCGGTTCCTCAAATCGGTCGTCCGTCGCACAGTTTTATATGACATTTAAGGCAGCAGAAGCTGCAGAACCTTTCCACGCGGTGCCACGGTGCCCCCAAGAGAGAATAGTCTCCTTTAAATAGCTGACATCACGGACCCCTATTTGAGTCGTGCGCAAAGACGTCTTGAGGACCCAGGGACCTGGATTGTCAAAAAGATAACTCGCATCGTTTCTACTTTTTTTTTTCTTTTTGGTTTCGACGCGGTAGCACCCTCTTTCTCGGTTACATTTTCCCCTAGTTTCTTCCCGCCCCGGCCGATCTTCTTAGGCAACCTATAACCCCCCCTCGTCCCCCGTCGCCTTTTGCCTCCACATTTGCACACACAGTCGTAGACTTTCTGCTACGTCTAGCAAAACACATATCCTTTCCCAACCCTCTTTCTCCTCGAAGCCCGCGTCCTCGGTCCCTTCTCTTTTCCAAATTCGCAATCACCGTCCCGAAAAATTCGACAGGACATCCTGGGAACCCCGACGTCCTATCTTGGTCTATATTCGCCTTCCAGTGCCTACCTCATAATACTGGACGGAACCTCTCATTTACGGCAACAACCAGCTCTCAGTACTCCCGATATCCCCTCAAGGTGGTGCTTGTTGCCTGAGCCGAGCGTAACCCCCCGTGCCGCCATCGACACCACCTTCGGTAAAACATAAATCAACCAACTTTCCCACGCCGGGTCTCCCAAACCCCCCCAAAAGAAAAGAAGAAGCCATGGCGGAGAAACCGTCGGTGTTGATCATCGGCGGTCTCGGGTACATTGGTCGGTTCTTGGCCCTTCACATACACAAGAACAACCTTGCCTCCGACGTGCGAATCGTCGACAAGGTGCTTCCACAGCTCGCATGGCTGCCTCCAATGTTTGAGGAGGCGTGCGCCGGATCCAAGTTTGTACAGGCGGATGCAAGCAGAGAACGTAAGCTTTACAAACCCCCCCCCCCCCCAAAGCCCCGATTGCGTGCCCACAGTGAACAAAGCGACTAACGCAAAAATTTGTCCTCCTCGCGTAGAATCCCTTCCCCGGATATTCGACCGAGCGGATGGAAAACAATGGGATTATGTGTTTAACTGCGGCGGCGAGACACGCTACTCGCAAGAGGACGAGGTGTACAAACTGCGGTCCCTTGATCTGTCTTTGACAGTGGGCAGAGAGGCCGCCAAGCGGGGTGTCAAGTGCTTCATAGAGTTGAGCACCGGGATGGTTTACAAGCCGGATTCCTCGCCAAGTAAAGAGCAGGACAAGCTCAAGCCGTGGAGCAAGATCGCCGTGTACAAGTTGCAAGCTGAGGAAGAGCTCGCCAAGATCGAGGGGTATGTGCGCAAAACAGGCGAAACCGTCCAGAGTTTGTACTAACTACCCCCCAGGTTGAATCTAGTGATTGTGCGTCTTGCACATGTTTATGGACCATATGCTTCACAATGGGTTGCCACGGCACTCTGCATGGCAAGAGTGTACAAGGCGCTCGAGTCGGAGATGAAGTGGCTCTGGACAAAGGGCTTGCGTCAGAACACCGTTCACATTGATGATGTTTCGCGAGCCCTTTGGGCTGTCGCTGGCTGGTACACGGCCGGCAAGGATAAGTGGGACAATGGCACAATGGGAAAGGTGCCAACGTTCAACATTGTCGACAAAGGCGTCACAACTCAGGGCACCATGGCCGAGATCATCGGAGAGATCTTCGGCATCGAAACAGGCTTCCAGGGAACCGTGATCAGCTCATTCGCCAAAATGAATCTCGATAGTGTCGTGGACGACGTCAACGATGAGCTTCTGGGTCCTTGGGCCGACTTGCTCGCCGACGCTGGCATCACGCGACCGGGCCCCTTGACTCCGTTCATGGAAAAGGAGCTGCTGAAGGATACAGACCTCAGCATGGATGGTTCGAGACTGGAGCAAGTAGTTGGATTTACGTACGAGAAGCCCACAATCACGAAGGAGCTCGTGGAGGAGGTCATCGAGAGCTACAAGCAGATGAAGTGGTGGCCCTGAACGCACGCATGTTTCATATGCATGGAAAAAAAAAACTAAAAAGAAGAGAGATTATATCTCGACCGCCCCGCCGCACACTCGGCGAGATCAACAGATCAGATGGATGATCTTGTATGGGCAGCCCATATCGGGACGCGGCTCGCCAAAAGCACTACAAGGGAATCGGACTAATGTAGGAGGAATGTGTGCGCGTACGTAGGTCCGTCGACGCTGGAGAGAAAGGGCAATCACCAAATGTGTATGTTTGTATAATAAGGGATCATCGAGCAGGAGGGTTCAGCCAGACATAATGGCGCCGGTTTTGAGCGTGTGAGTTCGGAGCGACATGGGAGCGCGCGACTTGCTGAGAATTTTCAATGCATTGCTGTTTTTGGGCCAAACGTCCAGTGGTCGAAAAGACTAAACTGCCACCTGTGTTTCATTTTGGTCTTTCCATGTTGTGTGTGACTCGGGCCCGTTGGACTCTCAGGCCCCTTCGCACCTTACTGGTCTTCACGTGGTAATTCCGAACGAGTGCACAAGCGCAATCGGGATCTTTAAGTTTAGGGAAGGGGTTCCCTTCATGGTAGCCAATCCTACCCCGCACTAGTAGATAGGTAAACTAGAGACTCTTCCTTTCTTGCTTTTGGCTTGGGACCATCTTGGTCTTGGCTCCCATTCAGGCAGGTTCTTTGGAGCACGGTGCGCCCAGACATGGTCAACGATACAGGGACAGGGAAAAGGATGTGTGTTAATAGGGGAGAATTTACAGTGGCCCGGTTCCGGGCTGTGGGAAACAGGAACTGCAGGGACGGACGCTCGGGAGGAGGAAGAAGCAGCAGCAAGCACGGACGAACCTAAAACACATCGAGCTTGTTTGTTCCTGAAGGGATTCAAAGGCAACAACGGATTAATAAATTTTTGCTGGTGCAAAAACGGTTGTCCCGTTTTCAAAGGAAGAATGGATTAATATTGAGCTATCTAGTATCAGTGGAGGTTGGAGATAATCTCGAATGCGTGGGACATTATCAAATAATAACGTTAATAATTAAGAAGCACACGGGTTCTCAGTTATGTATGGAGGCATGGAAGGCTCATTCTCCCGCAAAAGAAGAGAGAGATGCGATGCTGCGTCATCTGTCTGCGGGGAGGATCATCGGATTGAGTGGCTGGAAACAGGGGATCAGTCCGTGGTGGTCACAGGCCTGACCCCTGGTTGAGGTAGCTGTTGAAGTGCTCAAGTGTGAGAGAGGGGCTTGAAAATTCACTGTGAGGGAGGACTCTCGAAGCTCGTGAAAGCATGCTACAGTAGATACCTCGGCCGCCGAGACCAGTTCATGCCCCTCTTGGACGCTAATTGCTTGTCTTGCTGCTACCTTGGGTACAGTGGGGCTCGACACCATACCTTCTCGGCTGTTGGCCCCCACACTGCACTCTCACATCGCATACATTCCTAGCTGTGAGTTTGCGACAAGGGCATCACACCCCAACGGAAACTGGATGCTTAAGTAGTCAAGGGACAACCCTCGACTTCCGTCTTTTCACATCATCTCTCTCATTCATCTTTTGGCTTGATCTCTTCAGCCCTTAAACGCCATAATACTCCTAAACCCCCTCCAACCCTCAACCTATCCTACTTATAACCTTCCACAATGGCCGCCCCCGCCAACAAGACCATTGGAGACCTCAATGGCAAATGGGTCATGGTATGTCATCTGCCTTACTGCCTCCCCCTTCCCTTTTAAACCCCCCTTCCTCTTCTTCCTCTCCCCATAGCCAATCGTTGAAGACTATTCAAAAAAACTCGATTTTAACAACCCCCGGCCAGAACAAAACAATCTCGAGCCCGGTCGAGCCCGGCCTCGCCCTCCAAGGCATAGGCTGGATGACGCGCAAGATGGTCAGCCTCGCGACCGTGACGCTGGAGATCAAGCAGTTCACAGCTCCGCCTTCGCCCCCCGCCGAGCCCTCGGCAACCCCCGTGACCCACGTCGAGATCGAGCAGACGGGCACGGGCGGCATGAAGGGCACCACCGAGAAGCGCTGCGCCGACAACGAGTTCCGCGACCACTCGGACTGGCTGTTCGGCCACGTCAAGGGCCAGTCCCGCTGGATCAGGACCGAGGACATCTCTGACGAGTTTCTAAAGTCGGGCTGGCTCGAGGGCGAGGAGGAAAAGACGGGCCCCAACGGCGAGTCGCATTTCCTCAGCCACGTCGAGAGCTACGACGCCGGCTGGACCGCCACCCAGGTTTGGGGGTTCAAGACCGATAAGGAGGGCAAGAGGAGGTACGCAAGGAATGTCGTGATTGCCAAGGGTGCCGAGAGGGTTGAGTTGCAGTTGTGGTATGACTACATTGAGTAGAGAGAATGGAGAACCATATTATATGAGAGAGGGGGCTGAGGTGGTTGGCGTGGCTCGGCTTAGACTTTTTTTTGGATTATTTACCCTGGAGGATATGTGCTAAAGAAGCTGAAGAAGTTCGACATCGGGAGGACTTTTTTGTCTTTCTGTACAGTTTTAAGATATCGCGCTTAGCGGATCGCCAGTCACTAACTACATGATATGATATAAAAAGCATAAATCATCACTTTTGACGTCGGTCACGACAACGCGCCATGATGTTGGTCAAGATACCTTTAAATAACATCTATATGAAAAATGAAAATTTGGAAGCTTCGGAGCGCGAGCTCTGGTGAATTTTTTGAGATCTTCGTCCATCTTGGATCTTGGCTATTATTTTCCTGCACTCTTGCTGTACCCTTAAAATGCCCCCTTCTTCATGTTGAATCCCCTTGTTGGCTTCCGATGCCCTACCGAGGGCATGCTCTTGCCATTCCGTTCAGCGCCAATGTTTAAATGATACCAATTCCTTCACCCTGGGAACAAATGTTTTGTCTTGAAATCCCGCGCTCCAGTTCATTTTCCCCAAAACCATTCCGTTTGAATTATTCATCTCACCACCACTTGACTTTTTGCGCCCCCTCCCACCCCCTCCTTTCTGGTCAGGCTGCCGCCATCGCCCCCCCCCCCCCCCCAAAAAAAAAATTACACATTACGCAGGGCGCCTTTTAACAAACTCCTCTAGATCCTCCCTTGTAGCCACCCCGAGCACGAACCGCCTATTGTCGTCGGTAATAACGGCAAAGTCCTGCTTCTGGCCGCCCGTCTCGGCTCCCTCGAAGAAGGCTTCGAGTTCCTCCAGAGGCGTGTCCATCGAAATCACTCGGTACCGCGTCCCTTTTCTTTGGAACCTGGTCATGGCGGCGGCAACCTCGTCGTCCGGTTTGACTTTTCCCTGCTCGAGCAGTGATTGCAGGTGCGGGATGGAGATGTACCCCAGCAGGGCGCGGTTGGTCGACGAGACGATCGTCAGGTGGGTGTAGTCCCTTTCGAAGGCGGACAGCAGGGCGACCGAGATGGAGTCGGAGGGCGTCAGGGAGAGGGCCGCGGGGGGGTCGAGGTCTTCTACTGTTGCCTATGGACATAGGAGGATGGGATTAGTGGTTGTGGTGGTGGTGGTTCTGGTTGGGGAGGAGGGAGTTAGTTGGGGAAGGGAAATTTGAGTTAAAAACTTACCCCGCGATACCTCGAGGCCCATTTTGAGACAAACGGTTTGGTGGATGAGTCGGACATTATTTCTGTCATTTTTTTTTTTTCCTGCTAGAAGGTTTGGTTGTGTAGAAACCGAAATTTTACTGAGTGAATTGGTATTGTGTTTGAGTCAACGTTGCGATGCGGCTTTTCAAGAATGCGGAAGGGTATGTATGTGTAGTTGGTGATTACTAGTAGAGGTTGAGGTCAACTTCCTCTTTGCGCTCAACGTTAGGTCAGCGGCGGTGACCGCGCTGCCGACCAATCACATGTCAAAAATGGCTAATCAGTCTAATAGTGGGGGTTTTGGGATGGTGGGCTGAGTGAACCCGTGCAGTCACCAAGACTTGGGGAACGGGGGGGAGACCACACGTTGTGGACAAAAAAAACCCAAATCTTCAATCAGTTCAACCATGACGGAACACCCAAGTTGATTATTTTAACGGCTTGAAACCATTAGTATATCTGCATGAGGTTAGAAATATATTCATATTTTTTTCAAAAAAAAAAATTTAAGATATTTCAATCAAATAAATAACTTGAAGCAAGGGTGTGTCGCTTTTGCAGTCTCAATTTTTTTGTCCACAGCGTGGAGACATGGGGGGGTTCTCAAAGGGAGAGCTCCCGTTTCGGGTCAAAAGACGGGAGACCGGAGCCGTGGTGGGGCTTATCACTCAAATACTGCCCCCGGGAACTTCGGAAGAGGACCGGAACATGGAACGAAATGCTTCGAACATGCGATATAACAGCAAAATCAATTGGATGCAGAGAGAACGGAAAATGCCGAGCATGCAGCGACAATGATAAGAAAGATGAATGCCTAGCCATGGGTGTTGGGAGTTTTTGTGCCAGGTTGTGCACTCCAGTCAAACGACGTCACCTTTTCCATGGCATCCGATGTCGTCACCAATGGCTTGGGTTAAAGGTACTAGTTGGGCCTTGCATTGGATGCTGACAACAACTGCCGGAATTCCGACAGCAAAACCTCATTGTTAGTATGGATAACCCTTGATTTTACGCCATGGTAGCGCACGCTTCCTTCCTCGCCAGGCTGGGAGAGTCCTGGTAATAAGCCGAGTTCCCGGTCGTGGATGCATCCGTCCTTTTCCCGGCCATTCCATTTGCAGGAATTGAGAGGCCCTCAGCATGAATCTATTGTGTCAGTCCCTTTCTTATCTCCGTAGGATTCCTGTTTCATTGTAACCGACCTGCCTGCTGTTACCTAAATACATTCCCTCACTCCTTCATCCTTTGAGCTTCTCGTGTTCCCTTTCGCTACCACTTGATCCAGGTTGATCGTCCGCCTTCAATCGAAACCTTCTTGCCCCAGTTTCTGGCTCTTGTGCAACATATCGGCCGGTAAGTCCGTTTGCAGCAATCTTCCGGCTGGGACCTGAATCGCTGTAATCAGCCTCGTGCAGCGCAACTTACACCATCATTACCTCCAGGTGACGGTCTATTCATCTTGAAATGTCGTCCTTATACCCGAAGCTGGAGCTCCTCCAGCAGACCTTCAGCAGCCCTTATTCGCAGTCCAAGCCGTCGATGACGTCGAAACCGAGCGGTCGTACCCCTTATGAAGCTCAGATGGATCTTTATCCTGCTTACTCGATTGCCGATGACACCAAGAACAAGGCGAAGCAGCTCAGTGTGGAGGCCAAGAAGGAGTTCGACATTGCTGCCGCTAAAGCCAAGGCCAAGACTGGACACATTGAGCTGTATTCGGGTCAGTATTATGCGGCATGCACATTTGGTGGTCTTCTTGCTTGTGTAAGTCGGGCCCCGCAAAAGATTACTGCAGGCTGGTTACTGATTAAACTGTTCAACAGGGCGTAACCCATACCGCAGTTACCCCCCTGGATCTCGTCAAAGTCCAGCGCCAGATCGACTCGAAGCTATACAAGAGTAACACGCAAGCTTGGGGCAAGATTTACAGCACCCACGGTATACGCGGCATCTTCACCGGCTGGAGCCCTACTTTCTTTGGCTACTCGGCCCAGGGCGCGTTCAAGTATGGCTGGTATGAGTATTTCAAGAAGACCTATTCGGATCTCGCGGGCCCAGAGGCAGCATCCAAGTACAAGACAGCACTGTACCTCTCCGCCTCGGCTTCCGCTGAGTTCCTTGCCGATATTGCGCTCTGCCCATTCGAGGCCATCAAGGTCCGCATGCAAGGCTCCATCCCCTCGCCATACACGGGCACACTCCACGGTCTCCAAACTATCACCGCTGCTGAGGGCATGTCTGGACTTTACAAGGGGCTGTATCCTCTTTGGGGGAGACAGATTCCCTACACGATGATGAAGTTTGCTTCCTTCGAGACTATTGTCGAGATGATCTATAACCGCCTCCCTGGGAGCAAGAGTGACTACGGCAAGGCCGCTCAGACTGGTGTCTCGTTCACGGCTGGTTACCTAGCCGGTATTCTCTGCGCTATTGTGTCACATCCTGCCGACGTCATGGTCAGCAAGCTGAATGCCTATCGCAAGCCTGGTGAGGGATTCGGTGCCGTGACGTCGAGAATCTACAGCGATATTGGGTTCCGCGGTCTCTGGAACGGTCTGCCGCTGAGAATTGTCATGATTGGTACGCTTACCGGTCTGCAGTGGATGATTTATGTGAGTCTTCTTTTTAAATTGTGAACCCCTATTGATGATCATCGGATGCTAATTCCCTGAAAAGGACTATTTCAAGATCTACATGGGCTTGCCCACAACTGGTGGCGCCCCCCCTGAGAAGAAGAACAACACATGAATGATGGTGAGAGAAAAGGATATACTTCATAGTGAGCATGGAGTTTGGAGGTAATGAGCAAGCCCAGGCGGAATGATAGGTTTTTTTGTTTCTTTCTTATGGTGCTTTAAAAGGGCGACTGGTGGGGGCGGGGGGGGGCGGTTGGAGGGCGTTTCATGATATAATTTTGGGTCTCTCATCCGATTGCAACAACGCCAATATTATTGAAGCGCCGTCAGTCCTCCCTGTATTTTGATCGTTGGTGAAATTTTGGTGGGGGAATGAATTATTACGCGTATGGCATGAAATTGCGAGGCGGAGCTTAAGAGGCAGTGTTGTGGTTGAATCTGCTGTGAGAGCTGAGGTGTTGCGGATAAAGCCGGTTGGGATCCATTTGTTCCAGCACGACAAACGCTTGTTTCTGGCGGGGCTCTAGAAGGCTTAGCACGAGCTCGGCGCTACAGTGTATGATGACCAGTGGCCAATGAGCCAATAGCATCGCAAACACAGCTTTTTGTCGTTGAGATCAACGGCTTGAACATTGGCCACCCCACTACCTACCTTAGTGTATCGTCTCGTCGTCATTGGCACCCTTGTTCCCGGCATCAACCTGGATGCCTCTTAAAACAGAACAAAACTTTCACACCCCAGAGCTGCAGTGGGTTGAAGCTCAGACGCCCTGACACCGTTGTCTCCATTTACTTTTTATATACGCGTATACAAACACCTCGGATTGATTGACTTGAGCCAAGCATTCATAACCTATCCACTACCTTAATTAGGTACCTAACTACCTAAACAGTTATTGCTCCCACCTACCTGAAGATAGAACAACCAGAAAAAGAAAATCGACAATATTTCAAAATAATTGTTTGCAGATCCTTTTTCCCCCATCCTGGTTCGGATACAAAATTATCAACGGCACGTCCGTCATCGACTGCAGCGTGACTTGGAGACCTTATCACCACTGATTGCCCTCTTTCCTTTTCTGGTCGACCTGCCTCACAATCAGATATTATCACCGGGCAGCAACTTAATAAACCTTGTCATCAAAGATTACAGTCCATACACACACACACACACAGACAGACGGACACGCACACCTGCGCTGCTCACCATGACCGAGGGCAGTGTACCTCGCAGGACAAATGCTGTCCCTATCGCAGAGGAGCTCGATGACAACGATACGACTCCCGATGCGGCACCCCCTCCCGCCTATGGTGATAGCCTTGGTCAGCTCCAGCTCTCGCAGGCCGGATTCGGCGCAGATGCAGAGATAACTTGTAAGCTTCTCCATGAACCAAACACATCATGGGAACACGGGCACTAATCAAAGACATTTTAATTCCCAGCCAACGGCCGCATCAACATTCACATTTCGGAAAAGAACCGAAGGCTCTCTCAGCTCCTAGCCCCAGCAATCAGCAGGCAATCCGCACCTTCACCCTCCGGTCCTTTACCGCCCCCTTACATCCCCCCCAGCCTCGGGGGTAAGCCGGGCCAGACCCCTCCTCCCCGCTTGAACGTCGTGATCCAAATCGTTGGCTCCCGGGGCGATGTCCAACCGTTCATCGCGCTGGGCCAAGTACTCCGCGACACGTACGGCCACAGGGTCCGCGTGGCCACCCACCCGACCTTCAAGAAGTTTGTTCAGGAGAACGGGCTGGAGTTTTTCGACATAGGAGGGGACCCCGCGGAGCTGATGGCGTTTATGGTCAAGCACCCCGGGCTCATGCCGGGGTTCGACGCCATAAAGTCGGGGGAGATCAAGAAGCGACGGCAGGGCATAGAGGAGATGCTGGACGGATGTTGGAGGAGCTGCATCGAAGCCGGAGATGGAACGGCCGGTCCTACTCCCCGCTGGGGAGGACGAAGGGGCTGGGAGAGTTTTATCCCCCCCGGGGGGGAAGAGAGGAACAAGCCTTTCGTTGCCGACGCCATCATTGCGAACCCGCCGAGCTTTGCTCACATACACGTTGCCGAAAGGTTGGGCGTGCCGCTGCACATCATGTTCACCATGCCGTGGACCGCCACGCGGGCTTTCCCGCATCCGCTGGCGGATATCGTGTCGACCAATGCGGATGATGTCATGACAAACTATGTTTCGTACGCGCTCGTCGAGATGATGACCTGGCAGGGGCTCGGAGACGTGATTAATCGGTTCAGGACTGATACGTTGGACCTGGAAAGCATGTCGCTCCTGTGGGCTCCGGGGCTTTTGGCAAGGCTGAGGGTGCCGACCACTTACTGTTGGTCTCCGGCGCTGATTCCCAAACCGGCGGATTGGGGCCGCGAGATTAGTGTTTCTGGATTTTATTTCCTCGATTTGGAGGGGAGTTATAACCCGGAACCCGAGCTGAAGAGGTTCCTGGAAGGGGGCCCACCGCCGGTTTACATCGGTTTCGGATCGATTGTCGTTGATGATCCTGACGCGCTAACTAGGACGATCTTGGAGGCTGTGGAGAGGACCGGGGTCAGGGCGCTGGTTTCGAAGGGTTGGGGAGGGATTGGAGGCGACTCGTTGAGGGTCCCGGAGAATGTCTTCATGTTGGGGAATTGTCCTCACGACTGGCTGTTCAAGCGGGTGGCGGCTGTTGTTCATCATGGCGGCGCCGGGACGACGGCTGCGGGCATCAAGGCGGGGAAACCGACTGTGGTGGTGCCATTCTTTGGGGATCAGATCTTTTGGGGGACCATGATCGCGCGCGCTGGGGCTGGGCCGGCTCCGATTCCGCAAAAGACTTTGACGAGTGAGAATTTGGCTGCAGCCATTCAGGAGGCGCTGAAGCCGGAGACTCAGGCGAGGGCTAGGGAGCTGGGTGAGAAGATTAGGGAGGAGAAGGGGGCTGATGAAGGTGGCAAGTGCTTTCATCAGTTTCTCGACATGGATAAGCTGAGGTGCTCTTTTCTGTCTGGTCGAGTGGCTATTTGGCGGCTGAAGAGGACTCAAGTGAGATTGAGCGCGCTGGCTGCTGCGGTGCTGGTTAAGGAGGGGCTGTTGAAGTATTCGGATTTGAAGCCGTAAGTTTCTGCTCGATTGCGGTTCGGGGTGTGTCATGCTAATATGAGACAGGTATCGTTCGGTCGAACACAACACCGAAGAACAACCATGGGATCCCATCTCGGCTGCTACTGCCGCCCTCGTTGGAGATATTGGAGCTCTAGGTATGGCAGTGGCGGACTTCCCAAGAGAGGTCTTCAAGGGCGCTACCAAGGGCAGAAAATCAAGGACCAACACAGCCACCGGTGATGATGGCCTTCTCACTCCCAACCCTTCCAGCCGTCGGCCTTCATTTTCGCGATCAGAAGCGGGCAGCACCGCGTCCATACCCAAGACGTCAACTCAAAGCACGGCCGAGGTACCCCCCATTTTAGAATCATCCCAGTCTTCTAGCAAGACACAAGCTCGCTCAGCTCCATCAGACGCAAACGAACCCCCAAAGTCACCCTCTCCAAGTCCCGTAACCCTCGACCTGGCGGTTGGCGCAGGGAAAGGCGTAATGCGCATCCTTGGAACTTCGGCAAAGATCCACACCAACTTTTGTCTCGGTCTAGCCCGCGGCTTCCGAAACGCTCCAAAACTATACAATGACGAGATGGTCCGGCCGGCAAACGAGAAAGTCACTTCGTTTTCTACGGGCTTAAAACTTGCGGGCAAAGAGTTTGGGCTAGGGATGTATGACGGCGTATCCGGCCTCATAACTCAGCCGTGGAAAGGAGCAGAAAAGGAAGGAGGCGTGGGATTGGTAAAAGGTTTCGGCAAAGGGATTGGCGGGCTGATGCTGAAGCCTGCTGCTGGGTTCTGGGCTCTGCCTGCTTATACTTTTGCTGGAGTGCAGGCCGAGGTGAGGAATAAGATCATGGGTAAGGGGATGGGCGGCGGGGTTGGCGATTATATTGTCGCCAGCCGGGTTAAGGAGGGTGATATTGAGGAAGGGAATGCCGAACTCACGGAGAAGAGTGAAGTGATCAATAAGTGGAATAAGCTGCAAGGGTCCAAGGAGTTGAAAGGATTTGCCGGACTGAAGAAGAAGGAAGAGAAGGAAGCAGTCGAAGGGAACAAGTTGAAGAAGGGAATGCCCGGCAGCGCGAGTGTTTCTTCCATTGAGGGCGGATTAGAGGTCGATGACCCTGAGGTGGAGGCAGCAATCAAGGAATCGATAAAGCAAACTTCGACAGGGAATAGGGAGGAGGATGAGAGGATTGAGGCAGCGGTTAGGGCTAGTGTTTTGGAGATGAGGAGGGCAGCTGAGCAGCAGCAGCAGCAACAGCCACAAGACTCAGCGGCAGAGCAGTTCCCGTTCCCGGTGGATATCAAGAAGCAGAGTGCCGATGACGGATATTCGGATGAGGATTTGAGGAATATTACGGATGAAGAGTATCAAGCGTTGATTGAGGAAGCTGTCAGGCAGAGTTTGTTGGAATATCAGCAACGGCAGGTGTTTGGGCAGGATCTGGGAGGAGGGCATGAGCAGGAGGTTTATCGGGGCATTGTGGATGAGAAGCAAAGATTGAAGAGGAAGGAGGTTGGCAGCGGGGTCGGTGAGAAGGGTGAGAAGCGGTCATCTTTACCGGCTTACGAAGTACATGGCGACTCCACGTTGCCCGCTTACTCACCGGTGGCGCCAGGTCCTCCACCATCCTTGCCTCCAAGAACTCCTTCTCATCAAACGTATGGAGAGCATGATGAAGATGAAGAGCAGCTGCGGCGAGCGATTGAGGAATCGGAAAGGGAACATCGAAATCGATCGGAAACGATGCAGCGGCAACAGACGGAAGAGGAGATTGTGCTGAACTATGTCATGAAGCAGAGTTTGGCGGAGGAGGAGTATCGAAATACGCTCAAGGGCAAGGGAAAGCAGTTGGATGATGACGATGAGGATGAGGAGCTGAAAAGAGCCCTGGAGATGAGTTTGAGGAGCTGCAATACTCGGGGTGGTAGTGGTAGTCATTTTGGGGATGAAGGACCGAGTGGGAGTTAGGATGAGGAGACGCAGCAACAGCAGAGTGTTTTGGGGGAGGTGTTGAAGTATTATATTTTGTTACTAGACTAGGTAGTTTTAAAGTTTGGTGCATAGAAGCAGAAATATTTGATTTATTTTTTGATTGAATCTTCCTCTCGGCGCTGGTGCAGGTTTGAGTCGTCTCCTTTTTCCCATCCTTTGATTGTCTTGTACTTTGTGATTCTCCATGGGTTGAGGGATTGCGATTCCAAAGACGGAAAAAATTGGAGCTCGGCTTCCAGTAGTCCCTGGGTGGTTGGTGATTGTTAGTCTAGTGAAGAGAAATGATTTGAAAAAAAAAAAAAAAAAAAAAAAAGAGGTGGGAGGTAATAAACGTACCCCATTTTGAGATAATGTTGCGCTGCCGTCTGGGGAAGATGGGTGGCCGACCAGGTTTCCGGATACCTGAGCGTGAACTGTGACGGTCGTTGGGCGAGTCGATGATTGACTTGTTGGTTGAGGGAGGTTGGTTATGATGCCGCTGTTACAAGGTGTGAGTGATATGAGTATTTCAAAGTGTTTTTTATAAGTTTTGAAGGACGCAAAAGAAAAAAAAAAGAGGGAAAAACATACGAGGTGACATGTTGAGTTGAAGCGAAACCTTCAAGGATCTTGCCCACCCTTTCTATCCATTCCTCACGAGTAATGGTAAAAGGTTCGCCGCCGATGATGGAGGTGTAGTCTATGTGAACCTCGGGAGCGTAGACCTCGTCGAGGAGGCCCGAGAGGTTGCGGGTGTCGTAGTAGAGGGGGATCTTGGCGACCGTGTCGTGGATGTTGGCTCGGTCTAGGAGATACTGAGGGATGGTGTACGAAGACATTTTGGAGATTGGGGGAAGGTTTGGGTTTGGGTTTGACTGTTTTATGTTAAATAAAATTGGAGATATATTTTCTTGTGAAGCTTCCTGTGAAAGTAGTCTACACGATCAACCACAAAAAAAAAAATTCATGTTGTCCAACAGCATGCTTTAAATAGTTTCACCCTTCGTCACCCAATAACTCCATTCCCTCATGGAATTTACATTGTTGAAGCTGGCTTAACCCCGAGATCCGCCCACTAGCATCACCTCCGAAAGTTGTTGTAAGCTGACAGACACACAATTGGACCGACCGCCGGTTTTTTTTGGTTTTTTTTCCACATCTCAATTGGGAAAGATTCCAGCGAAACGGGGCTTTCTGATTGGTTAAACCCCCACAGGAACGGACTTAAGCTGCAGGCACCCGTAATCAATCAACCCCTTCCCCCCGTTGAATTCTCATGATTTCATCATGTCGTTTATCTGACTTGTTGACACAAAGTCCGAGTCGTCCCCTCTTTTTTTTTTTTGGTCCCCCGTTTAAATCCACATAATACTTTCATCTCACATTTTTATATATAAACATGTATCCAAACCCCTTTCTGTTTAACGAAAAAGAACCATCACTTCTCGCCTCAATCCTCTAATCACTCCAACCTGCCAACCGATCAATCATTCACCATGTCATCCTCCTCAGCACCAATCCTTATCCTAGGCGGAACCGGCACCGTAGGATCCCGCATTGCCTCTCAGCTCTCCTCCCAGGGGTTCACGCCCATAATCGCGTCCCGCAGTAATGGCTCGTCAGATCGCCAACCCAACTCGGTGAAATTCGATTGGCTGGACTCTACGACTTGGTCTGAACCCTTCTCTCGCGCACCGAAAAGTGTGTACCTGATCGGCCCGCCTTCTCTCGAGGGGGACAAACCAATGATTGAATTCATTGATTATGCTCGGTCCCGCGGCGCGACGAGGTTCGTTTTGCAGTCGGCGTCGAGCATCGAGGCTGGCGGGCCGACGATGGGTAAAGTGCACGCGTACCTAAGAGAGCTCGGTCAGCGGGGGGAGGTCGAATGGGCTGTCCTGAGGCCGACTTGGTTTCAGAGTACGTTAGGGAATCATCGCGACTAAAAGAGGATGAATGACGCTGATGATTGAGCAGATAACTTTAGCGAACATGGCCACCATGTCAGGTCGATCAGGGATGAAAGCAAAATATACTCTGCTACTGGCGACGGCAAGATCCCATGGGTTTCGGCGGATGATATTGCCGCTGTTGCTGTGCGGGCTTTGACGAGTGAGGACCCACCGAATACTGAGTATTTAGTTTTGGGTCCAGAGCTGTTGTCTTATGGCGAGGTAGGCACACCCCTCCAACTGCAGAGTTGGGAAATGCTAATTTTTTTTTTTTTTTTTAATTTTTTTTTGGTTTGTGAACAGATTGCAGAGATCTTATCTGAGGTTCTGGGGAGAAAGATTGTGCACGTTGACATGAGCGCCACCGAGCTGCAGCAACGCCATCGTGACTTTGGTATGCCTGAGGAGTGGGCGAGGATGCTGAGCGCCATGGATACGTCCATAAAATTTGGGGCAGAGAACAGGACGAATGATGTAGTATTTAGCGTTACGGGGGCTGCTCCAAGGAGGTTCAAGGACTACGCGCAGTCCGTGAGGGACGTCTGGGTGAAGCCGTAGGAAGACCCTCGCTTTATGTTGTGGGTGTAATTGATCAATCCAGACCAAAAGCTCAGTCATGCTTCCAATTATTGTATCATGAATTTAAGCCACCTTTGTGCTTTTGTACCCAGCTTATCAAGTAGATGCCTCCGACCAGAACCCTGCTTCATGGATGGATGTTTTTTTTTTTTTTTTTTCACTGACTCTCTCCAGATGGGCTTCAACAGGAAATCGAAACCGCCATGTATGTATTCGAACTCGTGGCCCGAGAAGCTAAAGGTCGCCGTTCGTGTTTGCAAGTCTAATAACTGAAAACCAGATGTGCAGATGTGCAGTTGAATATTTCCCTTTGACATCCTGGTGGAGTAATTGGACCAAAAGGGAAAGACCCGCTGAGCTATTTACGTGTAAGTCGGGCACATTCACATCGTCAAGTCCAATCGAAACCCATCTCGACCACAATTGTCAAAAATGCCGAGCCTCTCTAGCTGAAGCTAGCAACATCAATTCCAGACTATCTAGGAAGTGTAAAAAAATAGGAAAAAAAAAAAAAAAAACACTGAAAAAGTCTTTCCTCTACTCGTATGATGCTGTGAGATGCAACTTTAATGAGACATTATCTTAACTCCGGAGGATTTCTGATATCTTGGCCAACCTTAACCTTTCTGGGTGTCTGAGCTGGTCTTGGCATCACCTATCCCACCGTTTTCTCCACTAGTGTCGGGCAGTGCTTATCTCTTTTTTTCTCGCTAATAATGAGTGAAATAACTGAAGTCTGTGAGGCAGGAGGAAACCGTTGTTTTAGTCGGAGAACTCCGTTTACTTATGTGGGGACTTGCCATTTAACGCAAGCAACGCTAAGTAGCCACTCAGGGGGTGATGACATCAGTGACCTTTTTCTAGCCCCAACTATCGAGGACCAAAGAAAACAAACAATTTCTTTTTTGTTTTGTTTTCAAGAACGAGTTGTTTTGAGTAGAGAACATGTTGATAATATCATTTGAAAAAAATAAAGTTTTTTTGCTGCTAATTTAAGCCACCTCTTCAGCGAAGCACATGCCACACACATCATAACCTAACTCAACATCAGTTTATGCACCACTCGGCACAACTAAACACCACACTGCGGTCCAATCCAGCATCATCATCATCATCATCATCAGCAGCAGCAGCATCATCACTAGCATCATCAATATTATTACTCAACACCCTCGAATCATATGTACATGGCACACACATCTAACCCCACCACGATGCCGCCTCCGTCCTCCCCTTCGACCTCTAGACCTCTAACAATCCCACCCAGACGACCACTCACAATCCCCCCTCTCCCCGAGCCCTCGGCTCTGCCCCCGCCCAAATCATTCTCTCAGCGCCTCTGCTCTTCGCTCCCACCATATCAAGGTCCATCACACGTAGGGTATATCGACCTCGAGCTTCCCTTTTCTTCGCCGTGCCCATTACCCCCACCCTCCAATACCCACCACGCCCGCCATAACTCAAGCCACCCCGCACCTGCTACCATCCTCCTATCCCTCTACTACCCCACCGCGTTCAACGACGACCTCCCCAAAGCCGAACGCAAAAGAATAATCCGCAAATCCCAGTCGGCCGTCCCTTGGATCCAGCCGCCCTCAAGATCCCGTAAAAAGGGGGCACTGGTCAACACGTTCTACGCCGGCACTACCGGCGCGCGCGGTGCCTCGCGGGAATCCGAACCTCAGCAGAGCTCGAAACCGCAGGCCCAAACACAAACACAAACACAAACCCAAGGCCACGGCGCGAAATACGTGGCCGGCGTCCGAGCGCCACGCAGTCTCGTCAAATCCTACGTGCGTCTGACGAGCTGGGGCACCAAGCTCCCGGTCTTGCGCAACGGGGTGCTCAAAGATTTCCCTAGGGAACTGAGCAAAGTCAAGGGTGAGGATCGTAACTCGGTTGACCGGAACTCGTTGGAGGTTATTCAGGAGGAGGAAGAAGTGGACGGGGATGAGAGGGAAGAGGAGGGAGAGGAGGGTTCGCCTGGTCCGGTTCAGGATGAGAAGCAGGATGACGCTTCAATCGATGGAAATCGAGTGAGAGAAGAAGAAGGAGGAGGAGGAGGAGGAGCGAAAAGGAAAAAGTATCCAGTAATCATTTTCAGTCATGGATTCGGGGGCTCAAGGACAGCCTATAGTTCTATCTGTGGCGAAATGGCTAGTCATGGTTTTGTCGTCGTTGCTTTGGAGCATAGGGATGGGAGCGCGGCTGGGACGTGGGTTAGTGAGCCTGGTCATGAGGAGGTGGGCGATGCTGTGAAGCAAGGAAGTGACGCCGGTGATGATGAGAGCAAAGGTGACGATAGCGACGAGCTAGGAACCGTCATCAAAAAGACGAAGAAGAAGAACAGCAAGGACAAACTCAAATGGAAAAACAAAGGTCACTACGTCAAATATTTCTCCCCCAAGGGAAATGTATCGCCTCATCACGACAACGCAGCAGATACAGAATTGAGGAAATCACAGCTCGCAATACGGTTGGCTGAGATTGAGGAAGTTTATCACATACTTGGATTGATAAATGATGGAAAGGAAGATGAGATTCACAAGAGGAGTCTCCGACACCATGAGGATTTAGGACTACACGGTCTTGATTGGTCAGATTGGAAAGACAGACTCTACCTCGACAGCATCACTATGATGGGTCATTGTTTCGGTGGCACAACAACATTACAAGCCATGAGGTCAAAACATCTCGATTGGATTACTCAGGGTGTAGTCCTCGATCCATGTGTAATCTCCGCGATCCCGGAGCCTGGCGTCACGGAGCGCCTTCAGAAGCCGGTACTTTTTATCGGCAGTGACGAGACCTCGACTCAGTGGACGGGAAATCTGGAGCGCGTCAAGGAAATGTGCCGACAAGCCCAGAAAGAGCATACCGGAAACCTCTGTTGGATGACGACGTTGAGAGGATCGACAACACACTTGTCCCAGACCGACTTTGCGGTCCTTTATCCAAATTGCGTGTCAGCCCTGATGAAGAGAAAGAAAAAGCAGCAGCCAGTCATCAAACCTAAGCGCGCCATCCACCTCACAGTTCGCTCGGCACTTGAGTTCCTAAAATTCACGCTGCCGCCCAGGGAGACCAGGTTCCTTGACATCACTGACGACAACCACCATCTGCTAAAAGACATGGCCGCCGTCTCGGGCGAAACCAAAATCGGGTTTGATCATCGACCTGGTGGTGATGATAACGATAATAAGTGGGCCGCTACCCGGTTAAAACCCCAAAAAAATACTCAACCTTCGGCTCGGAAGCCTGATGACCATGTGGGGAAAGACAGCCACCCCCAGGGTGTGCCGCGAGACGCATCGGGAAAGCAGAAGAAGCAAAAGAAGAAGAAGAACCACCCGGAAGAGCTTGAATATCATGTGCGTCCGGGTGAGGACGCTCTCGTCCAATATGCAAGACGACATGAGAGGGAGAAGGTGATGTCCTCGTCGATTATCTGACGATGCCGATCTGCCGTGGAATAACTGCGTCTAAAGATTTCCATAGTACACAGGTGATTGCGTGAGTGGCTGGACGCGCGGTCACCCTTTCTCTCGACGGCATCGGACCCCCTTACATAGATAGGTTCATCTCATTGTACCCTTGGGGTTGTATCCTAGGTTTGTAGTTGTGATCATCCGAGATAGAACAGAGCACCCCCCTCTGATGTAAACAAACAGAAATTTCGTTTACTGAAACCCAGGATGCTGACATACGACCTGGGCACACAAAGGGGTTAACTCACTCCTGAGCTTCACCATGTCAAAGACGCACGCTCGTTACTCGCCGAGTGCCGGTCAAGCCGTCCAAATTAAATATGGCCCCCCAAAAATCAAGAATAGCAGCCCGGATTTCCCAAGGTGCCGAAGAGCATCACAAGAGAGCCAATGGCAGCCTCAGGCCGTCCCCTCATGCTCAGACGGGAGGCCGTGGATGCGGGCAAGAAAATAGCAAGCGAAAAGAAAAGTCCGGGGGCGGGATGAAATCGCAACCCAAAGGCGAACGCGTAATGCCCAATTTAAGAAGTTTTGCACAGCAGACAACACCCCACCATTACCGGGGGCCGGGGATTGATGGGTGCAGCGGGGAATTGTGTCTCGCGTGTCTGGGAAAAAGGCGCTGGATAAAATGCTTCAAACCTGGGAAAGGCCAAGAAAAGTTCGATTGGCGGCTTCTGCAGCCGGTGGGTAGAGACGAGAGGGTGTCATCGGCGGGTAGTAGGCCCTGAACATCTCGACTAACGAGCCTCAATCGAGGAAGAGTTCTCGCCCGGGCTTTTTTTTTGGGGGGGGGATCGTCTAGGGGACGGTCCGAGAGAGAGACACAGGAATAAGAGTCGTATTTTTCATTCAGAAGCTGAATGAGGATGGGTTGTATGTACAACCCAACGCGGATCGGCATGGCGTTCGGCGAAGAACGACAGCGTCGATCCGATGTGTGTGTGTGTGTGTATGTCGGCGTTGGACATGCGCATGTCTGATGGCGCCACATCCAGCGTAGCTCTGAGCAAGACAACGACGGCGGGTCCAGATCGCGCGGTCTATCCCGTCGTCGTAGCATCGCTGAGTGTAAGACACATGGAAACCAATATCGCGAAATCTCGCAATTACCTGGCGTCGCAGTAGCTCGCTCACAAACCGACGCACGGCGTTGACCTCGTTTGCCGAAACGACTGAGCGAAGTGCGCGGTGGGCGGTCGGAGGGAGGTTTCCTGGCTGCAAGTTAATTAACAGAAATTTCTTTTCGATGGGGCACGGAGGCTGAAAAAAAAAATAAAAAAATAAAGGCCAAAAAAAAAACCCAAAAAAAAACCATTTGTCAGGCCATTTCCTAAGTTTCACTCTTCTCCCGCGTAGCGTTGTGTGCGAACATCTGTTTGCCGTGTATGTCGTGCCACAGTGTAGTCTCTCCATTGATTGGTCCTGTTGAGGAAGTGATGTTGGCTGACGTTGAAAAAGATCCTACATGACATGATGCCTAGAAATATTCCGGAACGGGAGAACTCTTGGGTTAGATCTCTTGGGAAGCTTGGGCTTCTCGGCGCCATGAGATGGGACCGCGTTCATTGAATGATGAGTGGGTGTTGGAGTTAAGGAGAGGCCCAGGCTAGGCGGAGAAGCTTGAGTGCCTGGAACGTGGAGATCTTGGGCCCCCATACCCCTGGCAACGGAGCACTGAAAGGTCACCCCCCGCTGCCAAAAAAGCCACTGTGCCGGTACCTACTTAGTACCCTGTGCGGTTCCCATGCGCAGACCTGCAGGTGCAGAGTGTCTCCACATGGTTGACGACTTGCCTGTCATCCCATCCCGTCAACGACATCTGTTCTCTCCATGTGCCTTTTGAGACGATCTCACCTTCCCTCAACAGAAGTACCACTAGGACGGGATTTTGTAGGTCCGCACACAAAGTAAGAAATGCAGTCATTCAATCAATATTTTCCATCAGCTTCCAGGTTCCGGCAGTCCGCTCCCGGGTTTCCTGCCTCTCCTTTCCGCACCTCTCAGATCACGCAGACCGTCTGTATCACATCAGGCTTGTGAAACCTCGAGCCACCCTCACCTGGAAACACCATCACCATGCCGCCTGCCGTCTCCCCCCTAGCCCCGTGGCCGCCAGCCCGCCAATTTCCCAGGTTGTGGCCTTCGGCACCCGGAAGCCAACAAAGAAAAAGACAAGGAGAAAACTGTGGGCGAGGCGGTGAGTTTCTCTCTCGTCGTCGTTGGACGTCCCCCAAAACTTCGTGTTGAGTTGTCGTCCTGCAGCTGTGGTTCCTGACTAGTATCGATTTCTCCGAGATGCAAAGTCGTGTCCCGTCTTGGGTACCAGCGTACCTGAATCCCATGTCATCTTTTTTTTTTTTGGTCTTCTTTTCTTCCATGAATTATATGACGGTATATGAGGTGCTCTTGCGTATCTGGCTCGCTCTGGAGGGCATGCTACGCAGCCCACGCAAGCAGGTAGGATTCGCAGAAAAAAGAAACAGAAAAATGCCCGGTTTCTTTTCCTGCTCACTGACCGGGACATTCTGGGCCAGAGAGGTATTCACCTTAATCACCTTAATAGCCGTATTCCGTAGTTGCTTCCCAGTCCAGGAAGTGCGACTCTACAAGCTCTCCATGCTTGCCACCGGATGAAGGAGTCAAATAGTGGACAAGGCACTTTATCCGTTGTCCCAGACATCCATCGGTGCATTCACCCACCCCCCCCCCCTCCCCAGCTGCGGCTACGCGCGCCAAATTTCAAGGCATTTTTTATTTTATTTTTTATTTCTTTGCATAGGGTTTCTCAGCTATCCAGGATTTGACCCTCCACTTCGATTCGAGCAAATACATACATAACCGATCCCCTGCTCCCCTCTGCGGTTGGTCCTTGAGCTTCTGTTCGACGCCACACTTGACAAATCCCGACCCTCATTTGTATCCCCATTCCTTTATATCCCCGTCGTCATGGACATTCTTTTCTCTCCTTATGGCGCCGGGGCCATGCCCAAGTCGGCCATGGATGAGATCGAGCAAAAGACCGAGGAGCTGTTGAGGTCCAGCAGCTTTCAGCAGATGTTGGAGCTGGAAAATAAATACAAGGTATGACCATGGCCTCCTCTTGTTTGTCTGGAGTTCACGTCTTTGATTTCTTGATGTCTCAAACTGCGCCATGTCTCTGACTTTGCGTTCGCACTACACAGATGGAGCGTTTGCAAGGGGCTCAACTACCACCTCCGGCTTCCCCAACTCTTTCGGAGGGTTATGGAGCTCTTTCGTCTCAACAACAACATTACGCCGACTCGCTGGCTCAGCAGCACAAGTCCCTGATGCTCAAAGCCGTTCGAGGAAACGGTTCTCTGCCCACGCTCTCTATCACTATTCCCCAAAAAGAGCAGGAAGAGGAACCTGAAGCCGTCACGCCAACGAATGCCGATTCGTTTCAAAAGCAGGTCAAGTTCCTTGCCCCTGATAACGACTACAACGACGACGAAGACAGGATGTCGGAGCAGTCATCCATCTGTCAGTCTCCCAGCTGGGAGAACTATGGACAAAAGAAGAAGGACAAGAAGCTCGAGGCCGAGCGTCGGAAGAAGGAGAAAGCCCAGGCTGAAAAGGAGGCCAAGGCAGCCAAGAAACGAAATGGCTCGAGGTTGAGCAAGCTCCAGCCATCAGCCGCTGCTCCCAGCCATGACTCTAGGACTGCGCCAGCCTTTGCTCAACCAGAGCGCTCCATGTCAGACCCCGTCTTCGTTGTCCAGCATATCCCACCTCGCCAACAGGATTTTGGAAGAGCTGCCTCCTCGGACAATTTGCAGCAAGGCCGACAGTACCCTCAAGCTGTATCCGAGGTTCTCAACGGCAATGTTGACCAAAGATACACTTTACGCAGGTCCATGTCGGAGGGGCCAATGTTACCTATTCAACCGCCTCAACAGCCACACGCACCCAACCCTTGCCCCCCTTCTGCTTCAAGGACCCCTATGCTGCGGCGCATGTCTCCATCCCGCCACAGCCGGAGCAACAGTGGCAACCTTCTCCAGACTTCAAGTTCGCACCGCTCTCAGGAACCGCTGCCAGTCGTTTCCGTCGTGACTGCAGACCGGCGCGATGGATATGTGCGGTATCAAAGGGCACAGAGTACAGAGCGAGCTCTGGCGGGACTGGCCGATGAGGAGCTGCTCGGCGATCCAAACTCGTATTCCAGCTCAACGGCGACCTCCCGCAATGCCTTCCCCACTAGACGATCATCCTTGACACAGGAGGCAAGGCTCGCAGCCATGAAGCTTGTGAGTGGGAGAACATCATCTGCGATCAAGGACAGCACATCGAGCACTCAGAGCGACTACTTTGCCTTCTCAGCGCAACCGTATTCCGCTTGCAACGCCGACACGCCGGCCCCCATTATGGTGAGCCATATCGAGAAGCCAACGGTTGATCGACCACATACGTCGCAAAGCTCGGCCAGCTTTGGGGCTCGATCAAGCAGTAGTTCCGTGACGAGCACTCAAAGCAAAAAGAACCGAAGTCTGAAGGATACCGCAAAGGCGGTACTGAACATTTCAAACAGCCCGAAACCTGCTTCCGCCGTCTCACTGCCGCCATACTACGCCATTCGTGCCCGTCTGCAGTCTCGCCCCAGCGCCTATGCTGAGAGTAATACCCCACCATCTCCTGCCTCT
This sequence comes from Cladorrhinum samala, assembly GCA_033576145.1. Taxonomy (NCBI): domain Eukaryota; kingdom Fungi; phylum Ascomycota; class Sordariomycetes; order Sordariales; family Podosporaceae; genus Cladorrhinum; species Cladorrhinum samala. Next base: position 136,453 of record MU864951.1, read on the forward strand.
GTGTCACAGGAAACAACCGATCCGGCCCATATCACATCAGCCAACATCGGTAAAGCCCCTGAAATGACTACCCAAGCAGGCAGTCGTGTCTCTGAGGGTTCATCTTCATCTTCAGCCTGTGAAGACGGATCTCCGCTTCCTTCCCCATCAACGACACCGGATACTTCCAGGCCTCAGTCTGCGAAGGACGTCCCCTTTGCAACAACCGAACTGAAGAAGAGCGACGTTCAGGATGATCAACGCACCCTTCGTGAGTCCTTAGAATCGAGCGACTCGACTACCCCCCGAGCGGAGGAGTCAGCAGCGTCCAATACCCCCCAAGCAGCCAGCGAAGACCAATGGAGCAGAACGGCCTTGCCCATTGAAATTGATTGTGATGCGCAGTCATCTACCACATCATCTTCGAATCTCGAGGATATCAAGGACGATTCGCCAACGACAATTTCCGAGACCTCAGCGAAGTCGCAGGCTATATCGTCAGCACGCGAAACTAAAAAGCAAGTCGACCTGGTAATCTCAATCCCACCGCGATCAAAGAGAAGGACACAGCTGGTAACCTCTCCGACCCAGGTTTCCCCCTCAAATCAGGAGCCCCAATCGGACCATGAAACGCGCCCGAGATCATCAGAGAAGGCCAATAGGAAGCAAAAGAGGCAGTTGAAATTACAAGCCCCGGCAGAGGAGTTGACATCATCATCCAGCTCCACCGTTATATCTTCTGGGCCTGCATCGCCAACTGGAGGAGGAATTCCAACGCTTTCTCCCCAGTTTCAGATTCCGTCAAATCCATACATGGAGGATTGCCCTGAGCTAGCCGCGCAACAGGAGCCCGAGAGTGTTCCGAGGGCACTCGCAGCCGCTTCTTCAGTCTCCCTGCCAGCTTCACGAACACCAAGCGTCTCCTCCAAGCCCCTCGCCCCGCCTCGGACAAATTCGGCACCACTTTTGTCAGCTGCCGCCAGTCAAGCATCGTCAACTCGCAAGTCGATCCTCAAGCAGCCCAAGGTCTTGCCGCCAGATGGATCGGTGACTCCTGTTCTTTCGGCACTTCCCAAACACATGCAACAGCTACAGAGTCGGCATGGCCAGCAGCCGCCTCCTTCTCCAGTGGCGGCTGCAGGATCTCCTCTAGCCAAAATGTTTGTGGAGTGCTGCAGCTGCAAGTTTTACCACGATATGCCATCCAAGATATATGAATGCATGGCTAAACCGGATGCCGTGATTGAGGATAGGAATTTGGGGATTTCAGGCGCCATCACAACCATGGTCAAGTGTCCGTGGTGTAATCATAATATGAGCATGAACTGCTGCGCAGGGTATGCGGCCGTTGTTTACTTGAAGGAGAAATTGCACTAGGGGGGACATACATACAGTTTCCTTTTCCTTTTGTATAAGATGCAAGATATCAGCCTCTCTCTCTCTCTCTCTCTCTCTCTCTCTCACTCTCACTCTCACTCTCTCTCTAGTCTTGGGGTCATTTGTTCGTTTCATCACAAACTCGCCCACGGCATTTGGCATGCATATCTCTTTTCTTCTCACATTCTCCTTTGTTACAGCATCAGAAATGGGGATTAGGGAGGTCTATTTCACTTGGAGAACCAGGAGGAAAAAGTTCGTCTTGTCTGTCACTCCCGCAAATTTTCATTTTGCTCTAGTCCAAGATTCAATGAAGATTTCTTATTCACAGATTTCTTCCCCCGTTTCATTCTTGTATGAATGTGTACGAATATTTATATCTATCAAGTGTATGTACACCAAAAAAATGTCATACAAACAAACCAATTCGAGTCATCATGGCCTCATTGAGTTAGAATATCATAAAAATTATTAATTGCATTTTTTTTCTTTCTACATAAATCAACAACCCCCAACACTTTTTCCCGTCAAACTAGCCCTACCGTCAATTAGCGAAACACCCGCCGCCTCTCCAATTCTTCCATGCAAGCCACCTACTTTATGCCAGATGCTTGATATATAGATTGTGGGGAACCGTCGTCGTCATCCTTCTCGTCGTCACCCCTTCCCCGCTTTATTTCTTTCTCCCATCACAGAAGCATCCCCTGGCCCGAGATGCAGTCCTCTATTTCCCAAATGCCGGCTTCCCCCATGCCACACAAACAATTGGCAAGATGGAAATTATTAGTATTCATTCCTCAAGTATCTTTTCTATGCCGGACAGAGATCGTGCATCATGCACCCCACAAAACCCTCGGCTTTTGGCTGTGATACACACACACATTCATCCCCCACACCCCTTCTCGCGCGCGGGGGGAGGAAAAAAGGGGAGAGGGAATTGTATGTAGTTGTACATACATACAATGGTAAAAAGTTTCCATCTCGGAATCCGGCAAACAAAGGGAAAAAAAAAATTAAAATTTAATCTATTTCTTTTCACTTACACACACACCCCCTCCCTCCCTCCCTCCCTCCCCTTCCCCTTCCCGGGCCCTTTCCCTTTACCCCCTTACCCCCTAACGACCCTTTCCCTCATAAAGTTTCCAACTACCGGCGGCAACCCTTTTTTTTTTTTTTTTTTTTTTTTTTTTTTTTTTTTGTGTGTTGTAATTTTAATTTTTGTTTTGAAACAAAGAAAACGCGCAAGATAAACATACACGCATGCATGCATACAAATACATATATACATACAATACATACAACACAAAAGGCAAATCGAGAGTTTATCACAAATTTTTTTTTTTGGGTCTTTATCTTTTTTTTTTTTTTTTTTTATAAAAAAAAATATAAATCATATTCACAATAAAAATCTTTCCCAGAGTCGTCATCATCACACGCTTTGGATAATCTCTCTTTTCACCTTTTCTCCTTCCCTTTTTTCCCCCCCTCAGTATATAAACACACAGACGTTACCACAGACGTTACCACAGACGTACACACATGACGCACACATAACGCGCGCACACACACAATCACATAGATTCGTGCGCTTATATTTTCTTGCCGAGGTTTGAAACAGACAAAAAAAAAAAAAAAAAAGGAGAGATGAGGGGGGGGGTGTAAAATGCTGTATTGTCTCTGCCGGCCTGATCAACACACGTTCGGCAGTTGAATGGGTTTGAAGTACAGGTTTTCGTGATATTCTTTCCAACTAAAAAAAAAGGTAAGAGATAATAAAAGCTTTGTTACCAGACAATCAAGCAAAACAAAGCAAACTATGAATTATATGGCATAATGTGTTATTTGATTGGACGGTATAGATCTTTTTGGGTTAGTGTGTTATCTTATGGAAACTTCATGGAGGCATTTAAAATATTACATTTCGAAAACACTCATAAAAGGATAACTAAATAATTCATCTTGGAAATTTTTACTCAGTCGGTGGTCATAATGAGCAAAAGACCTAAACACCAAACAGACATGGATTCTCATTTAGTTTAGCGTGAAGAAAATGTCAAAGTTACTCGCTCCCAAATAATTTGTGTATCACAAACCACTTATACCCTCATCTGAGCCTTACCGAATCACATTACAAAAAAAGACCAAAAAAAAGGGGGGGGCAAATTCACACCGTTTCTGCGGTCAACAGAAGCCAGAGTTTGACGGAGCCGAGGTATCATGCATTCAGCATAGCAGCACCAGATAATGAATCAACCATGGAAGAGAAAGTTGAGGAAGAAGATGAGGAGAGAGTTCTTCTGAGAGAGTTCAAAAACAATAGCAAACTCAAGCTCAAGCGCAAACAGGGATGGGAGAAGAGAGAGAGATAAAGTGAAAGGAAAAAAAGAGAGAAAAAAAAAGACCATAAATCCGCCCTTCATACAAGCAAACTAGCAAGCAAAACGCCAGCGAATCCCTCTCTCTGTCAGTGTCGTAAAGAATATCTCCAAGAATAAAACCTGCTCAAAATATAAAACCGACGTCGTCCAAAGATAATAGTAATAATTTGCCGTTTACTTTGCGCACGCCTTCCCAATTTCCTTACTTCGTCATGATCTTTCCCCGGTTGGCCGGAACCAGACTGGTTTTGTAAAAGCGACTTCCACCCCTAGCCAAACGTATCTGATTTTTTTTTTCCTTTCTCGTTTATTTCGGATATACTTCCGCCCGGACTAACATCTCTTTTTTTTTCTCCTGATCGCCAGGGTTGGAGCTAATTGAGAAAATAATTCCGGTGTGATTCGGACTGGTTTTGATACACCGCGGCAGAGCCACCGTAGATGTGTAGCAAATATGGATAGGGTCGCGTTGACCATTGTAATCGTCATACAATGACGTCTTGATTGACTCCATCGTGATAAGGTTGAGAAAAGGGCTCGTAGTGAGCTATGCAGTTGTAATAGCTGTGTGCTCTCTGCTGCTCGAGTGGGGAAAGAGGCACATGAAAGAACAGGCGTTGCTTTATCTTTGGACGGCCACTTCATTTTCGTTTCATCACACTGAGTGATGATCGTCCCGTTTGTAATTCGATCTTTGACTCCATGAATCAGTTCGGCTTCGGCTTCGGTTTGACTGCTGTCGTAGCACTTGTAATGCCCCACTCCGAGTGTATATCATCCACTAGCCCATCCACTCCAAGTTAGAACCCGCGAATCGGTGATATATGTTGCGGAGTCTGGAAACATCCTGGATTCCATGAAAGCAGGCAGCTCATTAACTTGCTTTGTGGGGTTACACAATGCCCACCCAACCTTGATAGCGATCAGACGCTCTGAGGGTACTGCGCGGCAGGCTGAAAAAAAAAAACACATGTCAGCATTCTCGGAGTCAGTATTGCGAGGCACGAATATCTAGTAGACATACCGGACTGTTAAGCATGTTATTGCGTTTGTTTCGCCCCTTCTTGATGTGGTTCTTGAGGGCATTTGAATCCAACGGTTTGAGAAGCTCAAAACTGCACAGGAGTTCTGAAGAAACAGACATGACAGCTCCCCAGTTATCGAACTCGCCGCAGTACTAGAAGAAAGTTGGTTAGGTTCAATTTGCAAAGGCCGGGAAAAGTCAGTTGATTACTTACATTCGGTGCACTAAATACAGTGACCAGGACACGATCAGTAAAAAACTCGTAGCCGTCTTCGACTACCATGTGTGCGCGGCAGACGAGATCAAAGTCATTTGCTGCCAAAAAGTCGGTGATAACTTTCTTCCCGAAGCAGTAACTGACACCTCGCTCGTTTGCTTCCCAATCTTGCTCCATGTCAGCTGGATCTGACCACAACAGGTCGTTCAGAAGTCCGTAATCAGGCACGTCAGTCGGCCGGGCAATATTTCGAATATCATCCATATGGCTGAGGGCTGGCGACAGGCCGCCGTGGACGCAAAAGATCTTGGCGGCGACAATGGCAGCGATCGGCAGAGTATTGAAGGTGTCGATAAAGGTCTTCCAAATCTTTACGTTGCACCTCCGCTTGCACTCATCGTAGAAACCGTAGACGCGCGTTACATTGGCACACTCGTGATTCCCACGGAGCAGGAAGAAGTTCTCGGGGTACTTGAGCTTGTAGCAAAGCAGTAGCAAGATGGTCTCCAGTGACTGCTTTCCACGATCGACATAGTCACCTAGGAACAAGTAGTTTGAGTTGGGCGGGAACCCACACATCTCAAACATGCGAATCAGATCGGTGTATTGACCGTGAACATCCCCTACAACCTTTACGGGAGCATCGAGCTCGAGTAGGGCGGGCTGGGACAGAAAGCATTCCCGCGCCCGATGGCAGATGGCCATTATCTCAGCATTCTTGAGACAAACGCTCTTGGTAACCTTGCCAGCATAAGCGGCATCCAGGAGGCGTTTGATGAAATCGTCCAAGTCAATATCCTTGATCTCGCTCATGGTGACACCGGCATTTTCCTTCTCGGACTCGTTGGGGGAGGAGCTGGTGGAAACCAGGTTAATGGCATCTTCGCGCTTGACGAGAATGGACTTGCCCGCCGGCTGGCATGGCAGAGCCGATGCTGCGGCGCCCGTGGGAGGCTTGTCCGAAACATAGTCCACCTCTCCGCTTGCCTGGGCGGCAGACACATCATGAACGCCCGACTTCATGGAAGCAGATTGGATGGGTGAGGGTGGCGGTAATTCGTCAGCCACAGGAGAGTTTATGACGGCCGTGTCAACTGATGATGGCGAGCTCGGGGATGGGATGGAATCGGTACGCAAAAGTCGCGGCTGCGGCGGCCTTGAATTCCTCCCACCGGACTTGTCCGGGGCGACGTCTGCCTTTTCATTCGCATCTGTTCCATTCGCCAGAACCGTCGAGGTTCTGGGGCTGTCTGTCTTGCCGGAACCGGGAATCTTGGAGCGGAGGGATCGAAAGGACCTGGATGACTCCCTAGTGTCGGTCCTACTGAACGATGGATACGATTGGAAGCCTTCGGGTCCAGACTTGTCGCCGGTGCCCTTGGAGGCACCGGAGTCTTTGGATGATTGGTTGCCCATGTTTTCTCGATATCAGAGAATGCTTGTTAGAAAGCTCTGGAGAAGGAGAGAGGGGCTGGACGGCGTGCGCGCGCGTGGTTCCGGCAGGTCGCCTTTTGAAGACCTACACAGCCTACCGCTGCACCCGTCTAGAAGCGATTGTAATGTTCGTGTGCCCCAAGGTGCTAGGGAGGGTGATAGAGTCTGTCGAGGCAGGAAAGCAGCTGGGTGGCGGTGGAAGACCGACGTCCCGATGATCTGTCCGTTTTCGAAGACGACGGGGGAATGCGATAGAAATCTGGCTGTTGAAGCGGGAGTGGATGGCGAGACACCGTGGGCACTCCGGTTTTGTATAACGTATCGGAGTTATCGACGACGGGGGAAGATGAATCGGTGGAGTCCGGGCTTGAAATTCGACGCCGGACCGGTGTGGAGGAAGGAGTAGGAGGAGAACGGGGTCAGGTGAGAGGAAGAAGGAATGAGGAGTCTTGAAAAGCACACGATGATGTCAACTTTGCTTGTACAGGCACGATTCAAAGAAGAAAACTAGCAGCTCCTCTGTAACAGCGGGTCGGTGGAGGTTGAATGCGACGAAAGGTAAAAACAAGTTCAGAGAAGACAAAGGAAAAAGTGAAGTTCGAGAAGAAAAAAAAAAAAAAAAAAACGTACGGCTCAGATAAGAGACACAACCGAGAGTGACCAAAAAAAAAAAAAAAATAAGTCGCCTATGCCAAGGCTGATGTGCTAGGAAGGGGGGCGGGCTAGGTGCCTTTCTACGGAATAGCTGGGTCGGGAAACTCGGTTCGAGCGAGAAGGGTCGGACGAGATAAGAATTAGCGGGCGTAGTTAGGTTACGGTAAGGAAGATAGGTAGGTAGAAGATAGAATGGATGGATGGTGGATTAGGGACGGATGTGTAGGCGGCGTGAGAGGCGTCGTAAGGTATCCGTATTCGTTATTATGTGTGCTCTGCGCTCGTGGCACGGCGCTCCGATGATGCCGGTGCCAACCTACGCCAGTTTCCAGGATCCCAGTGTTGTTGATTCAAGTTGCCACGACACGGCTCTTCAGCACAGGCAGGAGCCGACGATAATGTGACGGAGCTAAGGTTTTGGCCTGTATCGCAGCCGATGGAGTCGCCCGGGGTTGCGGGGTCGGGGGAGTAAGATGCAATGGCAATGGCAATGGCAACGGTAAAAGAGAGGGCAATGGCAATGGCTTCGACACTCTTACCGAATGGTTGTGCGCTGCAGTTTGTCGGTTGCTTGGGACTTGGGACAGGTCCCGTCGGCGGGCAGACGAGAAACCTTGGAAGGCTGACTATGACGATGCGGCTGGCTGCTGCCACACCCGAATTACTACGGACAATGTGATCCGTCACGGAGCGAGACCGGGTTACTGGGTTACTGGATCCAGATGGCCAAGCAGGCGTGCTCGGAAGAGGGCAGCACGACAGGATCGCAAATGGCAAGTGCAGGTTTAAAAGATGGAAGTCGTGTTTCCGACTCTGCCTCCGATTCTCAACCCCGGAAAGCTTGCCCCTGGGCGCCCTGGGTGGACGGAGGAAAGCCGCGAACAGAGGAGTGGAGGCACGTGCCTGTTGGGAAGGGTGGGGCACATCGCGGTGGGCTTGGCCTGACAATGCAAGATTTTGGTCCAGGTTGGGGACTGGATCTTTCCAGGCTGCCCCGCAATCGGTCGCTGCACATCTGACAATGGGCTGCTTCCAGCGCACCGCGCCGTACATCGACTGCTACACACCACCACATCCGACTCCCGTCATCAATCTGGAACATTTATATATTTACACCGAAGCAGGAACTGGAATCTGACTTGCCAACCTGCACGAGGATGTCACCCGCCTCGTCATTTTACATAATATTCTCCCATGATGACGGCCATTTCATTATGATGAATATCTTCAAAACCGTGAGACGCCACCTGCTCTCGTTGTCTTTTGGTTTCGTCATGGGACAGCTGAGAAACCAACCTTGCTGATATTCGTCCTTCGACTCGTCTGCATTGCAGGTGGTGCTCTGGCACTCTGCCTAGCCAGCTCCCCGGATCCAAGCCAGGGTGGGGGAGTTACAGGAATGACCCCCATCTACCCATCTACAACAAAAAACACTCGGAAGAAATTTTAATCTCCCAGGGTAAAAAAAAAAAAAAAAAAAAAAAAGAGAGAGAGATCTTTACTAACAAAGCATGATTTCACGGGAAGTGTCCGGTGGCGGATGCTGTAATTACAACGATGTGACTCTTTCGACACTTGAACCTAGCTCACGTTTCTGGGCGACGGGGTACCTAATGTGGTCGAGAAAGGCTAGAGACCCAATTGTGGGCCTTGTTGAGACAAGTTTCACCTTGTTTATCCTGGTGGTTGAACGCCATGTCCTCGGCCACCTGACCGTTCTGGCATCCCCCATTTGGTAGATTTATTGAAGCGGTGTAGCCAGGATCGCAGTCACTCGCGGAGACAGAGTTTTCGTCGACGGCGTCGATGATTCGGTATTTGCCTGCCACATGAGTGGCTGTCGGTCCCGGATTGGAGCGAACGTGCAGGAATAAATGAAGGTTGGGGGCAGAGGACGAGTCGGCGAGGCCTTCGGTGGGAGATGCGTGGGGGGACATTATTATGTTTGTGTCGATGCGTTCCCACAAACAACACATCAATTGGGCTTGAAGAGTGGGCTGCCGATGAGGTGCGTGGTGGCGACGGCGTTGACAGATGCCGTCGGCATAACAATGGTGCTCATCAGGCACAAATGTCGATTGATAAGAAAATCCCTGGCGGGTTTGTTAGGCAAGGGCCTCGTGTTTGGGCTCCTGTTTGATCGAGGGACACAAAGTGAGGTCGGCCGTTCAGTCCGGGCCACCGGGAGGTTATCTGATGTCGGAGATGCCCTCAGCAATTGGTGGCCGGGGGCCGCTCCGGAGCCGGTTCTGCTAAAAGGACAGACCATCGAGATGCCCGGGCGGTCTGGACCCGTCTAGACAAAAACCGGTGTTTGCAACATCTGAAGCCGGGCCTTGGCAGTCTCGTGCTTGAACCTTTTTTCGCCGCCTGCAGTCCTTGGCATCCCAAATCCAAATCCCAGATGTTGGCATGTCTTCTTCCCCACTGGTCCCATCGGCTTGGGAAACCTCGTGTGGGCCGGGCGTTCCATTTTTAGATTGAGCCGATAACCCAGCCACCCCTCTCGTACTGTGTAGAGCCACCAGCCATGGGAATTCTTTATTGTGCGCCACGCGTTATACAACACTACATACTTCTTCAAGTGAGTACTTGTTTGAAAATCTAGGGTCTCGTACAGGAATAGCCAAATGTCGCTACTTCAGTTCGGATCAACCAAATTCCACGCTGTGTTCAAAATGCAGAATTGAAAATGCTGGCATTCTCCAAGTCAGCGGGGTAGACTGAGCCGTTCGAGCCTTCATCAGCAAAGGGCTTAGCATTCTGTGCTGATTTTTTAAAGTTCCAAGACCTCCAAGGCTGGGCTGTGCTTTGGATCCCACTGGCATTTGTTCCAGGTTTGAACTCCGCCAGGAGCTGGCGTAAGCTCACGCCCCCTCGATTCCCAGATCTCCCCCTACCTGCCACATGGAAACCTGTGAACTATTGACGCCAGCGAGGCTCTTCCAACTCGGTTGAGGCTCTCCTGTCGATCTGCAACCGTGTTATTTCGCAGCACAACGCTCATCCACAGATCTGCGAGGCATGGCATCACTGCGGAGAATCATGACCTTTTCCGCCAATGAGAAATTCGTATCCTACATTCTGACACAGCAAATGATTTTCAGTGGATTGCCATGTCAGAAGTTGAATTCTTTTGGGAATTAATTTTCATTTGTCCTGTTCCGCTCATACCGGTTCTGATGAGCGTTGAGTGCCCGTCCAGTCCACTGTAGATAAGTAACACTTAAAACACTGTGCAAGTTCGCAGCTTGCCGTCCACACGGTTGCCGTTTGCGGCCAAACCATTCAACCAAAACCAACAAACAGCACCCAGCCGGGCAAGCATGCGGCCGCACTGTACATCCCGTTGTTGATCAAAAGATAGAAATGATAAAAATGAACTCCGACTGGGATTTCGGCAACTCTTGCAACCGTGACAAAGCCACAGATGCCCCTTGAAGTCGATCTAGTAATATCGCAGCCTAACTGGGGAATACTCTGCGACGGGATGGGCACCTGCAAGAGTAGGTAGGTAGGTAGGTAAGGATCGGATTTTTTAAACTAGACGGGTAGAGAGCTGTTAAGGTGCTTGATGCTTGGAGGCCTAACGGGACGGGAAGCTGGCGTCCAATGGTGTGCTCAAAAGAAGGCCCAAACAACAAAGCGAGTCGACTGTAAAGTGGTGGGGTGGGAGGGGCCACATAGGTCGTCGTCACCCGCATTGGATGGTGGAAGCTGCGCCACTCAGATTCGAACACAGCCCTTTGGTTAGAGTCGCAGTTACAAGGGGGAACCACAGCGAACAGGGGGGGTGTCGTCGCCCTGCGTCAGCCAGCCCACAGGTGTTGTGTGTGTTTTAGGAATTTTGGGTTCCTGGGCAGCAAAACCGTTCACTGACCAGCCCTTTATTTATCTCGCAGCCCTCCTTCTCCCTTTCGTTCGTGTGTCATCATACCATTTGATTTTCATATTTTTCCTTACATCTATTCTGTTTCTCTCTGCTTTTGCGACTTGCAACTCCTGCTCGTTTTCAATACAGCGAATCCAGTCTTCCTACAAACGAATTCCGAATCGTTGTTGCCCCGCCCCCGCCGTCTTCCGAAATCGAATCCAGCAGAACCAGAAACATCACCAAGGAGGAAGGAAACAACGCATCACATCACAACACCGACAAAATGGCGAACTTCGGGCGGTTTATCTGCGTGTTGCTGCCATTCCTGCTCACGCTGGCGGCGCTCGTCTCCATGCTTATAGCAGGATTGGCCGGCATAGCCGACAAGTCGTTGTACATGTTCCAAGTTAACACGACGGATCTCTCGATCGACCCTGTGACGGCGCTGAACCTCGTCAACAAGGCCAGCGACGGGAAGTTCAAGGTCCCAGACGCAGACGACATTTTCCGCCGCCAGGAATCAAAGTCATCTAACATCACGGCTGATGATCTTGGGCTCTACGACCTCTACGACATCAGCGTGTGGGGATACTGCTACACGCCCCAGAATGGGTCAAGAGCATGCACAAAGGCCGAGTTCAACTGGGCTACCAAGACGCTGAACACGACCACGGGCAACCTCGACAGCCTTTTGACTTCGACTGGACAGAATGTTACCTTGCCCAAGGAAATCACCGACGCCGTCAAGGTTTTCTCGACCGCATCGAGGTGGACCCAGATCGTCTTCATCATCTCCTACATCTCCCTCGCCGTCGCCCTCTTCCTGGGACTGTTTGCTAATTGCAGCCGCATCTTTTCCTGCCTCGTGTGGATCATTGCCCTGTTCGCTGCGGTCGCTACCGGCGTGGCTGCGGGCTTGGCGACCGCAACTTCTGTTATTGTTGTTGGAGCCGTCGAGGCTTCGGCAAAGTTTTATGGCGTCAAGGCTGATTTCAATACCCGCTTTCTCGCCACGGTTTGGATCGGTACGGCCTTCGCCCTGGGCGCTGCGCTCTTCTGGATGTTTACTATCTGCTGCTGCGCGCCTGATCACTCGAGCAGGAAGAACAGGAGCAGCAACAGGAACAGCGATGGCGAGAAGCTGCTCGGCGGTAGTGGTCCTGGGTACCAGCGGATCGGTGAACCCAACCAGGGGTACTCGGGTTATTCGCAGCAGTACCAGCCCAAGGGCTACCCTGCTCAGAGCTATAGCGGAACTCAGGGAAGGGAGGTGGCGTATGAGCCTTATGCTCATGCGAGAGTTTAGGTGAGGATGGGGGGATTAGGGTGATGGATCAAGACGTGAAAAATGGGGTTGCTCATTTTGAGCAGAGAGCAAGCAAGCGGGTTTGCTGCTGCTCGATGACGGGGCTTTATGATTTTTTATTATTATCACTACTACTGCATTTACTTGGCGTTGTTGGCTTTCTGTTTACTTGGTAGACGATGGGGAGGATCGGGGATTGACACTTGGGATTGGAATGGGATTTTTGGGCTCGAATAATGGATGATGAAACACCATCGCATATCTGTAGCTCACACGAATGATACCCTGACTTGCTGGGTCCATGATCTTTAGAAGAAGGAATCTTGACTTGTTCTCACCATCTAAACTCTTTTACTTTCTGTCATTTTTTTTATGCTTGAGGATTGATCCAGTTTAATGCTTCTCTTGAAATATGTTCCTCAAGTTTATTTTGGCGCTTGGTCCCTCAAACAGATGCCTTCTCTCTGTTTTTTGTCTCTTAATCTCAATTACCGTATTCAGTTGGACAATAAATACACTAATTAATGACTAAGTGTAGCATTTTTTTCTTTGAACTCTTCAAGACTAACTTTGATGTCAAGGATGTGTTTGAAAATATTTTTGGGGGGCAGTTTTAGAAAGTTTTGTTTTCAAATAATAAAATGTGTGATAATAAATCTAGTAATAGTAATAGTATCATGACTAAGGTCTCTGTTGAGAGAGAGAGAGAGAGAGAGAGAGAGAGAGAAGAGAGAGAGAGAGAGAGAGAGAGAGTGTGTGTGTGTGTGTACGGAGGAGAAAATCTTTAAGTAGAGGAAATAATACCGAATCTTTTAACAGTGGTGGAAGTCATGATAATCTGAAGTTTTTTTTTAAGTTTTTTTTTTTTTTTTTCCCCAAGGCTAAAGCAGTCACGGGGTTATTTTTCGTTACCTACCTACTCCTACATGGTTGCTGTCATAGCACACAGCCAGACAAAAGACGTGGTGTGGTGGCTTGCTGCTTGATTGACTTTATAATTCAAAATCGTGTTATTTACCATGTAGTAAGCTATCAAGTCAGGGAAAACAACCAACTCTTAAAACCATTATTCAACCTCCCTCTCACCCACTTATCAAGTCCAAAAACGCCTCGACTCCAATGTCTGTTCTTACAAAAAAGAAGAAGAACACGATTTTTCTTCCCTTTCCCATTCAATAAAAGGTTGGTTCAGCTAGCTAGGTAGTGCATCTCCCTGCTGCTTAACTAAAGCCCATGTGTTTGAATACTTTTTGGCGGTTTGTTGGGTGCCTCCCATAAAAAAAAAAAAAAAAGATCTGCTTAGGTTCGATGAAAAATAAAAGGCTATCCTCCCTCTCCATCGACTGACCTGCTTTGTTGCACCCTTCCTACCCCCGGCAATGCCAGCAGAGAATGTACGTGAAATACATTCTAGAAACCACATCCCGTAAACTCCGAATGAAACCCCGATTGTTTCCGCCCAGCTTCACTAGCTGACGCTGAACTTCATCTGCCCCAACCCACCAAGGAGCTACCCGACGAAATTCACATCTCCTATTCTGCAGCATTCCTATAACGCCAAGGTTTCTGGGTCTGCCGTCTCCTCGTATGACTAACCATGTCATCATCATCCTCCTCCTCCCCATCTCCATCCTCGCCCCCAATATCCCTACTCCTCATCGACAGATCATCCTCAATCGGCTGGAAGACAGCGTGCTTGTATGGCCCCGTCGTCCCCGAGATGCTCGCTCCTATCTTATTCATGAGACTGCCGCGGACAGTGTTGCCTCCTTCCCCAATCGAGTCATCCATCTCCAACTCCGAGACTTTTCGCTTCCGACCTGCTGCCGCGCTTTCACTGTTTGCAAGCGATGAGACTTCAGGCCCATGGTCGAGATGGTGATGTCTCGGATCAATGGAAACATCATCCGAATCAAAATCAACGCTGTTGATCATGGGATTTCCCTGAAGATTATTCGACTTCTCACTAGTGCTGTTAGGACTGGCGGTCCCGCCTCCCTCGCTGTTGCTATTACTGCCGTTCACGCTGTTACTGCCGTTGCTGCCGTTCTTGCTTGTACCGCCCGCCTTCGGAGGCATTCCCGGACGATGTTTCGGCTTCCTTCCTGCACCAGGTCTCGCGCCGCCCCTCTTGGAAACTTTCTTAACTCCATCAGGGGTCGTGCCAGCCTCGGATGTGCCCGGCTTAAGCAGGCTGATGTACGATTTCCGCTCAACACGACGACGCGTAGGAGTCTCAAGACTCTCAGCTTGGCTATCACTAACCTCAGCGGCTTGGTTGTTTTGATTAGACGTGTTGCTAGTTGCATCATCCGGTACGTAGTTCTTTGGTTTTCGACCTGCACCCACACGTCTACCACCTCTCGTCTTTTTGGTCCGCTTGAGGGGACGACCCCATTCGTTCACTTCGCCGTCGTAGTCGAGCATCATGTCTTCGTCGCTAGCTCTGAGATCCATGCTCTTGGACGTCGTCTTGCGGGCTGTCCCACGCGCGGCGGGCACCTTCCTCTTCTGAGCCGCTGTGCCATTCCCATCGGCGGTATTGTTCTCTCGTGATTCGACCAACTTCTTGGTCAGGTTGGGGAAGTTGTCGCCGTAGTTGAAGAACAACTCCGTGCCGGCCTTGATGTCGCGGAGTGCCGAGAACTTGATACGCCATTCGTGGTTGACGTACACGATCTTGGGTGTGATGTTTGGGTATTCCTGCGAGTGGTTGATGTACCGACTGAGGTTTCCGTAGATGGCAGCATCGACCCAGATACCCTCCTGCTCGAGCAGAGTAAACAGGTAGGAAATTTTGTTTTCCTCGTCAAAGACGTCGCCGCGTCGGTTTTCACGCCGGACACCCTCGTCGTGACTGATGAGTTCGCCAGTGTACTCAATGATGAACTCATCTTGAGCAATGTCTTCGGCCGTGAAGAGACCGTAGCCGCACCCTTCCAAGCGAGACTGGCCTATGACGACGGCCTTTGTAGCGCCGCGCTGCAGAGGCACGTTCTGACAGCCAGTCGAGTGAAGTTGATCGTCAAAAGCGTTTTCTGGATCTGCCCTCTCTCGCGCACCACATCCCCTGCAGAGGACCGGATCGCACTCGCGATTGAGTTGAACGCAAATACACGGCCTCCCTTCCTTTTGACGTTGCAGGCATGTCTTTCCCAGGGAGTGGCAAGCGCACCCAGTAAACTTCATCGCGCACTCCTCTGCGGTGCATAAACAGAACCTCTCGCAGAGGACAGGGTGGCTGCCCCTAATCGCGCAGGGGCATTCGTTCGCCGCAGTACATGGCCCTTCATGAGAGCAAGGTGGGAATATTTCACGCATGGCGTGCTCATGGCTGACTGTGGCGTCCTGCCAGTCGCCCAACAACTGCTTCTTCTTGCGATCATACCAGGAGAGCTGCTTTGGTGGTCTTGTTGCTTCCCGTGGCTCGACCGGCGGCAATGTCAGGCCCAGCTGCTCAAACTTGCGATTGACGTCCCAGCAAGGGCGTCCAAGCACGGCGGCAACGAAGCATTGTGGCTTCAAAGATGAGCTGTATCCAATGGTTGCGAAAACATGCTCGAGAGTGGCGACTTCGCTTTTCATCCACGGATCGGCCATTTGACCTGTGCTGCCAGCATCTTGCGTCCGATAGCACTGATTACGACACGGTTGGTGTGTCGGCTTGTTCGCCATGAAGCTATTCTGCTGAGCATTGCTCTCTTGATTCTTGACCTGTGCCGCCCACTTTGCCTTCAAAGCCGGAGCGAGGCCGCCGACCTCTTCTAGGGAGAAACACCTCTTTTGGTTCTCCCAATCAATCTCGCCGTGTGCGCAGTCGTGACTGAAGCATATGAGACAACCCAACGTCGAGTAGCTTCCCAAGGAATCGACAACCTTTTGCATGAGCTCCTTACTCTGATGCCGTTGAGCGGTAGGGGTATCCTTGGCTCTCTTGTTGTCCAATATTGGCTCGACAGCTTTATCGAGCTTCAGCACATCACTGAGCGTTATTCGCCGGTCATTTTTCTCGTCGTTGAAGAATTGGTCAAAAGCCTCGGTGAAGCGCCTGGCCGCTTCCAATGACTGGGGCGATTTGACACTGTTGTAAGTGTCAAGAAGGTGGCTTTTTTGCTGCGGAGTGATGGCATCATCCTTTGGCGACTCGCTCGCCATGTAGCGAATGAGATTGTTTTTCGTACAGCCATCAATGTCAAGCTTCTTAAGCCACGCATCCAGATACATGGACAGGGTTGCAGCATACTCATTCTGCGCCCTCCGGATGACCTTCTGGCCTCGACTGAGGGGGTTGAAACCTGACAGGCTGTCCAGCCTCTCGAGCTCAGCCAGCCAGGCAGCGTACTTCTTCTCGTCTGCCGAGTTGGGGTCGACGTCGCGAAGATGTGGCACAAAGTTCAGCATGGAATTGGGAGCAAGAATGTTCTTCTTGATCTCGACATGATGAAACCTGTACCGCGGAACACTCTCCTTGTCGGTCCTGATGGCGACGGTGGGGAATTCAACGCGCTTGCCATGAGTCTTGGACTTGTTGCTATGCTCCCCACTATGTTGCTTTTTTTTTTTTTGGACTGTCAGCACGAGCCACGCGTTTAGAGGGTAGGGGAAAAAATGGACCAACCTTGAATTTGATGGCCATCGTCGCAACGCCAGGTGGTGGACGGGTGCCGTGTTCTAAAGCAATGTGTTTCATGTCGGCAAAATCATCGAAACTGGTAATGTGCCTTGGTTCGGGCGCCTTCTTCTCGGCCTCCTCAAGCTCATACTCAACCAGACGAGCATGGTTCTGGCCGACCTGAACGGCAAGAGCGCCCAAAGCAGTCACGATCTTATCGACTGTCCACTCTGGCTGTCTGGGAGTCATTGAAGGCTGTTTGGGTGTCTGATGACTGTTTGGGAAGCGATGGAGAGGAGGTGAAAGGGCTCGAGGTATCGGGGGGGTTTGAAAGGGCGGAGTGGGCGACTGCGAGTCTCTGATTTCATCTAGTATTGAGGTCCGACCTGTCCTTGAGGGGGTCGTGTCTACCCGGGATGAGGTAGTGGTGATTGCGGTAGTGGTTGCAGAGGGCCCAGGGCTTGGGCCTCTTGTAGTATTAACTTTGCCGGGCGGGGCAGCGGTACGTGCTGGCAGATGTACTTCCAAAGACGTCTCCGACTGCCTCGCCGGTGAAAAACCACTGCCGCCACCATTTTGAAAACGACTGGGCGCCTTCTGTGCCAATGCTCTCAAGGCACTCAGATCTGCCATGGATATGTCATCACTGCTGCTTGTGTCGGACAAGGTCAAATCCACCACCACGGGCACTGCATTTCCAGCCATGCCGCAAGTTGTCGGCCTCCTCCCTACGGTTGGCGCATCAAAGAGCTCTCTGGTGTCCCTTGTATCGGCGGACGACGGTCCCTCGATTGAGGAGCTATCCTCGTGTGCGACAAAGAGGATCAATCACGGGGAGCTCTTTACGATTCAAAAAAAAAAAAAAAAAAGAGGTTTCAGATTTGAAGTATCATCGATAGCCCGGATCAATCGATGCTAGCTATCAAACACCTTAATGGAAAGAAAACAAAAAGTCGACGATTGGTTTGAATCCAGATGGACGATTGTTCTATTCACCATCACCGAAAATGAGATGGAGACGCGGTGTTGAAGCTGGAAGACGCGATTTCTTGGCCCCTTGCTCTGGACGAAGAATGCACGGACCATATATCTTGGGGCCCACCAGTAACCTGGAAGGAGTCAGACGACGGAGGGAGACGCATGCCTCTGTAGGCAGCTGAATATTCAAAAGTGCGGTCTTTTTTTTTGGGTTTTACTTGTCGACCAATTCAAAATGAAAAATAAAATCAATCATGTTTGAATGTTTGATTTTCTAACCTCACAACTTTGCTATTGAGAGCCATTATCTGGGCGGACCCAAACTCAATTCTATCCTGCAGCCTGCCGCAATCGAAATGACCTCTTCGCTTTACCTTTTTAGATACTTACTTTTAAATTAATTAGTATTGATTTCCATGTATTTTTCTCTATATGTTCTGCTCAACAAATCAGTGTTTCCTCATTGCCTGAGATCTGATGCTTGAATTCCATATGGAACACCAGATCAGCATGTCAACTTGTGATGGCTCAGATCGGGACATTTCTTGAAGTAGTCTAGCGGACTTACTCATCATTCAAGGCTGCTTTTGGCCATAAAACTTCCAGTACGTATATGGCTAATATCTTGAGGTCGCCGGTTCCCAGATGTGTGCCCATTTGAAAATGGGTTGGAGAACATTGCATCTAGAAAACTTCCCAATGAGGACTAGCGCACACTTCAAAATCTGAGCGTCATGATCATTGCCTGGCGCGCGTTCAACATGGACTGTCAGATCCGATATTGCCGCAAACAACTGGTTTGATAATTCTTCGATCTGGGGTCTGGAGATTTCGGCAAGCGCTATTTGTCGAGGCATTACAAGCTCGCTAATTATGGTGCTGGGAAAGAGAGATACGGTGCTGATTTCGAACTTGAAAATGGAAAGCATCTCAGGGTTACAGCTGGGAATTTAAACGCAACGTCCATCCCAGTCACTGTCAACCCTAGCTTGGCATGTGCATGGCCGCACGGCCCAAGTTTTAAAAAAAAGCTCTGCAGGGGCCCCTAGCCTTGACAAGTTCAGAGTGGCTGCGTCGTACACCGACGTCATTTTCGATGGGCTTCGCCTGCTCTTCAACGCCGTCGTCGCATTTAATAAACGGAAAGCCCGGTCATACCACTACCGCAACCTTGTTCTTTGTTCCGGTGACACTCGATTTTTGCGAACACACAAACCTGGAAGCCGTTCGCAACATATCCTCATCCCTCCTCTGGCTTGCCTATTCCGCATATCTCGAACAGCTGCACCGAGGACGATCGATCGATTGACCGTGGGACGAAACCGAGCCAATTACCCCGTCCACCTCCCGTCGTCCGTCGCCAGGCACAATAGCAACAACCGCATCATCAATTACCCTCCTCCAGACCGAATTCACCTATCAATATCACCATGCATCGAACCTATTCTATGCGCGCCACCCGGGCGCCCACCGCTTCCCAAATTCAAAACCCACCACCGCCGCCATCGACCACAAAGTCTGGTCGCTTTTTCAAAGGCTCTCTCGGTGAGCTACACTCCTTCTTCTGCGTTGCTTTTGTTCCACGCATTTTATTTATACCTTTTTTTTTTTATTCTCTCTCCTCATTAGATGTGTCAAATTCATAGGAATTTGGAATTAACAGCAAAGCTAGGACATGCTCTCAGGGGTAAAACAGCAGGAGCCTTCGGGCCCGATCTCGCCAAGAAGCTGGCTCAGCTCGTCAAAATGGAGAAGAATGTCATGAGAAGCTTAGAATTGGTCGCCAAAGAACGGATGGAAGTTGCTGTATGTTGCCACATGCTTGGTTTTTGACGACAAAAAGAAAGTCCGGCTAATCCTTTACATCCCAACAGCAACAACTGTCAATCTGGGGCGAAGCCTGCGACGAGGACGTGTCAGACGTCACAGACAAGCTGGGCGTGCTGCTCTACGAAATTGGCGAGCTCGAAGATCAATACGTCGACAGATACGACCAGTACCGCGTCACCATGAAGAGCATTAGGAATATCGAGGCCTCGGTGCAGCCGAGCAGGGACAGGAAGCAAAAGATCACGGATCAGATCGCTCAGCTAAAGTACAAGGAACCCAACTCGCCCAGGATCGTTGTGCTGGAGCAGGAGCTCGTCCGCGCCGAGGCCGAGTCTCTCGTGGCAGAGGCCCAGCTCTCCAATATCACGAGGGAAAAGATAAAGGCGGCGTACACGTACCAGTTCGACGCTCTGCGGGAGCACTGCGAAAAGGTGGCCATTATCGCCGGCTACGGCAAGCACTTGCTCGAACTCATCGACGACACCCCTGTTACCCCCGGCGAGACGCGCGCCGCCTATGATGGATACGAGGCCAGCAAGGCTATCATTCAGGATTGCGAGGACGCTTTGACAAATTGGGTTACGCAGAAGGCTGCCGTCAGCGCGAAGCTCTCGACAAGGGCGCGCACTCTCTCTACGAGACGCCGCAACAATATCAAGGCGCGGACCGAGGGCTTGGATCTGTCGGGCCAGGACGCCCCGCTCAATGATCGGGACTCTTGGGTGCCGGCTGGTCAGCACCATCACCATAAGGATGAGTATGGGGTTGATGACGATGAGGATGATGTTTCCGACGACGATCTTGATGCGCCGAGTCATTCAGCACTGGATGGAGAGACGGCCCTGAACGGTGAGACTCGCGGCCGTAATCAGGAGCGCGAAGTTGTTGCTTAGGTCTCGTATTAGCGTGCTCTTTCGAGCGGGTGGGGAGAAACTAACTTTTGAAGTTTGGGTTTTTTGAGCGGTTTTTTTTTTTCTTTTCCGGGACTAAGCGGCCGTCAATAAAGCTATTTTGAGATTAACAAACGGCGGAGGTTTTCTTTGACGGCAAGGGTGAGTAGAAAAGAGAGCGCAGAAAGGAGACGGCGATGGTGAAGCTGAGGCAATGGTGGGTAGATTGCGCGAGACGTAACAAACGTATCTAATTGGTAATGATTTGGCATGAAATGAATAGTGAAGGGTGATGGATTGTTGGAATGGATGATGAAAGGGGCTCGTTCTGTCGTTTTCCTCCGTCTGGAAAGATGATTTGTGTCTAGGAGCAAGTTTGGGTTTCTCTTTTCTTGGGTTGGTGCACCTTGTTGAGGGCAATGAGAAAATTAGTGGTCCGCCAGATAATCAGTGGACTCAATGAGAATATTTTCTACAAGCAACTAATTTTTATATCTTTTTTTCTCTCCGCTCGTTTAGGTGGTGGGTGTATCTGTGAATTATAAGCGTACTCTCAAGGTCCACGTCGCTGACAATATCTCGCTGCCTTTGGTTAGTTTTCAACACGAGGCGCAAAGCAAATGCTCTGATTACGCTTTTGTTTACAACATATTGAATTTAACAAGAGCACACTCACAAGCTCCTCTCACACTCACACTCCGTGGCGTTAGAATGCGATATCAGATACCTGACAACAACTGGAAGGCAGTTCTGCTGAAGAGCGATCTACACGGTAGACAACTAAGTCCATTCCCTTCTTCCACCCACCCAATGGTCCCAGAACCGTCAATGATTGCGCACATTCCTGCCGTACATGTCTTCTCTGGAATATAAGTCTCCTTTGCCACAGCACCTTCCAACGCCCCCAGACGGACTAGGTAATGCCAACCAACTCATGGCCCAGCGGTCTGGGGGCAACAACGCCAACCCCACTCCCTCCTCTCGCACCCGACGAAAGAGAGAGAGAGAGGGAGGTCCCCCGTTCGAACCGTCCCACGGAGTAAAATCACCGAATGATTTTCGTACCCGGCTACCTTCTCTTCAGAAAACCTGAAGGGCGGTTAGCCGGTGAGCTTTTGCTTTTATTTTATTTTTATTTTTATTTTTATTTATTTTAATTCCTACACATTTTCACATCACAAGTCCTCGTAATCTATATGGATCGTTTATTTACACCCATGGGTTACTTTCCAATCAGTTCCGGGGGTATCAAATGTATGTACTTTTTTTTTTTCTTCTTCTTCTCATTCCCTATCCTTACCCCTATTATATCCTATCCAACCAAGCCTTTTTAGACTTTGAGTAATTGTTTCATTTTTTTCTCAATCAACAAAGAGGTGAATATCTTTTTTTTTTTTTAAAAAAAAAAAGAAAAAAGAAAAAAAGATAACTAACTCACAACCTCGCCCGTCCCCTTCGCCGCAACCTGTCCCTCCAACTCGGACCTAGCTTCATCCTCTTTTTCCTCTTCGGCTTCCCTCTCTCTCCTCCTCCTCTCCCTCGCGCTCCTCAGCTGACTAGCAAATTCTTCCACTTCAATCTTGACGATGTGTTTCCCAGGTACTACCACCAGCCCTAGGTAGCGGGACGTCATGTCGACGTTTAATTTCCCGCTGCCGCTGCCGCCTTTTGATTGGGCTGCTGCTGCTGCTGCTGCAGTGATTTGTTGGAGGGTTGGTGGACGGTATTCGTAAACGTGTTGAAGGACTAGGTTACTTTCCTTTTTTTTTTCATAAAAAAAAGAAAGAATTAGTATATAGGGTTGGGGGGGTGGGGAGGAGAGAAGAGACAAGATAGGAGAAGAAACTTACAGCATCAGTGCATTTGAAGCTGCCCCAGAACATGCGGGAGTCGGTGGTGGTGACTCGGAGATTCTTGTTGAGTAGGGTTTGAAGAAAGTCGGAGGCTTCATGTTTGGATGAAGGAACGGGAAGTGCGTCGTAGTCCATCGCGGGTTGAGTGCGGCGGCGTTTGAAGAAGGATCCTGGTTGGGGCGGATGGCTCATGAAGGGAGATCTTAAAGATGAGAGCGAGTGTGAGACAGGTAAGGCGTTAAAGAATGTTGAGGTTCCACTACTTTTGGTGTGAAGGTTGCTTTGCGTAATTAAGGAAGTCGTGGTTGAATATGAGATGATCAGGTTGGATTTAAATGACCACTTGGGACTATGTAAATTATTCTCTGAGTCTAGCTCTGCGAGTATGAGTTGTATGAACTGTATACCTACTGAGTTGTGCACTCTTTCCTTGGCGGATCTGATATTGACTTTTGAAAGTATAAGCTGCTAAAGACGGAGCATCGGTTTACAGGGGGATACTGGTGCATCAGCGGGGTAAGCTCCAGGCGCATTTTAGGGACCGAGACCAATAGATAAGCTTACAGATAAGAGCTACAACAGGCAACAGAGCAGGGGTGTGTCATCGGTGTCGACTTCCATAAACAAGAACCAACTTTCTTATTCCACTTCCTGCTCATCCAAACTTGCCACTTTTCCCAGATTCATAAAAGATAGAATGCAGCGGTCTTTACTAGAAACTTTCACTATGCCACCTTGAGGCGTTCGGCGCATAGAATTCAAGGCTTGCGCGACGGCGACTTGACTCGCTGAGCTGAACTCTCCCACCGTCGCCTCGCAGCCATGGGTGTCCAAGGCCTCTGGACCGTCGTGCAGCCCTGCGCTCGTCCAACAAACCTTGCGACGCTCAACCGGAAGAGGCTTGCTGTCGATGCATCGATCTGGATTTACCAATTCCTCAAAGCCGTCCGCGACAAAGAGGGCAATGCCTTGCGCAACAGCCACGTCGTTGGCTTCTTCCGTCGCCTCTGTAAGCTTCTATGGTATGGCGTGAAGCCCGTTTTCGTCTTCGATGGCGGCGCGCCGGCGTTGAAGCGCGCCACTCTTCAGGGACGCAGGAGGAGACGAGAAGGACGTCGCGAAGATGCTGCACGCACCGCAGGGAAACTGCTTGCCGCGCAGATTCATCGCATGGCCGAGGAAGAGGAAGGGAGACGACAAAGACGAGCCGAGATGGCGGCCGGCCCTGTCGATGATGATGAGGAAGAGCATGAACAGCTGCCGAGCGCAGACAAGATTGTGTACGCCGATGAACTGGGAATGTCGAAGCAGGAGCGTATGAAGACTCGAAAGTTTCACAAGAAAGATGCGTACCATCTTCCAGAACTGGAGAATGGCATTGAGGCGATGGGCAAGCCGGACGATCCGCGCATCATGAGTGTTGAGGAGCTTGAGGAGTATGCAAGACAGTTCAACAACGGCGAGGACATCAACCTCTACGACTTCAGCAAGATTGATTTTGATGGCGATTTCTTCAAGAGTCTCCCGCCTGCGGATCGTTACAATATTTTGAATGCTGCCAGGCTACGAAGCCGGCTGAGAATGGGGTTGAGTAAGGAGCAGCTCGACACCATGTTTCCCAACCGCATGGATTTCTCCCGGTTTCAGATCGAGAGAGTCAGGGAGAGGAATAATCTCACCCAGCGCCTTATGCAAGAAATGGGCATGACCGGACTTGATTTAACCATCAGTACGAATCGAGTTGTTGGTGACAGAAATCGGGAGTATATCTTGGTGAGGAATGAAGGCGCCGAGGGTGGGTGGGCTCTTGGTGTTGTCAGTAGGGACAAGGACCAGGGCAAAGTTCACAAACCCATTGATGTCGACACGCTCGAGTTCCGGTATCAAGACAAGGATCAAGAAGAGGACGAGTTCGAGGACGAAGAATTCGAGGATGTCCCCATTGAGGGCTTCAACCGGTTACCCAAGCTTTCTGGCCAAGCCGCATATCAACGAGCCCAGGATTTAGACTCCGCCCGGAGGCAGTTTTATGATTCCCGACGTTCTGAAGAGGCAAATGAAGACGACGAGGCGCTTTTTGTCAATAATGAGGATGCTATTTTAGCCGATGAAGATGAGGATCTCAACCGGGCCATCGCCCTCTCCCTGCAGAATGATCACGGCGTTGGGGCACAAGAAACTCAAGATGAGGATGAATTTGAGGATGTCCCACCACCACAGTGGACACAGAAAGCGGTCGAAACGTCAAAGCCTATCACGGCATCTAGCGGGAAAATGATCGCACATATTGTGAACAACAGAGCAAACGCCGCTGTTCCGAAACGGCAGGAGAAAAACGAAAGCGACAGTGACAGCGATCTTGACCTCCAATCGGCCCTGAGGGCTGCGCGAAAGAAACAGCCCAAGCCAAAGCCTGTTGAGAGGACCCCAGCGAGACCAAATATAAAAAATCCGTTTGATGGTCCACTACCGTTCGAAAAGCTCGATTGGCGATCCGCGTTCGGCAGAGGGAAGCCACCGTCGAAGCCAGCGGAGAAATCAGAGAAGCCCAAGCAAGCAGAGGAATTAGAAAAGCCCAAGAAAGCCGAGACAGGCGCCTTTGAGGATGCATCTGATGATGAGGCTGGCGGATTTCTCAAGGAGCCATCTAAGAGTGAACCTGCCGCTACCCTTCCCAAGAAAGACGACGACCAGCCCCGCCCATTACCGCCATGGCTTGCAGACACCACTGATATCCGGGAATCGGTGAAGAGACAACAGGAGCTTGAGATGCAGATGAATGCAGAGGATGAGGAGTTGGCGCGCGAGGAAAATCTACGCTATCGCCAACAGCAAAAGGACGCAATAGTTACTATTGAGTCCTCGAGCGACGATGACAGCGATATTGAGATTCTTGACGCGCCTCCTACTGTCCGGCCATCGTCCCCAAAGCAGTTGGAGGCTCTTCCAGCAGAACAAAGTTCCGAAGCTATGGTGACTAGTGACCCTCCAGCGAAGGTTACAGCAGATGCAGAGCTTACAGAGCCAACTCGTCAAGATGTGCGTACCACACCTTCTGAAACAGCTCAACGATCCCCTTCTCTGAATATGGAAGAGGAAGAGGACGAGGATGAGGATGAGGAAATGGAGTTTGAGGACGTGATTCCGCCCGTAGAGGCTGAAGAACCTGCAACGGTTGCAATCCCATTTGTGGATGAGTCTGAAGAAGCCATAGAACGAGAACTTTTCGGCAATCCTGCATATCAACCGCCAAGTACATCTGGACTCGAAGACGTCCCCATGGAAGAAGGCGACTTATTTGTTGAGGGGCGTGATGCATCTCCGGAATACTACGAGTTCAGCGATCCAGAAGAGGAAGAACTCCTTGCACAAATGGCCGAAGAGGCCGAAGAGCATGCGAGATTTGCAAGTGAGCTCAACAACAAGTCTCAGCAAGAAAACCAAGAAGCATATGAGAAAGAACTGCGGGCCCTTCGAACCCAGCAGAAGAAAGACAGGCGTGACGCAGATGAAGTCACGCAAATCATGGTTACGGAATGTCAGGCCCTCCTCAAGCTGTTTGGAATCCCATACATCACAGCCCCAATGGAAGCAGAAGCCCAATGCGCAGAACTCGTTCGTCTAGGTCTGGTAGACGGTATCGTGACGGATGACTCGGATACCTTCCTATTTGGCGGCACGCGAGTCTATAAGAACATGTTCAACAGCAACAAGTACGTCGAGTGCTACCTACTCCGAGACCTGGAAGAGGAGCTGTCACTTTCTCGCGAACAACTCATTGCCCTCGCTCAGCTACTCGGATCGGATTACACTGAGGGACTCCCCGGAATCGGGCCAGTAACAGCTGTAGAGATCTTGTCAGAGTTCCCAGGCAAAGACGGTCTCGAGCAGTTCAAGGAATGGTGGGAAGAGGTCCACAGCGGGCACCGGCCTAAGGATGCGGACGCTGGTTCTACATTCCGTCGAAAATTCAGGCGGAGTCATTTCCCTAAACTTTTCTTGCCGCCTGGGTTCCCAAGCCCGGCCGTTTTTGACGCTTACCTTAATCCCGAGGTTGATCACTCGCCCGAACCTTTCCAGTGGGGCGTTCCTGACCTGGAAGGGCTGAGACAGTTCTTGATGAGCACGGTTGGGTGGGGTAAAGAGAGAACGGATGAGGTTTTGGTCCCTGTCATCCGGGACATCAATAAGCGGGATTTGGAAGGGACGCAGGCAAATATTACCAAGTATTTTGAGGGGGCGGTTGGTGCGGGTGCTAGGGAGGCGTTCGCTCCGAGGCAGAAAAGTGGCAAGGGAGGTAGCAAGCGGATGGCGGACGCGATGGGGAGGCTAAAGGCCAAGAAGAAAGGCGGACCTTTGTCGATGGAGTTGCCTGTGGCTATGCCTCCTGCTCCCAAGGAGAAAGGGGCCAAGGGAAAGAAGAGGAAGGCGAAGGAGGCTGCGGTTGTCGAGGAAGACGAAAGCGAAGGTGAGCATGGCGATGAGTATGAAGAGGATGAGGACCTGGAGGATGAAGATGACGAGGATCTGAGCTCGGGACGCAAAGAAAAGGGGAAGGCGACGGCTAGGGGAAGAGGGGGAGGCAAACGATCAAAGGCATCGGCGTAACTCTGCGTCCGTGAAACACATGAACGTCATACTTTAGTAAGATCAATCACGTCGACATATTCATTGAGAAATTTCAAATCAGAAAGCATGTCCCATTAAATCCCCAAGCAGTTTCATAATATTCCCCACCAGATTTAACCCCAACCTTGGCGCCCCGAACTCCCTTCACGGGGCGCAGGAATTAAGATGGTGGTGGTGTGTATGTGTATGTATGTAAGAAGTGAAAACCGTAAACCAAAAAAAATCCACCACCTTAGAATAATAAGTTTCCTCCATCATATATGGCTGGCTATATTTAAGCCACCTGACCTTCAATCCATCCGTTTCTCGTACTCGTCATCCCATGCCTCCTTATACCTTTCCTATCCCCTTTCATAAGTATGTAATGTACCCCCTTGCCAATTTTCTCTTCTTCACATCCCCAATTGAATTATACTCCATCACGAAACCCCTTCTGTTCCCTTCATACGTCTCCTCCCTAACTTTCCATCTGCCATATCTTCTCATTCTTCCCTCAAATTCCTCATAAACCTCATTATAGCTTTGTCCCGACAGACACGCACACATACACACATACACATATATACATACATATATATATATATATATATATTGTGCCTCCTTTCCCCACAAGTAATTACCGCCCTCCATCCTTCTCGTCGTTTCTTTCACTTTCCATCTTTTCCATCCTCCTCCCCCAACTTCCGCCCTTCCGCAGTCCGTAAGTCATAACAGCTCCGACACCCTTCTAAAGCATCAAAACCACGAGCGCGACGAACCCGGTCGACACAACCATTCCAACCTTCGATACCAAGAATGCTTGTCCGGCATTATTCGATGAAGCAGGCGCAGGACGAGTGAACGAGATGTCTTTGGCCGTGGTAGCTGGGGCTTCGTCGACTGGTTTCGTTGTGGTGATGATGGGAGGAGTGGTAGTGGTGATCGAGGGGAGGATGATGATTGACGAGACGGGGATGGAGGAGATTTGTGAGATGTAGGAGCCCGAGATTGTTACCGTATCACCTGGGCTTGGGAGAGCGCATTTGCAGACTGCACAAGGAGGGGAAGGGAAGTGAGAGAGTTAGTATAGGATTCATTGTATAATGATTTGTTTAATTTATCCAAAATGGGGGTGTTGAAAGTAGATATATGCAGCGGCCTGTTGAAGGGAATTTTTGTGATATAGTTTGGATCATGATGTGTTGACATGGTTTGATTAAGTGCTGATATGTTTAGACCCAGTGTATGATATGAGACATGAAGAGGAAAGGGAGAGGAGAAGTTTATAAACAGAGAAGGGGTATGTATGTATGGTCATCAACAAGAAGCTGGAGAAGGTGAACTACATCAACAGATGAATGAAAAACCAAAAAGTCATGAAGAGAGAAAAGCGTGAAATATGACATGATTAAACAAAGAAAATCGAAACAAAACACGCTTGTAAACGTCTAAAATGCGGAAAAGAAAAGCCACGAACAGACTGTTGACTGAGTAAAGAAGACAGAGGGAAAAAAAAAAACATACCGCTCTCAGCCCCATCAACAACGGCCTGATGCTCCTCGGCCGCACATGAATCCGCCACGCACCCTTCAATAGCAGCGTACAAGGCCGCCTGTTTCTCGCATTGGCAGGTAAAGTCGAGACCGCCGCAACCTATGTCGGGAGCCTTGTTCAGGAAGCACGGCTGAGCGCACGAAGGGATGGAATTGAGCGCTACCGATGTACAGTCCGGCTGAGAGGAGGAGTTGACAACGCCAGTAAAGAGCGTCACCAACGCGAGGGAGAGAGTTGAGAGACGCATGATGGTAAACGATCGTGTGATAATAGATATAGTCAAGAAAGGACTCGGACTGGAAGGGTTTGGACAGAGGAGGAAGAGGCGGGTGGCTCTTTCCTGTATTAATTACCTTACACAAACACCAGTTGAGGTGAAAAAAAAGGAGGAGAAGAAAGAAAGAAGTAGGAGAAGGGGAGGAGAGGGGGAAGGGGAAGTGAAAGGGGGGGGGGGGCCGCGAGGACATTCTAAAGTTCCAGGTCCCCGGGGCCATTTACGCAATATCCTATGATCACTTACCTTACGGCAATCCCACAACTCTCTCGATCCTTCCCATCTGGGAGGACGGCCTACTCTTGTAACCTGACTCCATCCACTTACATACCTAGGTACTACCTTACCTACCTTGTCTACCTTACCCAAGCCAAGTCAAATCAAGACTTTGTCATTCCCCGGTCGAAGTGGAGAACCTTTTTTTTCCCCGGAATCTTGAAAAAACACAATTAGGAAAGGTCTTTTTTTTTCTCGCTTTCTTTTCCCCCGCAAAGTCATGCCAGATTTTGACATGGGGAAGGGGAGTAGCAGGGGGAAGGGGGGCGGGGGGTAGGGTAGGGGTTAGGGGGTTTCCGCAAAAGCTTACCTTGACTTTCACATGTCGATTTTTGTGAGTCGAGGTCAAAGTCATCATCAATCATCCCGACCGAGCGAGACCAACAAGCAAGGAAAGCCTACCTACCTACCTACCTACCTACCTACCTACACAACAATCCATTCACTTGAACTTGACCTACACCTAGGTATCTATACTACCTACCTTACCAAATTAGGTACCCCCGCATCATCGGCTTGGCCCCTCCAACTTTTTTCTTTATTTTTATTTTGATATTCAGCGTCAATGACAATTTTTGTAGTTCAACCAGATGAAGAGACCTCTTTATATTATTATATCTTATCTATTACTCATTTCTTTATAGTTTCTTATGTCCATTCATGGCACTCAAATGTGACTTGTACTAGCAGTAATAATAATAATAATAACAAAAATTCTACTTCGAGACCACGGATCGCTAAAGTAAACAGTCACAAGAACTGTATCATATCTTAACATAACAAAAAGAAAAAAAGAAAAAAAAAAACCTCAATCAAATGCAACCTCGGCTCTGCAGCTGATTTGTCCAAGGCGTATGTATAAATGATAATTATATCTCAACAAGGTAGTCGAGGCCGCTCGAGAGCTCTCTCCCCGCATGTGCGGGGGTAACCATTCACACCCACCAAAATCCAAATCCTGTTCCTGGCATGACGATCTTTCCAATCGCCGAGGCACAGCACGGGATGTCATGCATATGATCAATGCTTATTCTGTTGTAGTATAAGTTCATTTACAATCTTGAATGCATAACAGTTCCTTCACAACCAGTAGCCCGCACGCGATCAGGGCCCTTCAGCTCAATTAATTGAAAATACCCGATCCCAAAACTTGGATTAAAAAAAAAAAAATGCTCGCGGCTACCTTGTAAACTTGTAAACATTTTATATATAGGTACATATCCCGTCCATGTCGCCCAAAACATGCCATTTCCACAAATCCATACCCAATATTCATGGTACCCATTCCCATAAGCCGCTCTTATATCCATTCCAAATCTACCCGCTCCCCTCATTCCGTTCCGTCCCTTTTATCTTACTCTCTCCCCTCCTCGCCCTCCTTGCTGTCATCCTTCTTCCTCTCCAACTCACACTCCACCACGCCCCTGACAAGCTGCAACAACAACTCCCTCCCCCTCAAAACAGCCCCCTCACTAGCATCACTGGGCACATGCAAAAATATCACCTTCTTCCTCACCTCCCCCTCACCGCCCCCTTCTCCTTCCCTCTTTCCTTTCTTATACAGCTCCGCTAAGCTGCTGAAATAAATAAAATCACACAAATAGTGCCCCGCGTCCTCCGAGATCCTCAAGTCGGAGTATCTCGGACTGTAATTCTTCCACTTCCTCAGCACGTCCTCGCAGTCGAAATCCGTCTCAATCTCCTCTGGCAGATCCTTCCAGACCCAGTCGTCCGAGTTGACATCCTCGTAATCGGCCAGGTACTTGCCGTCCACGTCCTGCATTTGGTACCCGTCGCGGTGGCCGCGGCGCTCGATCGAGTAGTAGGCGCGGGGACCGGCCATGCCGACGTGGACCACAATGTCCGGTTTCTGGGAATGCAGGGTGGGGACCAGGGACCGGACGGTGCGGTACGAGACGTGGATGGGTTCCGGGTGGACGAGAAGGCGGATCGGCGGGAGGAGAGCCGAGGACGGAGCGGCCGCGGTTTTTGGGCGGATGGGGGGCAGGTAATCGGGGAGGGAGCTGACGATTTCCCACGAAGGGTTTACGGGGTAGTCTTGCTTGAAAGGCTGGAGAGGGAAGGGGCGGGGGGGTTAATAAATAAAATATTCTGAATTTTTTAAAGGAAAAAGACTAAACCCCGGGGGGGGGGGGGTGTTTGGTGGTTGAATATAACTTACTGCAAAGCCCGTGATTAGGACTTTAATCTCCTCTTTGGAGGCATCCGTTTGAATTGATCCCATCGTAATTATGCTTGTTTTAATTGTTTATTTTTGTTGTTGTTTTTGTGGTTGTGGTGGTTATTCTTGGGAGGGAATCAAGGGGCGTTTATACCAATGGTCGCGGCGATTTTTAGTGGCGAGATTCCATCGATGTTTGTTGATCAATTGGTTCCGCTTTGAACTTGGTGAGTCGAGAGATTAATAAATAATTGGTTTTCAAGGAGCAATTGGCAGATCGGAAGGCTTTAAAGAAACAAAGAAAGACAATAAAGGAGAGAGAGAGAGAGAGATGGAGAGAGGGAGAGAGGAGAGAGCAAAGATCAACTTTGGAAATCCAAACACAGCTTTGGGCACATCAGGTGAGGTCACACTTGCCGTTTCCTTTCTCGAAGGAGAGAGAGGGGGGGGGGGGGATTGGGGAGAAGTGCGGGGGTACAGAGTAGCTCAGTTTTTTAGGAAACATGCCGATTGCCAAAGGGTGGTCGAATCAAGTCGTCTCATCTGGCAAACCAGAAAAAAACAACTGGTCATGATTGGCAAAATTTCTTCTTCTATTCCTGCAGTAGTGTAAACAAAGGAGGCAATGCGATCCCCCAATCGTTTTCAGTCACAACCCGTCGTTAAAGGCCGGTTTATGTTAACCGTTGATAACCGTTGGAGGAAGCCGTTTTGGGGATGTGGAGTAATAATTATTTCTACTCCGGTGGCCGTTTGAACCGTTCACGGAAAGCTTTAACACTGGTGGGATCCATGGATCTGCAAACAACCTCTTTGTTTGTCAACAAGATGGTGTGCCTCAAAATGAATTGGCTGAAAAATGTCTAAAGGGGCCCGGGACATCATGTGTGTACAAGTGCGTCCGGGAATCACCTCTTTGATATATATCTATCTAGTTTAGGTCTCTAGATTTCTAAACCTCAAAACGCCCGCTATGAAATGTAACCCAAGAACCTCTTTTATAAACCATGTCCATCTCTCTCTCTCTCTCTTCTTTTTTTTTTTTTTTTTCTCTCTCTAAAGCTTCTGAGTCTTTCTCCTGTAAGGTGCACGAAGGTATTGCGCAGGTGACCGAACATCAACACCCAGCTCAGCAGCGACCTTGAGCACAAACTCAGGTTCCCTCAAGAACTGTCTTGCCACGAGAACCAAATCAGCCTTGGCGGTGGTACCATGTTCAGCATCGACCTCAATTGTCTCGGCCTTCTCACCGGACAGCTTGCCATCATTTTGCACCACACTCTTGGCCATCTCGGCGTTGTTAATCATGCCCACAGCACCAATCAAAAGCTTCTTCCCTTGCTTGTTGAGGTGCTCCCTGATCTGGGTAGCGAGGTCGATCTGGTAGTTAGCGTGCACCTTGATCTGCTGGGCGGGGTTGTTTCCTCCAGAGCTGACGTCCAAAAGGTCGACTCCGAGGTCGGGAAGGAGTGCGGCGAGCTGCTTGGACTGCTCGATATCCCATGATGGCTGGTTGCTGTGCTCCATCCACTCCGTGGCGCTGATGCGAACGAAGAGGGGCATATCCTCTGGGATTACGGCGCGGACGGCCTGGACGGTTTCCGTGAGGATCCGAGCCCTGTTCTCAAGGCTGCCGCCATACGAGTCGGTGCGTTGCTGGAATAACAAAGTTAGTAAAAAGGCAACGTGCAAGGAGAGAAGAACGGGACCAAAATAAACTCACGTTAGAGATAGGGGAGAGGAACTCTGAAATGAGATAACCATGGGCACCATGGATCTCAATGGTGTCGACTCCGGCTTGAACGGCGCGCTTTGCAGCGTCGGCGAAGCTTTTGATGAGATATTTAATCTCATCTACCGTGACTTCCTTGGGAGTTGGGTAGCCCTCGTCCCAGGCGATGGCGCTGGGTCCCCAGAGGTTGTCTGGCCAGCCACCGTGCTCGGCGAGAGCAACTTCGGACCCGTTATGCGAGTTCCATGGACCGAGAGTGCTGGCTTTGCGGCCGGCGTGGGCAAGCTGAATACCAACTTTTTGACCCTGCGAGTGGATGAAATCGACAATGCGCTTCAGGGGTGCGATTTGGCTGTCTTGCCAAAGCCCACTGTCCTCGGGCGAAATTCGCCCATTCGGGGTAACGGCGGTAGCCTCGACGATGGTAAGCGCAGCGCCCCGAAGAGCAAAGGAGCCCAAATGAACAAGGTGGAAGTCGGTGAGGTGGCCGTCGTCTGCCGAGTACATGCACATAGGGCTCACAACAAACCGGTTCTGGAGTTCGAGGGCCCGGATCTTGAGCGGGGTGAAGACTGTTGGAACTTCGGCATTGCTAGGCAGCGCTGTGCCGGCCGGAGGATCCTGGGTCGGAGTGTAGAATGGCACGCCAGGAGCGGGAGGGCTGAGGGTGAGCTTTTTGATCGTCATGATGGTGTTTAGTTCCTCGAGACTTGGTAGCGGGGGCAAGGGATAAAAAAAATGGAAACGGAAAAAGGAACCCGTGTGTGAGTGATGGAACAGAATGAGGAGTATTAAAAGGATCGAGCAGAATCAATGACGCCCCGACCGCTCTTCAAGTATTTATATGCAGTTCATAGTCGCAATCGATATCTTAACAGTTCGTCAAACTTGGCGATCGCATCTGCTGAATAATACCACTCAGAAGTGGTGATGGTATGAGGGGCAACGGGATCCGACCCAACCAGCAACGGCTAGGCCGGACTTCCAATCGGCACATAGCATTGTGAAAAATCTGGGTCCGAGATGGTGCAATCGATCCATGATTTCAAGGGTTACCGTTGCGACGGTTCAAGCCCGTTGCTGAGTAAAAACAAGAAGGGAAGGGACGGGTCGATGTCGGTTCCGCCGCGTGCTCGAGAACCTTCCTCTGCTGATGATGAGCCGGTCGGTGGATGATCCGCCACTACAGCGTTTAGACTCGGAGCTGGGTCGGGGTTTCCTGTGTGGGAAGGCGGTGCACTCATACTTTGATAAGCCCAAAGCGTCGGCGTCATACCTTACCTTAGGTAAGCTGTCACAAAAAAGTTATTCCGCGCGCTACGCTCGGCGTAAGTAATTAATTACCTAGCAAAGCCCCAAGCACTCAGCGGGAGCGCGTGCCCATCACAATCTCTCACACAGACTTTTTTGCAGTTGACTAAAATCCACCTGAGACAAGGTGACAGGAATTGCAGGCGGTCATACATCGTGTAAAAGGTCCTGATGTCGCCATGGCATTGACAGCCATAATTTCATTTAATTTAGAGGTTATTTTTTCTTCCATAAAGTTCAGAGAGTTTTTTCCCCCATAAACCACTGCCCCATCAAACTGTTACTTGTAATTTAACCTTTGCCCCAAAACCCGAGACGAGCGACCATGCGGGGGTTGTTTCCGAGGATCCGACATTGATACAACAATGCTGGGTTGGTTGCATCGCCAATGGAAAAAGCTCCGAGCGAGCACTTGTTCCTGGATTTGCGGTTATACTTGTATGATTGACAAAACACAGTCGATCATTTTTCCAGTACCTAGGTACCCAGTATACGAACTGGCTGAAACATGACACAAAGGCTTAGTGTGGGGGGGGGGGGGGAGAGAACAAAGAACGCCGAGAAACGTCAAGGCAAACTGAAACGAAACTTCAGAAAGTGATTGCCAAGATTCAGGGGCTGCTGCTTCACAGGGATCAAAACCGTCGCTTGCTGGGGATGCGCTGCTGGGATGCCGCACACGGTTGAAACAGAAACACGGGGAACATCCACTAAACCGGGCAAGACATGGTGACCAGGCTGCTATGGAACAACCTCGCCAGCGTCTTCATCTCACGCGATGTCCCATCGCGTACAGGAACCCTGGTGGCTGTCTCTTGGTCACGTTGATACTTGAGATGAACTTCCGGCCCCAGCTGGCCCAGCAAACTTCCTTCTTTTCTCCCTCGTTGCCATCTCTTTGCTGCCGAGCGGTGATAGACGGCATCCCAGATTCTCAAACTCTTTCAAGATGCGGTGGAGCAATAAGAGATCTGTAATCGGCGAGTGAGTGTTATTCTTCCTCCTTCCAATCCCATACAATCATCACCTTTCTGACGGAACATCCTGTTTAGCCTTGAGGGTTGCGATGTTGTGAGGGTGCTCGTTGGAGAGGAGCAACGCGAATTTACCCTGCACAGGAAACTGTTATGCGACAGCTGCCCGTTCTTCAAAACCAACCTCGAGGCGATCCCATCACCAACCACCCCAGGAGACGAGGAGGAAGAGGAGGAAGACTCGGTATTGTGGCTCCCAAACGAGGCCCCGGATTCGTTTGACCTTTTCGTTCTTTGGTTGTACCAACGAAAAAAGTTCCACACCTTTATGGACGATGTCATTCGGACCATCTCACCAGACGAATGCCGCGCTGTGCGGACAAACCTCGTTCGGCTTCATTTGTTTGCTGCCGTTATCGACCTCCCGGCCCTTCAGGATCTAGCAATGGATGCCTTGCAAGACATGTACCTTCGCTTCGACTGGGACATGTCGCCACGGTTTCTGGCATTCATCTACGGCGACTGTGACGCCGACCACTCCGTCAGGTTACGCAAATGGGGCATCGCCATGCTGGCATGGACGCTGCACGGCGCAGACAAAGCCCACCTGCTCGAGAAGCAGATTGACCGGCTCTTCACCAAATTCCCCCAACTCAAAGCCGACTACAATTTACATCTCGAAAAGATGGCGCAGAGCAGAGCCGACGTTCGACTCAAGAACCCGCAGCTTCGGCTTCCGGTCAACAAACTGCGGAACGGAGAGCGGTTTTTTGGCTTTCGCCAATGCACATTCCACAGCCATCGCGCGACAGTCGGCGAAGGGGCATGTCCTCACACGATATCTCTGGCGCTATCCCCAATGTTTCCGCAATACTCGTTAGCGACATGGAAGCCCAACGAGAAGGAAGAAGTTGAATCAGACAACTTTGAAGACGCAGATATCATCTCTCCCGTCGGGGATCTGAATGAGATCTCCTATCTCGATTTATCATGAGCATTTGTTGGATTTGGCGTACGCATATTCATTATACCCTGCATTAATAGCATTACCTAATTCCATCATTCTGTTGCTTTCTTTGAAATCGAGTTCTCAATGTTATTGTCTTTTGACGTCAACATGCCAAACAAAGCCCATGTTAAACCCCCGAACACAATGGTCTCTTCAACCAGCCCTGCTTTGCTGACAAGTTCTACATTCCGCCCAAACCTCAGCTTCATGTTTCTTCCTCGCTATTACCATCAGCAACACAGCAAGAAACGAAACCACATCGCCCCACAGCCAATTCAGTTTGCTCTAGGTAAGTAGCTTCCATCATTGGACCATGTCGAAGAAGTACTCCAGTTTCGGTCTCTCCTTTGGGATTGAAATCGAGTGTCTGATTTACTACACTACTGACCACGGTTCGTACAATGGCAGCGATCAAAGTTTCGCGAGTGTTCATCCCACCCACAATCTTGGCTCGGACGAAGAAAAGACATTGCCGCCCAGGCTGATCTACACAAAGCACAAGGGCGTGAGGCCCGACCCCCGAGAGTTCGTTCAGAATGAGGCCAGAAAGACTATTTTGTCCACCCCCGGCGCCAAAATCCAGCATCTCAATACTGCCGAGGATGAATGGGTCAGGGAACGCCCATCCGGCCAACAGCATCCCTCCCGGGCTCATCCCGACCATTTGTTCCCGTCCACCCGCCCAAAGACTATGGACGCAGGGGCAAAGGAGCGATTCAGCGACCGGAACCAAACTTTGCTTTACGCCTTGATCTCGGAACCAAACACTGCACGGGCTCCGGCGACCCAAAATCGAATTCATGAAAGGGGGTCGCCGCCGACCACGAGGATGTCGGCAAGTGCGACATGGTCTCATTCATGATGGATGGACCTGGGCATCCCGGGTCCTGCTCGGTACCTGGAGGAGAAGCTGAGAGAGGATCCCATCAAGCACTGGTTGGTACCCTCGCTCGCCTCTTTACACCAACGATCCGCAGCCTGTACCAACTTCCATCCCGCGCACCATCGAGGGGTAGCAGCGAGTGGTAAGCACTCATTCCATCAGCTTTTTTGTGTAGACGTCTCAGAGGTAAGCGTAGATTTACGTTTACAGAATATATATTTTCTGTCCCAAATTGCCCAATAAAATCATCATGACCAGAAACACTCTCTCTTTGTGATGGCCCTTTTTTTAAAAAAAAAAAAAAAAAAAAAAAAAAATTATATATGGAATTGCAATAAATCCATAATGACACTCCTTTGCCATGTTTTCACCAGATTCAACAGAGGTAATTGTAATCTCAGTCATAAAATGAATTTAAAAAATAAAATAGAATAAAATAAACTACATTATCTTTCATCTCCGACGTCACACCGCACACTTGAGGATATTGAATGAGTTTCTTTCTCTACTTTGCTCATTTTTGTCCACATGAAAATCAAGTAAATAAAAAAAAAAAAAAAAAACTAACCATCATGTTTGCAAACCTGTCATGTATTCATCCATCCCATTTCCATTTCCACTCAAATTCATTCTTTCTCAACACACACACCCCCCCCCCCCTTTTTTTTTTTTTCTTTTTTTTTGTTTCTTCGTCAACCTAGGTACATAACCTAGGTAACCTAAATAAAAATCACTTCTTCTTCTCACCATCCCTCCTCCACCCACCAACCAACCCGGCTTCCAAAACCTCTGGAAAAATCTCGCTTCCCTTTTCCTCCTCCTCCTCCTCCTCTTCCTCATCGTCGTCCCCTCGGCCCAAAACGCTAACCCACAGCGCCCCTCCCGCCTCGTCGAACCCGACCGCCAGCCTCGCCCCTCGCTCCGTCGTCGGCCGCTCCAGCCAGTCGGCGTCGCCCCGGTTGTTCCCCGCGCCGGCCGCCTTGATGCTCGTGACGGCCTTGGCCTCGCCGGCGCTCAGGACCTCGAAGACGTCAAACTCTCCGCAGCCCAGGCCGCCCTCCCAGCAGCTGCAGGGGCCGTACTGCTGCGTCAGGGGGATTTTTGAGTTGAGGAACCAGATTGCCGGGGAATCGTACTGAAAAGCAAGGTAGTCGTTGTCGTTGTCGTCACCCGGATGAGGAATATGAAGTAAAGGGTGAGTGTCGTGAGGCATTGAGAACTCGAAGAGGTAGACTGAGGCTTGGAAACCTTGGTAGGCGGGGATCGAAAGGTCCGGGCGGACGTAAGCGGAATTTGAAGAGGAAAAAGATGAGGGAAAAGAAGAAGAAAAGATGGAGAATTCGGTTCGGGAGGGTATTAGAGCGTCGGAGAGGAGTTGAGGGGCCGAAGAGAAGTTTAGGCAGTCCGGCGTGATGTAGGAGAGGGAAGGACCAAAGTGACTTGGGGAGGGAAAAAAAAAAAAAAAATTAGGTAAAAGAGATTGAGAAAAAGGGAAAATTGTGAAAATAAAAAATGGAATACTTACGGTTGAAAGTTTCCTTTGTTGCCTAGGAATACCAGGCCCGAGGAGGATTGAGAGGCTGCGTGATAGTATGCTAGCCGGTGGAAGTCGCCGTCCAGGGGATTGGGGTTTGAATTGGACGAAGGAGAGGAGATGGGGGAGGTTGCGGAGGTAGAGGCTGTAGACTGCGTTATTGAGTTGGTCTGGACTTCAACCACCTCCGTGGTTGAGATGGTGACTGTCTGGCTGGTTGGCGGTGTATCCACAGGAGCGCTGGGTGTAGGAATCGCTGTCGTGCTAGGTGTATCCAGAGCGGCTGGTGTATTCACTTCCGAAGTGGTCGATGTATTGATGACGACGCCAGGCGTGTTAGTCTCCGAACTGATACTCGCGACTGCTGCAGAGCTCGTTAAAACAGTCGATTGACCACCATCCGAGATCGACGTGCTACCCGAAATTGGTTCAGATACGGAATGGATGGGGACAAATGGCTGTTGGCTCAGGACAGGTACCATGGGTGCTTGACTCCTGAACGGTGCTGGCAGCGGTGGGGGTGGAGGCACCGACGGCTGCGCAGACGAAGATGTAGGCGCGATACACTCGGTACCATTGGCATGCACAGTTACCGTGGTCCAGGTTGTGACGGTATCAGTCACCCACACAAGGCTCCGCGGCAGCAGCGCTGTCTGCGTCGTCTCTAGCTTGCCCGAGTCGAGCTGAACATAGTTCCAACCTCTCTGCTTCAGATCGTTGGCCACGCTCTTATCATCCCCGGGGACAGCACTGGCGATGCCGTCCTCTCGCTTCTCCTTGGGAGCAGCCTGGGCCCTGGGAGCATACACAGCAAACTGCTTCAAGTGGATAGGACCTCGGAAATGAACAGACATCTTTTTTTTTTTAAGGTTACCCGACAGTCAGCAAAAATAAATAATCCTTGACTACTTTGATATGAAAAGAACTCACAGGCTCATTGAAAGGCGCCAGCGGACCAGAGTAAGGCTTGTCCCTGAACTGACACTCGCCGGTGTCGAAATTCATGCCCACAACCTCAGGGTACGAGCCGCTGCCAGCGACGTTGAGCTTATACTTGACATGATTGACAGCAGTGCAGTACCGGTTGCCATCCTCAACGTCGCAGGCCAAGTCCCTCCTCGAGCGAGCTGCAGCGGCGCCACTCGCTGTGATGCCCAGGAGAGCGACCAGAACAGCCGATAGGATCACCATCTCGACACGAAATATGCTGTCGAAATTCGCAAAAGTTGAATGAGTGACAAAAATAAATAAAAAAGAGTGAGGATTGTTGGATGTACTCGCTTTTGTCTTCCTTTTTTTTTTTTTTTTTTTTTTTTTTTTTTTTTTTTTTTTTTATTTTAAATAAAAAAAAATAAAAAAATAAAAAAAAAAAAACAAAAAACCCCAAAAAAAAAAAATGCATAAAAATAAAACAA
>MU864951.1:176620-291837 GCA_033576145.1 Cladorrhinum samala
CGGCCCCCGGTTTTTATGTTTGGACGGATTATAAATTACATGGGTTTTTTTCATTTTTTTAATTTTTTTTTTTTTTGTATCTTTTTTTTTTTTTATCTTTTTTTTTACTTTTTTTTTTTTTTTTTTTTTTTTTTTTTTTTTTTTTTTTTCCTTGTCAGTAAATCATCGTCACAGAGTAAAACAAAAAAGAGCAGTACAGCGCAGAAAGCAAGTCGCAAAAGAAAGAGATATTTACCTCGCAGAGTGTTACAGAAAGTAAAAGCTTAATAAAAGGGGAAGTTTGTGTTAAGGGAGTAAGTTTGGTTGGGGGGGTTCACAAAGTTGTTGTCGGTCGTGAGAGGTTGCGAGTTGAGATGAAAAGAGGGAAGGCCAGAAAGTCCAGAAAGCACAAGAAGGAAGCTCAGATCCGAAATTGAAACCCTTCCTTGATCGTGCACCGCGAGAGAGGCTCAAGTCCAGGAAGACAAGGCAATCGGTCGATCGATCTAAGCTGCGAATTATACCACCCGCGAGGGGGGTCTAGTCGAAAAGGTCATCACCGGAAAAGCTAAGAAGGTACACACCAATCGTCTGCAACCAGAGCACTCGCAGTTCCTGTCCCCTGAATCTGTGCAATTTGAGCACAGAGATATCAGGTATTCCGAGTTGGAACCATTCAATTTCCCCAGGTCTGTACACAGAGTTATGAAGCTGGTAATAGGCGACAGCGTGTAAGCCGGTGGTTCGATCTCGTCCTTCTCTAGGAAACCTGGCCACGACGACCCAACCCTTTTGGATTCCCTCACCTCAATATCGCAGTCATTCCAATTATTTCTCATCTTTTGCAACATTGGTAAGCTCTTCAAATACCATGACGCAGTCATATACTCGGTGGGTAATTATGTCGAGACTGCGGCGAGTACTTTGAAAACCTCCTCCTATCCTTAAAATATTTGTAAGGATGTTTCAGATGCTGGCTCCCTTTTCCACGTGGTATTTAAAAACCAAACAATTTGCTCTGTTTTCTCATTACTGATTCTCTGAAAAGGGGGAGAAAGAGGTCGTGACTCCCCCCTCATGAGGCTTCACGTAACCCAAACAGTAGTACAAATGTCGGACAATGTCTCCATAGAGTGGTAAAAAGAAATATCTGAGACCACCACGGCAACGGGTAACCGCTTTTTGAGTCAAGTACACAAAAGACGCTGGTCGTTCTATCCACGCGACACTGGCGATGGCGTGCTGATGTTGGGCATGTATTATCTCTCATACAATCTCTACAATTGTCTGTCAGTGGAGATCGACATGTTTATAGCTGTTTACAAGTTGCCAGAAGCTCGAGTCTGTCAGCTAGATTAAACAATTTGCACAAGCTAGAAAGAAAGACAAAAAGAAAAAAAAAATGAGGTGACTGCTCACCTTCACCACAGCCCATGCCGTCGGATTGAAGTCATATAATAAACCTTTCCTTCTAACAACAAAAACTTCCCTTTTATATAATCCTTATAAAAGCCAAAAACTCCCAACCCTAAATCCCCAGAACGCCCACTCGCTTTATGATGACAAGGATGCCCTAACCCCCTGATGGTAGTGTTTTTGCCCGTTTGAATCCCTCCAAGAAAGATATACCCCGATCGCTGCCCATCAAGCCCTATTGTGCTCCTCCTCATTATAATCTGTAAACCCTGCCGTCGGCCCGTCCCGATCGAGTAAATACCCGAACCTCTCCCTGTTGTTTCCCAACAGCAAGAACCCCGGAACGTCCATGTTCCCTTCAACGCGCTCGTACTCCTCCCCCTGGCGATCCCAAAGATCTTTCCCCCTCCTAATTCTATCCGCTATCCTTTTCTTATCCCTGAACTGCTCAGCATTCATCGAAGTGTGCGCAAACGACTTCATCTTGGTCAACAACTCCTCCATCGTCTCGAAGCAGCTCGAACAGTGCCAGCTCGCGTTCCAGAAATCCTGCTTCTCAAGCAGCTTGAACGGCCATACCCCGCCGTCGCCTATTCTCAAATCGTTTGGCAGCAACGTCTTTGACAGCCCCTGGTAGTACGTGGCCTGCGGGTGCGACCACTCGGCTCCTTTATGCAGGTATTGGAAGCTGTAATAGTAGAACCTCGAGCGGAGGGTCAAGCGGCGGGGGAATTCGCACTGGCGAAGCACGGTCAGAGTCTCGGGCCTCGGGATCTCGTCCACGTCTGAGACTATGATCACGTCGCCCTTTTCCGGAGCTTTGCTCGGGCTGTTGACGAGTTTGGGGAAAACCTGTACAAGCATCGCGTTTCGCTGAAAGTCTTCGTTGTCCCACGCGGTTCGGGCCACGAAGCCGTGGGGATACTCGATCTCGTGGTAGATTATCTTGCTCGCGTACCGGGAGAACTTTTCGAGGTTCTGTTTGAGGATCAAGGGTTTGGCCAGGCCCGTAAAGGTCCTGTCGCTTTCAACTATGACGAAGTAGTCTACTTGGTCCCAGGTTGTGTTTAGGCGGATCTCGAGCCAGTCGAGCTCGGTGTTGATCATCATCAGATCGTAGACTTTTCGACGAGGAGAGGAGGAGCGGGACGGAGGTCGGAAGGGTCTCCAGCCGTGGGGACGGCAGATGTCGAATTGCGACATGGAGGATGTCGTCCGACCATCGTGGTTATTGGCGACCTGGTAGAGGAGGTAGATGATGCCCAACACGACGGCGACTACTCGAACCCGGCGCCATGATCGCGTTGACCTAAATAACATGGCAGCTTCTTATTGATGCTGTCATGAGAACCCATGGGGATGGTGTAATGGGAGAAAGCTGACGCTTTGCGTAACCATCATCGTTGAACGGGGGTTTGGAAACCCCTGCGAACCGTTATTTAGTGAATCACCTACCAACAAGGGTCAATTTCCCCATGTGTACTTGGCATGTCGTAGCGCTGAGTTGCACGTTGTTACGCACTGTCACCACTAATTAGCAGGGTCCTAAGCACGGGGGCACGCTAAGACCCGTTTTTGTTTCACCCCTTGGCTTTCTGGGCTCATATTGAAGGGCAATTGTGGAATTGAGATACGTACTTGGGAAATACGAAAGGATGGTTGTCTGAAATGGGGGTATATCACCACTCGATAGGGCAATCAAGGAATGCTTGATGTGTTTGGAGTAACTGTAGAGGGGTTGTCCAAACAATGTCACATCGTTTCTGGTCATTCCGAGCGGATCCGGGAATTCTCGTGCATCTTATTTCAGCAACATTTTCTTTTCTATTCACTTTGCTGTAAACAATTTCCTGTAGGCCCATATATGTACGATCCCAAGGGAGTAAAAACCCCACAGCTGCAGGTGTAAATGTTATCACGCGGGACCTTGTAGTACTTTTTAATGGTATGTAGACCGTTGAAGCTTTCAGAGAGTGGAATTTGGAGATGAAGGCGCGGGGGGGGGGGGTAGCTTTTGTTGCAGATGCCCACCCACAGGTCGAAGACACCCATACCATCAGACAAAAAATGTACACTGAATTTTTTGGGAATAAATAAACAGAATCTCTGAGTAATAATCCAAAGGGCAAAGATATATATATAGTAAATAATTATCTCCAATTTTTTAAAAAGCCATTGGCTGAGTGAGCATTCAATCATAAATTGTCAGCCGGGAACCGAGCGAGAGCGGAGCCCCGTTTCCGGTAGTTTGTTTGAGTGGAGAGCATCCCGCGAACGAACCCCACCTAAAATACAACTCAACATCAACCTTTCACCCCTCCATCAAAGCTCATTTCACTCAAAGCTATCTATACCTTCACTCTCACTACCATCTCATCTCATCTCTCACTTCAATTGGCCCAGCTTTAGATACCACCTCAAGAACCAAAAAAAAGGAAATTCACTGAGAAAGAGAGAAAAAAAAAAAAAAACATGTTCACAGGCATAGTCGAAGAGATAGGAGGTAAGTACCTAAAACCCCACCATCATGAAAACAACACTCCCGTCCCCCCCTCCTTCTATACTTCTAAAGCCAGTCTTTCCTCTCAAACCAAACTTTTATTTCTAACTCATACATTTCTATCAAACCCTCCAAAAAAAAAAACAGTCGTCTCCGAACTCAACCCCTCCGACTCCACAGGCGGCACATCCCTGACCATCACCCTGCCCCCCTCATCCCAACTCCTGGCCGACTGCCACAACGGCGACTCGATATCCATCAACGGGGTCTGCCTGACCGTCGTCACCTTCCGCCCGCAGCAGCCCCCCTCCTTCACGGTCGGCATAGCGCCCGAGACCCTCCGGCTGACCAACCTCGGCTCCCTCTCGGCCGGCTCGCGCGTGAACCTGGAGCGCGCCGTGCGGGCCGACACCCGCATGGGCGGGCACTTCGTCCAGGGCCACGTCGACACCATCGCAGAGATCCTGTCGAAAACCCCGGACGGCAACGCCGTCACGTTTCGCTTCCGGCCGAAATCCAGAGAGGTGCTGAAGTACGTCGTCTACAAGGGCTTCATCGCCCTCGACGGCGCCAGCCTGACCGTCACAAAGGTCGACGACCGGGAGGGCTGGTGGGAGGTCATGCTGATCGCCTACACGCAGGAGAAGATCGTCACGGCCGCCAAGGAGGTCGGCGACACGGTCAACGTCGAGGTCGACATGACTGCAAAGTAC
The DNA here is from genome assembly GCA_033576145.1 of Cladorrhinum samala. NCBI lineage: Eukaryota > Fungi > Ascomycota > Sordariomycetes > Sordariales > Podosporaceae > Cladorrhinum > Cladorrhinum samala. The sequence continues at coordinate 181,229 of MU864951.1, forward strand.
GTCGAAAAGAGCCTCCAGGGGTACCTGACCGGTTTGGGCGAGGGCGGGGGGTTGCTGGAGAAGATGGTTGAGAGGATTCTTGGAAAGTCTTCTTAGAGTATCCATCTTGGATAAATAATAATAGCAATTTTTTTAATTTTTTTGTGAAAAAAACTGAGCAGTAAGGTTATGTATGCTCAAGTATGAAACAGACGAGTGATCTGCCTATGATATATCCCGTTGTTTGAATTATTGTTTTTGAAATGTATTTTCATCACCTCCCTCCCACTGTTTGACTACATTTAAAGACCTCTAGAGCAACACCACCATTCGTGAAAATAAATGCATCAAAATCTTACTTATTAGATCAGCTTTTTATCTTTTAAACTAACCAGCCGGGTATCTTTCCCATTTATTCCCCCCTTCTCCCATCCATGCAGCAAATACACATACATATTTAACACTTCCAAATCCATCCTCTCTAGTCCCATGACATCCCAATAGCTATCGTGCCATATCCATGTGCCAATCGTTATTCCCTCCTCCCACTCTTGGTGATTCTTTTCTCAAAAAATATCCCCACATTTGGCTTCTTTTTTCTTCCTTCTCCCTCAGTATCCCTTCATACATTCCCATTGTTTATCGAAACCCCCCCTCCCCCCACCCTATTGCTGTCCTCCCCTCCCCCTCCTAGGCGCAGCAACCCCAACTCCTCCGGTCCCCCCATCCCTCGTCCCATGTTCCCCCCTCCTCGTAATCCTAGCTTCCGGAGTAACAGCCGCCTGCGCCTGCTGAGTTCTCGCTGTCCCTGCCACCGCGCCGCCTTCTCCTGCCTGTGGCTGTTGTTGTTGTTGTTGTTGTTGTTGTTGTTGTCCACCAAACCTCGCTGCTGCAGCTGCGGCAGCAGCCCTCAGCCTAGTCTCCCTTACGCTGGGCGGGATAGGAGCGGCCCAGTTACCCGTTCCGGCATCTTGGGAGCGTTCCCTCGCGCTTCTGCGGACGGGGGCTGCCGATCCTATTCCGGCGGCGGCGTCTTGGGGGTTGCGGGCAGGGCCGGTGGGGGTCTGGATCCTCCTCTGTTGATTTTGGGTTTGGGTTTGTCGGTGATGATGGCGATGCAGGTTCTGCGCAGGAGGCGGCGGCGGCTGCTGCTGGGGCGGCGGCGGCCCGGCAGGCGTGGTGGAACCGAACCCCGTGGTATCAATGTCCATCTCGTCCCCGACGTCATTGCAACCTTCTTCTTCTTCCTGGTCCTCCTCTTCGACGTCGTCGTCGTCGCCGTCGCCGCCGCCGCCGGCTTCGTCTGAAGACTGCACCCCGCCCCGCGCGCGCTGGAATACTTGTCTGGCTTGGTTTTGTGCTCTCGCGTAGTATGATAATTCCACTTCCTCGTCGTCGTCCTCTTCTTCTTCTTCTTCCTCTTCGTGCGCTTCAAGGAGAGGTGAAGAGGAGGCAAAGTTGTTGTAATTTTCAGCTTCGGGCGGGGAGGAGATTAGGTTTTCCTGATGGTGGTGGTGGTGGTGGTGGTGGTGGTTGAGATGATGGTGGTGACTACTGGAAGAAGAAGGATGCGGTGGTAAAGGAGTGGACGAGGCAGCTTGTAGGGCAGACTGTTGTTGTTTTTGTTGTTGCTGTTGTTGCTGCTGCTGTTGTTGAGCGCGGGCACGAAGTTCTGCGATTCGACGACGGTCTAGAAGTCGGTCTTCATAATCTGCTATGTCTTCTTGGGTTATATGAAGTGTGGTTAGAGGGCGGCGCAGCATTTTGACAGGTTGATAACGGATAAATGAATGTGTGTCGTTTGCGATTGTGATGCGACTGAGTGTCTAGTGTTTACTGAGTGACTGCGGGGCAGTGGTTGCTGGAGGAGTAGTGAGGATGCCGGGGGGGGGGGGGGGATGCCGGCGACACAGTAGCACAAATTCGTCGTAAAGGCTAATCACAGGTGGTACGAGTATTCAAATAAATGTTTTAATTAAAAGTATTAGGAGATAAGCGATCAAGAGCAACTGCGACAAATCGATGAAGCTGTTCGGCTTCTTTACCGAGACGCGACTTTTCGAAACCCAGGCGCGTCTTGGTAAGTACAGTACATACAAGTATTTAAGTGGAAATGACGGTCGGGTTAGGGTTGTGTGTTAGTAAAAATCGAGTCAGGGGTCCAATGCCTCTAACACACCTTAATACAGCAAGATTGATGTTCAAGAGTAATTGTATAGATTTCAAAACTTCTTCCAAAAAAAAAAAAAAAAAAAAAAAAAAAAAAAAAAAAAAAATTCAGCAAAAAATGCCCAGGATATACCAGCCCTTCAGAAATACCTAAAAGTTACAAAGTTATTACCAAAATGGGGAGCTGTTGCCCATCATCAAAAACCCTTGTCCTTGACCCCATAAAAGTCCGCCCAGCGTACCCTAGATAAAGATAGGTTTCGCCTTTAATTTTACACATAAATTTTACTGCCCGCTCCTGGGCGCAAATCCCAACTTCTTGTCTCCGACGTGGAACATGGTCCAGTGGGCCTTGAAAAAGACATCACCATAGATCGCAAAGGGGATGCCTGATGCGCTCTGGACGCCTCCAAAGCACACGGTCGCCGACTCCATATCATCCGCATCGGCAGGAGCAAAGTTCATCAGTTCCCCTGGGATCACGGCCTTGTAACTGCCAATGTTCAGAGTCAAGTCCGGCAGGAACGCGTCGCAGGGGAACGTCCAGCCGCCATACTTGGCAGAGCTTTCAGCACCGGCGATTTGGAGGTAGTAAGCTCTGGTGATGGCGGCGGGGAGCAAAAGAAGGGTAGTGCCCGTGTCGGCGATGGCAGAGTGGCCGAGAGGCACAGTAATGTTGGAGAGGGCGCCGTTGGTACCGTTGAAGCCGGTAGAGAAGCTATCGACTTTAAACTTCCAGAAACCGTCCTTGGTGTCAACATCAACCATGTGGAGGGGCCCGATGAATTCCGTCTCGTCGACAAATCCAAAGTTATAATTTCCAGCTTCTGCGGGTTAGCCAACGCAATCAGCAGGAACGCCGAGGAAAAGGTTACTCACGTTCTGCCTTTCTGAGGTTGACGGTGAACAACGGCTTGGTGAGCGTGTCAATTGCGTTCGACATGAACGTCTTTTGCGGGTTCGGCGTAACACGGTTTATGGAGTCAAACGCGAGGCCCAAAAGGCCCGAGGACGCTTCATCTCTGGTGAATGCAGAAGACACCTGGGTTGCCGTCTCGACGGCTTGCTGGGGTACGCTGACACCACCGATGCTGACGGTGTCCAGGTACACGTTTCCACCTGCTGTGCTCTCGTCTCCATACCTGATAGTCCAGGTGTGGTTGTCGAGCTTCCTGGCCGTCGAGCTCTGGTTGATGTTGTACAGGTTCTGTCCGCCCTGCTGAGAGAGCGGCGTCTCGTTGCTGAAAACCCACAAATCCGAGGAACCCGTGTCGAAGTTGAGCATCAGCGTCTGAGGCGGAGTGCCGATCTGAACGGGGGCGAGATATTCAACATCAAACAGCTGAGGCGTGGCAGAAACTTCGCCATGGCCGGCACCTGTGTTGTTGGGGAAGGGCGCCGTCCCGTTCCCAGGGCCGCTGGATCCATAGTCCAAGCCCCTGGCACGGATATCTATGCCGAGATCCTCGAGGATGCTGTTCAAGGCAACCCGCAACACGTCCGGCAATTCGAGATCATACTTTTCATATGCTTGAGCCAATGCTCTCGGGCCCTTTCCATGCTGCTTGAAGTGAACGTTGTGAACCTGAGAGAGCTTGAAGGACCGGCCTTGAACTCTTCGAGGTTCCGAAGGTGCTGCGGCAGCCAAAGGGATTGACGAAACGAGGGATGCTGCAAACGCAGAAGCACTAGCAAACTTCATAGTGAACAACGGTTTGCGAGAAATTGAAAGTTAAAAAAAAAAGGAGTGACAGATAGTGTGAACCAAAATGAGTGAATGGATGTCTTCGGTACAAGAATGAAAAAAAAAACTCAAGGGGAATGATGTCAAGGAACAACCCCCTTCAGCATGTATCTATCACTTGGATGCGGGAAGGGAGGGAGGGAGGGAGGGAGGGAGGCCTTGATCCTCATAAATAGTTAGCCGTGTTGATCCATGTAAACAGTCACACAAAAGAAATGGAAGTAGAGAGAGAGAGAGGTATGTGGTGGCGTCTTGGGCACTGGAGCTGGCCGGGAGGAATGGCACCAATAGAAACTCGCCGTATCTACATGGTCTGGTGATACTACAGTAGATCGACAAGGTTGTAGCCAGCATCTCGAAACAAACGAGAAGGATATGCCATGGACATCGCAATTTGACACGGTGGGGTCAGCCGTTGTAGAAGAAATGCGGATGCGAAATGCAGCGAACCGGAGGGGTCCGCATGAGGCAAGTCGGTCGTTGAGGTGATTGAGTGGCCCCGAGGTTGAGTAACGGTGCAAACCTCAAGGTTTGTTTGGATGAGCCCCGTTTTCCCCCTCGGCTGCTGCTTGCCAATCATGCCAAGATGCATCAAATTTGCTTGTCAACTTGAAACAAGCAACTCTGAAAGAATAGCAAAGCCCACCCACTCTTTCCAGAATTCACCAGGGTGAATTCTTGATGCGTTCCTTGTTTATCAACGGTCTCCCGCCGATCCGGATCACCGATTCTGGGCCCTGATGCTCCGTGTTCCCCCCGTATTCGGCGAGCTGCTCATTCCACAGCAGGCCGCGGATCCTGCCGTGGCCGGTGAATAACTAATGTCTGAAACATTGTGTGATGTGGGGCCTACATCTCCGGTGCAAACAATTTTGGCGGCGGCCACTGATATATTATCTAGGGACATCATCTCAATGCTTCCCATCAAGCTTTGGACGAGCGAAATGACGAAGATGCGGAATGGAGAAGACGTCTCTCTGCCTTCCCGGCTGGGATGAGCTGGAAGCAATCAGCTGGCGGTCACCTGCGACAGCTAAACTCAGCTGGCAAGCTGAGTGCAATGCCAGCTGCCATCTCGTTCGTTGCCTTCTCAATCTCCATATCTGGATCTTGTGTGCCGGTCTAAGACGATTGATTACGCGGCTGCCTAGTGATTGTAAAGTTTGTCAGAACACACCGAGGTCGAGGTTCATTGTTTTTTTTTTTTTTTCTCTGCGGTTCCATCTGCTAGTTTCTAATCACTTCCTGTAGATAACCTTTGAACCTTATTAAAATAAAACCCTAATAATCTGCTGGTTTTAACTCCCACCAAAGACTCATATGCCTTCTCCCCTTCCTCACCCCTCCCCGCAGCTGCAACACTGGCCCGAATAAGGTATCTTCTCCTTTCAAATCAACCAAAAATGGCACCAGAAGTAGATGCCCTTATTGGGTCATTCAGACACATGCGCGACTATGCTCGCCACGAGGAAGCCCTGCACGCATTAAGGCGAATAGCATCGATGGTGAAACCCATCATGAGAGCCAGGCTGTGGAGGGTTGGCGAGCTCTGCGAATTCTACCCACTTCAGGCGAATCTGCTCGGGCTCAACGAGAATCGAGGCCAGAGAATCTACATCCGTCTTCGCCACCCAAATGACCGCAACCAGTTTCTTCCCTTCGAATCAGTGGTCGACACTATGCTCCACGAGCTCTGCCACAACGTCCACGGTCCGCACGACCAAAAGTTCCACGCCCTCTGGAATCAACTCCGCGAGGAACTCGACGGCTTGATCATGAAGGGCTACACAGGCGAAGGCTTCCTCGGCCAAGGTCATCAACTAGGTGGCTACCGCATCCCGGCCCTTGAGAGACAGCGTCAAGCCCGAGCAGACGCCGAAAGGCACAAGCCTCCCCCACCGAGAGCCCCTGGTATCAGGCTCGGCGGCTCCAGGCCACAACCCGGAGACGACATTCGCAGCGTCATTGTCCGTTCCGTGGAAAGCCGGAACAACATGCACGATCAGAACTGCGCCAACCAAAACAAGAACGAAGCTGAGATCCGTGAGATATCCGAGCAGTGGCGCCGAAACGGTTTCCGGACTCAGGCAGAAGAGGAAGCAGCCAACGACGCAGCCATTGCGCAAGCGCTCTGGGAACTAGTCCAAGAAGACAAGAAGAGGGAGTATGGTGACTGGTACATACCGCCTAGCTCTCAGAACCCCACGGGCAATGGAGGTGGTTCCGTTATTGGCGGTAGTAGCAATAGCAGTAGCAGTAGTAGTAGTAGGGGTCAACTTACAGAATACTACGCGCCACCAGCACCAGCAGCAGCACCACCACCACGACCACCACCAGTCCCATACACTACAAGACCACCACCACCAACTCCCCCGCCGCAACCGACACACCACCAACCAGCTGCACCATCCAAAAGCAAAGATTACTGGGCATGTAACCTCTGCACCCTCCACAACCCCCTCCACGCAACATCCTGTGAAGTCTGCGGCACCCCGGGGCCCGTCATGAACACTCCTCTGTCTCGCAGCGGTGGTGGTAGCGGTAGCGGCAGCGGCAGCAGAGATGTAATAGACCTGACATCTTCCCCCCAAACAAAGAAAAGGGTAAACTTTACTCCATCAACAAAGTCCTCATCAAGGCAAGGGAGCAGCAGCACCACCTCCTACAGCGCGCCGCCTCCACAGTCCCGCCCGGCGACTTGGTCCTGTTCCTATTGCGGAAAACTAATGGAAAGCCAGTGGTGGATCTGTTCAATGTGCGGGATCATGAAGGATAAGTCGTGATTTTTATGAAGATGGGGGTCACGATTATAACCTTGTACAATGATTAACAGAGATGTATATATAATAATATAAAAAAGATATTTTAAAAAATAAGAGTGAGAGTGAGAGTGTGTGAGAGAGAGACTGAGAGGGTATGTGTGAGAGAGAGAAAGAAAGAGAAGTGTATAGCTTGAGGGGTTACAGCATACATATCAAGGGGAAAACATAAAGTGATCATGGTAATATTAACATTTTACTACCTGGTTCATATCCATAATCAACAAAATCGCAATATTCCTCAGCCAAAGCATGACAAAGTTTACTTACTGCCAGCTGGGGCATAATTTTTATTTTTTTTTAGTTTGCTTTTAACGTTTCCTCCCTATCAATCAATCAACTGATTTTGGCAAACTGCAACTGAAACTAAACTCTCCCAACCCAGTTCGCCCCTCCTCCATTCCGCTCGGCCATCCCCACGTATGTATGTATGTACAGGCCACCTTGATTTCCCTTATCCGCTTGGTCAGAATTTCATTCTCAGTTGCCAGTTTCCAGTTGCCAGTATTTTGATTCCTCTTTCTCGCGCCAGCTCAGTTGCTTGCTATTTACTACCCAGCTTCCTTAATCAATCTTGCTTCCCTTCCCATCTACAATACAATCCACCCATTTTTTTTTCCTCTTATAATTATCCACCCGAAACTCACCAATAAAAGACAATTAGACGGCCACCAAGATTTTATTATTTCCCTTTTCCTAGGACCATTTCTCCCTATCACAGACTCTTGTTTTTCCATGTCAGCGGAAAAGAGCAAGGAAAAAAAATTGGACGCCAGTCCATTACCAATGAAAAAAAAACCCAGTAAACTCCAATAAACGCCTTGCTTCAAATGAACCCATCCGTCCATCCAGCCCAGCCATCCAGTCCAGCCAAGCCAGCCCCTTTTGTTTGAGTGTGTCGTGTATAACACAAATCCCTTGGAATGCAAAGATAGAAGAAGAAAAAAAAGTGCAAAAAAAAAAAAAAAAAAAAAAAAAAAGCAAAAGCAAAAGAAAGGTATGAGGTTGAATTTATAACCCTATACCTGCCCCTCCCCCACTGCGACGACGAGCCATCCTGCCGTACCGTAGAAATCGTCCAGTAATTACGTTTCATCCGGGGAATTTCCAAAAAACAACAAGAGACCACCCTCTTCAGAAACTAGATGAAGACTATTTGAAGAAGGCAGCCTCACCATCTTCGCTTCCACTTCTGTCCCTAAAAAGGTCGACGAGGAGGAGGGGGAGATGCCTGCGATTGCGAAGCCGACGGAGTCTTAATCTTGAGCTTGATCATCTTCTTCGGAGGTTCCCCAGTACCAACACTGGCGTGAGTAATGCTCGAAAATGAACCACCACCATTGGTAACCGGGGTCTGAGGAGGATTATTCGGAACATGATGAGGCGCAGAGGAAGGCAAGGGCTTTCTCTGCTTCAGAAGCCCTCCTCCCGAAGACGAGGAGCCTCCACCACCGAGACCCGAGGTGCCCCTAGACATACTCGGAGCAGGTGAAGCATGCCTAGACGGAGGATTCGACGACCGATTCAAGTTCAGCCCGGGACGATTGAGCGGGGTAGCAACGATTGTGCCAGAAGAATACGACGACGGACGTGTGACAGGATTATTCTTGCACCATCTATAGACGTCGGGACGCAGGTCCCTCCACCGAGTGAATCTTAAATTGAGAGTCACCTCGCGTCGTCTACTGCCACTGCCACCGCCACCAGCGCCGCTGCCGCTGCCGCTGCCGGTCCGCATCTCCCCAACACCATTTTCCGCCCTGAACTGCTTCTTTGGTCGATCATCCCCTTCATCAATCTTGCGCTTCTTGGCTGCAGCTGGCTTGGGCCGCTTCTCTGCTGGCCTAGAGCTAGAGACAGTACCATTGGGCTGTTGAGATAATGGAAGAGACTGAGCCGGGGGCGGGGTGGCCGCCATTGGCGTCATGACCCGTGGTCGTGGGGCTGCGTGGACAGAAATAGAATCCGACGAAGACGCGGCAGGTGCTGCTTGGGGTAGCGGAGTACGAGGGCCCGTAACAGAGATTGAATCTTTCCGGGCAGGGGGAAGGGTGATCGGCGTCCCAGGTATGCTGCCCGGCGGTCCGCTGAACGAAGGCTTGGAGGACAGTTTGATCTTCTTCGGCTCGGGCGGCTTGGTCTCTGCCGGCGGAGGAGGTGGCAGCTCCAACGGAACCTTCTTGGCGGGCTCCACGCGGAATACTGTCCAGAACTTCATCACCAACGACTTCTTGGGCCGCGGCGCCTCGCCGGGAAGCATAAGGTTGGTCTTAGCATTAACCATGCTGGGTTCGCGAGCAACTTTCCAGATCTTGGGGTAGTTGAGAGTCATGAGGAGCGAATCATCAGCCTCGAACATGGCTGAGCAGAGATCCAAGAGGTTCAACTTCTCCTTGGCGCTAATGTAAGGAGACTCGATCGCCTTCCATATGAAGAACTGAATCTCGGAATTGCCCTTGAGTTCTTCTTTGAGAGCTGCAAGAGTTTGCTGAATGCTCTGGTTCCGAGTAGCATCAAGCTTCCTCTGCTGGATCTCTGCTTCTCCCTGCTCAATGACCAAGCCGCCATCATCAACCATCATCTGATCGGGATCTGGCTCAGTCTGGTGCGCCTTGTTCTCTCCAAGCGCAACAGCAGCCATGCCTCTGCACAAGATCTTGAACAGGCGATCGCGCACAAAGGGAGATGGATCAGTGCTGACGCTCGAGAGAAGCAGCTTCATGATGGGAGCCTTGGCTAGCATGCCCAGCTCGACGAGACATTCAAAAGCCTTGATGCGGACGAGGTCCGAGTTGCCGTCCTGAAGGTACTGAACGAACTGGACCGGGTTGACCGGAATTACCTTGGACTTCATGAGTCTCATCTCGCAATTCAATGCCGTGATGGTCCAGATATTCTGGTGCGTCGACATCCACTCATCCATGCGGCGGTACTTCTCGATCGCCTCGATAGCCCTCTCGATGAATTGAGCGAACTCGACATCATCAGGCTCATCTGACCGGAGGCTCGACAACAGGTCTCGCTCACCTTCGTGCTTCTCAGGAATCAAAGATGTGGTGAGGGCCTCGAGCAACACCGAGATGTAATGCTCATCGGAGAATTCATTATCCGCGTTGTCGTTGAACAGAAGCAAATCGAGGAGAAAGCCCCGAGCCACCTTTGAACATCTGCCGTTCTCGCGCGTCCGAGCAATCGCCCCCGGAAGAGCACACTGAACGGCGTACTGGGCCTTGTCCGAGAAATCATTCGGCGCTGGCGGAAATGTGACGGTTCCACTTTTCCCATACATCTTGTCGCAGAAAAAGTGGCGAAAGATCAAGATTAGTTGATCCCTGCTGATGTAGTTAAACTCGGGGGTCGCCATCTTGGGCATGTCCTCAATCGCCATGGTCCGAATGCCGTGATAGTAGCGGCGATCCATGGCCGTCCTGGTCTCGATGGTCGAGAGAACCCCACCGCCCTTGTTTCTCCTCCAGTACAGCATTGCATCCTGGTGCGCAACAACGTCTCTATCTTGCTGCAGCTGGGCCAGATACATGTACGGCGGCATGTCGGTTATCCACTCGCACAGCCACTCAAAGTTGCAATCCCACCTAATCCACTCGTAGGATTCTTGGTCCATCTGGGTCTGGGTAGCCTCGGACCAGTCCTGAAGACCCCAGTTGTCGATATCTTGTGGACTGGTGAGGATATCGCCCAGCATGCTAATGTAGACGACATCGTCCTCTTGTATATCATGCTTGTCTGTCAGACTGTTGACAACAGTAGTGGTAGCTTTCTTCGTCCGCTTCATTCGCTTATATTTCGTGTTATAGGCGATTTGAAGAGACGTCACCCCTTTATCCTTATCCGTGATTTCGAGGTAGTGCTCATAGGGCGTGCCATCGGCCTCATGGATTCGAATGGTGATCGGGCCGGTGAAGGACTTGGACACCGGCGCAGCCCAGACGTCATGGGTTAGCTCCTGCAGCTCCCTGAGAAAGTCATCCTTGGTAATAGCCTTCGGAGTGTTTTCTCGCCCTTGGGTCTGAGTGATAGTAATGTCGACATTCAAGTTCTTCTTGTTGAACTTTTGTTTGTTGACAAACCTGGGACAGCCACCACCCTTGACCCACTGCTCCCAGACCTCCTCGAGGCGATACTGGCTCTTCTTCTCGCACTGCTTCTTGAATTCCTCTTCGCAGAGGGACGTGTTCTCAATCGTAGTGGCGATGTTGGCGGCAGTCACCATCTGGGAAATGATTCTATCAGGACCCGTCGAGCCGGGAATCTTGGTCATGCGCTGTTCAAGCATGTGCAAGACCAGAGGCGCCTTGAGAGACAGGAATTCGAGCTCGTAATCACCAATGTGAAGATACTCTCCGAGGTCGTGGAGCGACGGGCGGCCGACGTCTTGTTCGACAAGCTCATCGGCGCGAGTTTTGGTGAAAAATTTGTACCAGTTGTTGCCGCAGATGGTTCTCATGAAGAGATCGGTCATGTACCACTGAATGCCGACGACAAGCCAAGTATCTGATCGCTTGTTTGGGACGATATGGACACCAAAGTACTGACTCGCCAGGGCGTGGACCAGCGTTCGCGTTTTTGGAATCTCGTCCTGCATGCTTTCTGGGGGGTAAAGCAGCCTGGTGCTGCAGAGCGACATGGATGTCGCGGCCACGGTCTCGGAGACCATGTCCTCAACGAAGCAGATTTTGTAGCTCTCGTAAGGGTATCGCCCAAACTCGGGAGCGAAATAATCGGCTGCCGCCACAACGGGCGCGCAGGCGTGGCGAACCTCATCTGCGCGACCAGGAAGGCAGTATGCGTGAATCTTGGCTGCATTTGCACCAAGCTTCTCATCTGCTTCCTCGGTTCTAAACTCAGACCACAGTGGAATGTGCTCAAAGGGACCAATAGCAAAAGAAATATGCTGGGCAGCCGAAAGCTGCATCTCGAATGTCATTATGCGCTTGGTATCGTCATTGGGGTCGATCTGCTCCCCGATCAGGTTGCCAGAGCATACGACCGTCATGTCCATCAGCTTCTGTTCCTCAACGAGTGCTGTGGAAGGCAGAGATGTCGCTGAAGCGGCATCCCCAATCTGTCGTTTCCCTTGCTGCGCCTGGGTGACCGGAGGCTGCTTGAAAACGTCACCCAAGGTCCTCGGGCATTTGATAGAAATCGTCCACGGATGTCTTGAGCCGGGGTCATCGACGCATGGGAAAATGCAACATGCGGTTCCTGGCTCATAAGAATGGCGAGTGTAGACATGGGGGTATCTCGTGTCGGTATCCTCTACGCCCACAAAATGCAGCCCATCGCGAATCGTTTTTGACCGAAATGGAATGGAAATCTTAAGCCCGTTCTTCTCGTCGTTCGGGTCGGGCCTGTCTAATGGTGCGCTGGGGTCCACACGGTTGGTCTTGATCTTGAGAGTGCGGCGAGGTTCATCTTTAAACATGCCGTCTGGCCGCAAACGCACTCTAAGCGCACGGTCCGTAGGGACGCAGCAGGGTTGAGTTTCGCGAGCGATGTTGGAGACCTCTGGGCGACGAAGAGGTCGCAGGGGCTTCATCCTCCGCGACATGACGTGGTGTTGTTGGGCCCCAATCTGCCATTGCCTGGGCACCTCCATCAAGTCATAGGGATCCGAAAAGGATGCGGTCGTCTTGAATCCATCCACTGTAACGTTCTTAACGTCAATTTCGCACTGGCGCGCATCCAGCATGACCTCCTCGACATCTGGATTTATCAGAAATAGATGGATGGTCGCCACACCGCTGACGCTTTTCTCTTGGAAATTGACCTCGATTGCTATATCCTGCTTCAATACCACGTAAGGTTCGGCGCCTGGCGGCAGGTCGGAGCTGAGCGATGGGTCATTTGCCGCATCTCGATCTTCGATAGTCGCCATGCTGGGCGGTGGTGGCTGCGGCTCACAGGGCCGCGAGGTTGTTGAGATAAATCGGAATCCGGTGGTCGAAAGGCCTCGGGAGGCTCAGAAAACCGTACTGGGTCAGTCGGTCATCGCAGATTGATGTCGCGGGGTGCAGGCGACAAAGCGTTTCGTTGTCCGCGGGAAGTGAGGTCGGAAGGTGGGTGGTGAGTGGCGTGTGAGAAAGCCAACTCTGCACTGCTCGATGGTGGGGTAATTCGACCAGCGCCGTGTGTCTCGGTATACGGAAACTGGGGAGTCGCGATTCGAAGCTGGAAGCTGTGGTTGACGTCGCGTGGTTTCGAGGTCGCTACAATAAAAGAGCCCAAAACTCTACGAAAGCCACTCAAAAAGGTAGCGTGGGACCGAGACAAGAAATTGGGGAAGCGATTTGCGCCAGCGCCTCCGCGGAAGAAAGCGCACGTGGTTGAGATCCAAAAACCGTCGGGGAGCAGAAACGATTGACCGGGTTGAAGTTGGAACGCTGCGAGGCGAGAAGACGAAGAGCTCGCCTGGGAGGGGTGGTGGGTGGTAAAAGTGTTTGGTTGACGACGCGACCCTCGAGCCCAGAAGCAGCGATTCCCGACTGCCAGCCAGCAGCTTGCCAAGCTCTGTCAATCGATAACGACCGTGCGCAGATAAAGCCGAAGTTCTTCCGCGAATTGCAGTTTTCCCCCCCCAAAAAAAGAGCCACTTGAGTGTCCCCCACTTTCAGGTCCCCCAAAACTGATGTCATCCGATGGCAGCTTTCAGGTCTGATTCAATTGGGAGGTGCTTTCTCCAATAGAGCACAATAAGACTACTACTACATACCTAGGTATTTATGGTCCTTAACAATAACTTGATTCACGAAACGGCTTTTTTATTGAAAAATGGGATAGACTATTCTCAGGTCGTTGCAATTCGCGCAATAATGAGAAATGTATGACATGCTACAACAACAATACAACAATAGTCAAAGCAGGCCTTGTATATTCATACCTCTCAAACTCATTTAGAGATAGTTATATAATCTAATCACTGGAAACGCGATCGATGAACTTGAGAGCCAGACAAACCCTTTCAAACCGTCCTCATCTTTATCCAACATCTCCCCTCGTAACCTCACCACTAAAATTATCAAACACCTTCTTCCATGTAATCAAGTCCCAAATCCAACAGGACACCCAGACAACCTCACCAGCACTCTATTAATACCCATTCCCCAAATCTTAACACAACACCCCCCCCCCCTACTCGTCGATCTCCCGGGGTTCACAAGCTCTTAAACTTTTTTTTCTGGCACCTCTCATCCTCCCCTTTCGGAATATTTGTGGTCAATTTTAACAACTTACACTAGGTAATCCTATCACAGGCAGAGCAGTAACCCCCCCCCCCAACCAATGACTGGATAATCAGATTCGCATTCACCTCGAACCAAGTACTCCTGTCTTCTGTGAAACTATGTTTCTTTTTCTTTTTCCTTTTTTTTTGTTGGGGGGGGGGGTTCTCTATTGGGAAAAACAATATTCCATGTTATTCATCTAAAAGACAAACGAGATGTATCATGAAATCAATAATCTTCTTGCCCTCGTCCTTGAACAAATCCCTTCTTATTCGTGAGGAAAGATAATGATGAAAAGAACAATGTGTCTCCTCCAATCTCAAAGTCTCACCAAATTCAATATATCCTTCCCATCCCCTTCCAAAAAATAAGAAAAAAAAAATCAATTTCGCTTTCCCACCATGAACCAATTGCTATGATCCCACAATAGTATAAATAATGATAAGTGAATAAATAGACGAATAAATAAAAGGAGAACCGTTCGACTAATAGTACACTCACAAAGCATCCTCGTGAGAAAAAAAAAAAAAGGAAAAAAGAAAGAATCCAGACTATGCTCCTGGATGCCTATTAAACTCCCTTAGATAAATGCTTTAATAAAATCCCAAATAACTGCAACCTGTCAGCTCCTTCCCGAATATTTACTTCCCCCTCCGATCCCTTCTCCTCCTCCTGGCTCTAGACTTGAGCATATCCTCATCCAATATTCCCTCCGGTAGCTCAAACTCCCTTTCCTCAACCTCGGGGACTGGTCTTCCCCACGCCAAAACAGTGCGCCCTCCCCTTCTTCGATTAGGATTCAGCGCCGCATCCCGCTGATACCGTTTCTCAAAAAACGAGGTGATCTCCTTTGGGGGAGGTGGAGGTGCTGGCGGAGGAGCCAAGCGAGGAAGACTCACAGACTCCGATCTCGTCCCTACCGATCTGGATCTCCTCAAAACAGTCCTCCCCCTAATCGTCGGCGGTGGCGGAGGTTTCCTTTTACCTCGACGTGCTGCTACGGCCTGCTGCCGTTTCTTTTTAGCAGCAGCCGCTAACGCCTCGACCCTCAACTGCTTAGCAATGGAAGCATCTACGTCGCTATCCCCGTCTGGCGGATCTTCATCTTCCTCGTCGTCATCATCATCGTCTTCTTCTCCATCCATCTCTTCATCACTATCAGGAATCTCGTCGTCACTATCTTCTGAATCTGCGTCGTCATCTTGATCCTCACTCGTCGCAGACTCTCTTTCCGCTCTCTTCTCGGCCTCAGCGGCGGCCCTCTCCTTTTCCTGCTTTCTACGTTTCTCCTCAGCGGTCCATCTCCGAAACTTATCCAGGATGTTCTGACAGCCCTTAATGAAGTGCTCTCTCGCCGGCTCAAATTGTTTCTTGCGAGTCTCGGTAATCCCGCTCACGCCCATCACCCTCAACCAGTCGTGACCCTGCAGGCCGTCCAGCAGCCGGATGATCTGATCCTTCTCATGCTGTGCACGACCCTTTTCTGTATTACGAATCGAGCGCTCCACCCGCTCAGCTTTCTTGTGTGGGAGCTCATATACGGAGTCTGGTAGAGGATCATGATCGAGAGGTTTACTTTTCATCAGGAATTGGAAGTCAATTCGTTGCGAATCGAACAGGTCGGTAAACAATACGTCGGCATAGCTGCGCACGGGGTAGGTGGTGTTGGTGGTGATGTGGGGCAGGGGAGGATGGCGCCCCCCCTCTGGGCTAGCGGTAGCGGCATCCGAAGTGATGACGATAGGGGTGTCGATGTTGAGGATGTCTGAAAAAAAACAAAGAGGTTAGGGGGTCAATTGGTAACACGGCGGGCGATTGGATCAACAAAATAAAAAGCGAGGGAAAAAAAAAAAAAAAAAAGGCGTGTGCAACTTACGTTCTTCTTTTGGGTCGTTGCCTATGACTTCATCGTAATCGGGGAAATAGGCCGAAAGTTCACTCTTGAATCGAGTGGCCTCCTGCGACCGCAACTTCCGACCCCCGTTTTGTTCTTTCGTATCGGCCACATTTGGGTGCAACCTGTTGAGCTCGTGTTTCAACCCATTGACAACCTTTTCTTGGTGTTTTGTGAGGGTCGGCTGCTGCTGCTGCTGCTGCTGCTGCTTTGATTTGGTGGGAGCGACACTCCTCGATTGTTGAGGGGCGCGTGCCGGTGCAGGCGGTGGTGGTGCATGTGGTTGTGGCGGTTCTTGACCGGATTTCGGAGGAGCATGATGGGGGCTCGCGACAGCGGTGGATTTGGCGGGCGACGCCGGCTGGGATGATTTCGTCGCGTCGGCCGATTCTTTCGCAATTCGGGATTGAACGGATGATCGTGCCGGGATCTCAACAGCAATGCCGGTGCTGAATCTCGGCCTCTTTTGCACGATGGGATCTCGATCGCGGGCTTCTGCATCGAGCTGGCGCTTGTTTGCGCGGGCGGGCGGGTTGGTGAGGCTGCCGCTGACTTGGAATGGATGCTGCTGCTGAGTGTTTTGCCCAGCAGCAGCAGCAGCAGCAGCGGGCTTCGCGTTGGTGATATAGCGATGGGTGTTCGGAATCTTGGGATGCGACGCATGGAGACCCTCGGCTCTCCTCGAGCGGGTCATGGACGTAGTCATTGCCATTTGATCGCAGGAGTCGGACCATGGTCTGACGGCATGGACTGCTCCTGTGTCGGTCGTCACTATTCTGGAATTTGTCAAATGAAGAGAGGGCCTGCTGCTGAAAGGGCACTGACTGGCAAGCTGGTCTGACCGGGTGTTGGACATTTGCGCTTGGCGCGTGCAGTCGAAGGTCGAGTTTTGGCGCTCAAGAGCACTCGAGAGCCCGCTGTGACGCCCGCTGAATTTGTTTTGTTTCTGTCTTGACCTGGCGAGTCGGAACGGGCTTGTGGGAAGACAGGAGAGGGCTGACCCGGAACCATTTGGTTACGGTTCAAAAAGTTTGAGCACATTTGACAAGGTTTTTAATTTTCTCGTTGTGAGTCTTTTGGTTTTTAGTTTTTCTCTGTTGACCCTATTGTCCAAGGTTTGCAAAACCATTGTTTGCGCCTATTGTGGAAGCAACCGCTGAAGAGCGCAGCGGGCGGGCAGGCTTTCAGGAGTACCATCAACTGAAGCGTCCCCCACCCTTCAAAGTTTATGCATGTTGGTTTTGGAGCAAGCGCAATTATTTCAATTCAAGTTACCTTACCTAGGAAACCGTCAGACGCAATGGTAGGTATCTATCTGTCTTGTTTTTGACCAAGTACTTTTCAAGCTTTCAATTCGTTTTGGGCTACACATTACGACACAATATCCCTAGAATGCTGTCAGTAAAACCAAGTACAAGGTTTGTCAGCCAGATATTGTCACTCTAAACCCTAACCTTGTGTATTCTGTTTGGTGTCTTTTGCAGCCCTCCTCCTGTGTCATTCACTCGAGGCAATTGCCTTTTTCAGCCACCCAGCACTTCCCCAATCAACTTTGGAACCCAAAAACGGTACAACACCTGTATTTAGGTCAGAGCTTCCAGTGGTTTAAACACGACCGTTTACTCTCAAAAGTCATCAGGATCAATCCTGTCAGCTATCTCGTCTCAAACAGAATGCCAACGGGAAATCAGTATCATATTCCCGCCCATCGAAGCTTCACACAAATAAAAAACTTGAACAGAGCAGGCCTTTGAACATCTTTCATGTGATATTAAATAAGTAATAGCCAACTATCTCATCCAAGCTGAGGTGGAATGCAGAACCCAAAATCAAACCAAACCTAAACACCGCTCCCATAATCCTTTTCCCAATGCAAAACCGGAGCCATGAAGAACCCATGAACCTTAAACCGAACCAGTCGTAAAAGTCATGATCCATCGAGCTCATATTCTAAACCTTTCTTTCCAGTTTTCACCCGAATAAGTCCCAGCCAAACTCGGTGTTCTTTTTTTTTTTTTTTCTTTTTTTTTTCCACTCCAATTATCCTTGTCGTGAAATCCCAGCTTTCACTTTAGCAAGCACCGTACCTGACTCCCCTCTTGCCCAACTCCTTCCTGCCTACCGCATCCTCAGGCCAAATCCACCCTCTACTCCTCTTAGCTTCTCTCTTTTCCGCCAGTTGAGGCTGAGGCATCCAGTCATCCCTGGGCAGAGCCTTCCTCCTGGTGCCTTCAGCGGGAGCACCAATCTCGGCCTTCCAGTGAGCGTGTCCAGCCATCGGCTCATCGGCAGCAAGCATGCACAAGCCCCACAGAGCCAGGCAGGCAGTCATCTGCGCGTCCTCGGCATCGATGGGAGCCGCAGCGTCGATATCATCCGTGGCAGCCAGTTGGACTGATCCGACTTCGAGGTAGCCGAAGTGGGGGGTTCCCTCAGCGCCGTTGCGTACAAAGACGAGCTCGATCTCGGTCAGGATGAAGCCGTATCGGCAGCCGTGCTCGCGCATGGCGTGGTGCAGATGGGAAAGGCCGCGGAGGTACTCGACTCGCTTGATGTTGCCTTCGACGCGCATGCCCGTGTTGAAGCGGTCGAAGGACTTGACGAGGCCAACTACGCGAGCGGTGGGCTTGCCGCCGAAGATGGCGGCGGCCGTGGCAGACTCGCCTGCCACGTTGGCTACGAACATGCAGTCGGTGTTCATGCCGGAGTTGTGGGGAGCCAGGGCGGCCGAAGCGCTCTTGGAGGGGACAGAGAGCTGGAGCGGGCGGGTGGAGGAGAGAGCGAGGGCATTGTTGAGCTTGGGAAGGTAATAAGAGGCGTAGATGCTGTGAAGGGCCGACTCGGTCTCCGGGTGCCTCTGGGTTGTGACCGGGTTGGGGAGAAGGGAGGCGCTGATGGGTGTTGAGAGGCAGGCCTGGGCACCTGGGAGCGAGAGAATGGTTTGGGCATTGAAGTTGGTCCAGGGGCGAATCTGTCGCACGTCCCACCAGAAGTGCTTGATGTGAGGATCCCGGAGGGGGAAGGAGATGCTGCGGACTAGAGTCGGCGCGGGGTTGGAAGAGGTGAGGTAAGAGTACAGGGTGCTCGATGGTCCCATGTCTGGGACGATGGGCGCCGCGGCTGCGAGGGGTGATGGTGCCCGGGGAACATAGGGTTGGGGCTGGTAAAGGTATTGCTCCGGCTGAGGGACATGAGCGCGGGGCTGTGGTGAAGGAGTGCGGCTGATGCTGGCCTGGCGGGAGGGAACGTATGCTGGCATCTGGTAGCTTGGGAAGAGGGCGGCATTGTCAATGCCGCATGTGGAAGCCCTCCTCACGTGCAAGTCCTGGGTGAAGTATGCCGGGGTGCCATCGCTGTTGAATGAGACGGAAGGAGTGTAGGTGATGGTTTCTGGGTTGGTGTACCTCCGGGCGTGTGATGGGCGGTAGGCGCTCTTGTTGGGAACAGCCGGAGCCGGAGAGGTTCTCCGACGCTTTGGTGCGGGGGCCGCAATGCTGGCGGGCGTGATGGCCTGGTCCTGGCTGCGGATCTTGGGCAGGAGAAGAGGTCCATGGGTCCGGATGGGCGACCGAGCCGGGGTGGTCCGGCGGGTGCTTGGCGCAGTGACGGATACAGAGTCTGAGGGGGATGAGCCGAACGAGTACACAGACCCGATGGAGCTGGAGCGCGAATGACCAGCATTGTAGGGAATATCCAGCAAAGACGTGTCAAAAGGGAAGCTGGGAGGAGTGGTGGAGTCGCATGGTGGGAAAGAAAAGTCAAAAGTGACTTCTGGTGCCATACTAAGCGTAACCGCAGTGTCAGTATTGATTCCCCCCCCCCCCCGGCGGTAAGCCTCTTCGGCCGCTTCTGCTTTGTTTTTACTTACGTGGTAGCCATTGTGAAGCAGATTATGGATTAGCTTTGCTTGGAGTGGGTTCTTTTTTCCGCGAGGATGAGAGGGGAGGCCGGCTCCGTTGGCTTGTAAGTGTCGACAAAAGGAGATGAAGGACGAAAGAGGAACAGGATAGGAAACCTGACTTCTCCAGAGAAGTCTCTTTGTTTCAAAGACAGAGAAGACTTGTGTCTGAGGATGGACAGACGAGAGTGACCGAGGGGGGGGAATAATGGAGATACTTATCCTCGTGGCAGGGTCAGTCTCGAGATTTGCTGAAATCATAGGCCATGGGTGGCCGGTAGCAGCGGACCCATGATGCACCAGCCGGACTGCGGAGCAAGGACTGGTCGCGGGCGCGATATCTCCCAGATGCCGCGGGCGTGTAGGGCGTGTACCGCGTACCCAACATGGCAAAGCGAGAGAAGAAGAAACAGGGCTACCACTTACACAACAAAGAATAGCGAAGCTGGAGAGGGGACAGGGGTCCAGGTACGTACCCGACCTCACCACGCTGGCAAGCCGGGTCTTCGCCCTAGATTCCCTCTGGGAACATCAGAGATGTATCTTGACTGCCCAATCAAAAAGAATGAATCTGAAACACGGAGAAAAATGGTCTTCGTTCGGGACTCTCGTGGCACTCATTGTTTGCTCAAGTGTTGTTGAGACACATGGGCATCTTTGCTCCCGAGGAGCTATGTCCCTGCTGTATGTAAATACGTACCTTTTTTGTCTTATATCAGACAGGTCGCTTCAGATGCCCCTCCAGAGACCAAGTTGTAGGACCATATCTCTGTACATGTACCACCTCTCATGCAGCTTGTATCAGGTTACACATTGTTTTTTTTATTTGAAGCTGTTCAGAATGGCGGAATGAGGAAAAGGTTGAGAATGGCCCAAGCTCTTTCCCTCTCTGCCTCTCTCTCTCACTCTCTTCTCCGTCAGTGACAATGAAATGTGGGACCCAGCCCAACTCAATTTTCCCAGAAGCTCCACTTCACCACGCACCCCATGGAAATGGAACCGACCTTTCCTCAAACAGCTTGACAGCAAACATTCGACGAACAGAAAATCGACTTGGTTCTGAGAAACATCTTGTAACTGCGGACTTCAGCAGTCTCATTGGCTACAGACACATTTCATGCAAGCCCCCATGCAGGCGTCTATGAGTCACTCAAATTTAGACACATGGCCCCGCTTGGTGCAACGGTTCGAATGACAAGAAGGAAGCTGGGCGCCAATCGTAAATCACGGCCCTTTGGAGGCTCCCCCGGTTCCGATCTCCCATTCGGCCGTCGCTCTGCCGCCCGCCTTTTCCACCCCTGGGGCCCTGATCTTCTTCTCGGCGGGGGGGTACGTACCACCATTTCCCCACGACACCACCACGCCCGCCCGCGTCGACGGACAAACGGGCGTGGATGCAGATGCGGATGCGCAAGCGCGGCTTGAATTGTCGACTCGCACCACGACACGCTCATGCTCATCCCACATCGCGACGTTACCATCGGATGACGGAAATCAAGCCACCCACCATCCCACCTTTGAACCAAGCCTTCCCTGCATGCTGTGGCTTTCAACAACTCTCGATTTTTTTTTTTGACCTTCTAGATCTTTTGAATGATAACGGGGTTCGATGTGACACCCCGCATCTAGCAGAACAACTCCAATGCCAACGCATACTGCCGAGGGCCCGAGGGGCATGTTTTCTTCAATATTGGGCATCCAAATCTTCACTTTGGGCTTCTGAAAATTTTACTCGTGACCTTGAACCGGCCGCCTCACCTTTGGGATCTGGCATATTTGCATTGGCGCCCGTTCCAGCTCCATTGCTCATTTCCGAGTGAAGAGCGAGAGAGCGAGAGGGGGGAGAGAGGGCAAAAGGAATTTAGTGTAGCGCAGAGCATAGAAAAAGTGTCAACCTATTCTGGTCGACCCTGGATGCATCCGCTGATCTAGATCTCTGTTAGCTCCCGATGCCCTTCATCGAGCCCCCTGGCCCGGAATCTCCCTTTCCTTCGCTCGGTCTTCCTCGGTCAGGCTTTTAGGGCTGATCTTGGACAAGTATGTCTTGCGTTCGGACAATAACATTATGCTTTGCGAAGCGAGCGCCTACTGAGATTGCCATGTCTTGAGAGTGTCCGAGGAAGCCCATCGTTGGGCGGTTGCGCGTATCAAGCATTGAGATAGCCGCCGAGAGCGGTGTCGCACTGAGACAAACGGCCGCGGAAGATGGCAGGTAGCGAGGAGCGGGAGGCGGCAATGGGCGCTTGGGAGTCTTGCACAAGCGACCCAGCGTGTAACCTCACCAGGGGGGCTTTGTTACCCCAGAGGCTGTGCTACCGCGGTAGGCGCTAACATTTCCAAGAAGCCTCGCGTGTAATCATGCAATGACGACGATTACATCTCGACTTTATCTGATAATGATGTCAAAACGGAGATTACTCGCAGTGCGGGCGCCTACTGAAATTATACAAGTAATAAGCGTGGTCCTTCTTTTAGCTGTCAACCCAAAATTGCGACCACGAGACCAAAACTATATTACTTACTCTCCGGGTCATCTCACCTGGCCTTCTAAATGGTCTTCCTCCCCAGAGCGGTCAACGCCAGACGAAATTGCACCGCCTCACCAGAGCGCTTAAATAATTACGTATCAAACCTTTTTTTCTCTTTGCTTACGTACTTGATCATCTAGATAATTCCCCGGAATCTCTCACCAATTCTTCCCGGATTCAACCTTGGATTCAACCCGCACGTGTGAACCTCGTGCCCTCGTTCCCTTTTCGCGATTTCATATCCCGCTCCTATTGGTTAAACCTGTATCAACCAATCATTTTTCGCGTCAAACTCGTCAAGTCCGCGTTGTAGCGGATCCATTGGTTCTCGAGGCCTTTTTGTTTCTTCTCACCACTTACACATTGATATTGGTACAGGAGAAGCATGCGACACTCCAACATGCAAGTCGGAGTCATACATGAAAAAAAAAAAAAAAAAAAAAGGTGCCGGAAAAGCCAAAGGCACACGGCACGGCACTCCCACTCCGTCTCCGTCTCCTTCTCCGTCTCTTTACCCCTCCAACCCCAAAATATTCCCGCATTCGATCGGGAAAAGGTTAACAACAAACTCACCTAGGTACCCAACCAACAAGCATTTTCCCCCAAATTTTCCTTTTTTTTTTTTCTCTCTCTCTCTTCACCTCCAAGGTGGCGATTTTTGTTTCAATGTTTCAGAATGGAGAAACCTCCAAAAACGGCATAGAGTACTACACTACCTTGGGGTTATTGGTTGCCCTCTCCCCCACCCAAAAGAAATGTTTCGTTTCGTCGGGCAACTTTGCCGGCATACGGCGTGCGTGATGGGGGGGCTTTTTTCCCGGGTTTTTCATGCCATGCTTCCATGACCTATCAATCCACCCAAGTAATTCACAGTGAGTGACTCACTCAACATGCATGATAGGATGAACACGTACATACAACCAGCATACATACATCACCAAAACTTTGCCTAATAATTGGGGGGAAGAAGGTAGTGTATGTATGTATGTTGGTAAAGTGGAAACATTTTGAACAACGCATCTCAACATGAAACATGAAACACATATATATAAAAAAAAAGATTTTTTTTTTGATCACGTACATACATACATACATGAGCATGGTGATATGTATGTAATGTACATGTACAGTGATGGGTGATGATGAAGAAGATCACGATGACTCCCAAAAGAGGGGGTCAACAAGACCTTGGGAGAAAAAAAAAAAGAAGGTTGGGAGGGAATGGGATGGGGATCATGGGGAATATTTTTGCCTCTTTGGCGGTCTGGGTATCACACACACACCTCGGATACACCTTGCATACTCACATGAACACGTTCCGCACCACACACACACAGACACACACACACACGAAAAGATATCACGAACCTAACGCGTACGCGACTTGTTAGGTAATTTCCCAATTCTCTCGAGAAAAACTCTCGACCCCATTCTTGTGTAGGTCAGGCATCATCCGAGGAGACACAAACACACACCCACACCGCAATCATTCATCGCCACCCTCTCAATGTCCCTCAACCAAGAAACGCACCGAGATTTAACTACCCGGTAATTAACCAAAGCCGAGATATATATATTTAAAAAAAAAAAAAAAAAAAAAAAAAAAAAAAAAAGTAGGGTATTATTATCTATCCCGTTTCATCTCCATCATTGCTCCTCCCAAAGTAGAATCAATAAAACGAGATTGAAAATAAAGCAGTAAAGAGAAAAAAAAAATCAATAATCTTTCTAGAACAACCGACCCACCGTTCCATGCCAGGTGATAATTCCCCCCAGTACCAGCTTGGTACAAGAATTCCCAACTCCTACTACTTGTCAACATCGCAACCAACGCAAACAATCCACCGCCCCCCCCCCTTTCCCGATAAATCACTCAACCCAGTTCCTTACTTAGACATCCCACCCCTTATACTCGCACTTCCTTCCCCATTCCCTTCCGTTTCTCCATTCCCATCATCCAAATCATCAACCAACCTTCCCAAAATCCCCCTCTCCTTCATCCTTACCTCCCCTGCCTTCCTTTCGCCTTCTTCTATCCCCTTTCCCAGTCCCCTCAATCCCCTTTCCCCGTTCACATCAACCTCTTTGACCCGCCTCAACGCCCTCTTCATCCCTTCCAACCTCCCCCTCTCCACCACCAGCATCCCCTTAACCAAATCTTTTATCGCCTTCCTCCCCATCCTTTCGTGCATCTCTCTCCAACCAGCCAGCTCCCCCGCCACCGTGGTCTGCGTATACCTCAATTCCTTGCCCATCATCTCGACCTCGACTTCCAACTTCTTGACCTTTTCTTCCCTGTCCTCATTCATCCTTTGTCTTGTCTCGTCCAACAGTCCCAGAGGCCATCTCGAAGACCTAGACAAGGTTGAATAACTCCTGTCGATCTCCTTACGGATTGCTGTGATTTTAGAAATAGTCTGCGGAGGGCGGGCCAACGCCTTGAGTATCGCTTCAATGTTTGCGTATAGCGCCAAGAAGGCGGCGAAGAATTGAGAATTGGGTGATGACTGTAACGGAGCCAAGGCGCGCACGTATGCGTCGAGCGCTGAAATATGAGACTGGGGGAGGAAAGGCAGAGTAGAGACAGCTTTGGATAGGAGGAGGGATGATTCGTAGAGATCTTTTTTTTTTTTCAAGTTAGCCAAGTGATAAAGGTAGGTGGAACGCAAGAAAAGTGTGTATACGTACCGACAGCAACGTTTCCCACGGCGCTGGCCCTCCTCGCCACGCTCCTAGTCGAGAAATGTACGCTCCGCACTATGTCCCGCGCATGATCGACAAACTGCTCTACCTCCCTCAGATCCTCAACAGGTTCCATCTCATCGTGGACCTTTTCAAGCAGCGCGTCAGCTTTCAGCTTGCTGCGCTCGGCCATCATGTCCAACTGCAGATCCGGCACCAAGAAAAACTCCCACAGCATCTCATGAGTCGCAAACGTAGGATGAGCCAGCAGGACCCTCAAGAACCAATCCATCCTTATCTGTAAATCCTTCAACACGGCTCGACTCGGTTTGGACGGTATTTGCGTAGGAGATCTCAAGTCGGCTAAAGAAGGTATCCAAGACGCTGGGTTCTCCATCTGCAACAACTTGGCCAAATGCTCGAAATCAGTCAGAGACCGTCGACAAGTGGTCACAACGTAACTGTGCTTATCAACCGACGCCCCAGATTTTAGTACAAATCTAATTGTCCCGTCCTCGACGAAGAACGACCTGACCACGCCAGTAGTTCGCTGGTCCGTCCCAGGAGACAGAGAAAACAAAACTAGATCATCAATCTTGTTTCGTAACTCATCGTCCTTGGCCAGTTCCACCGCCGTCAAGCCGCGTAGTTCCCTAGCTGCGATATCAACCCGCGGGTCGCTAAATAGCGTCCTGACCATGTCGAACCGCCCGTATTTGCTGGCGAGCATTAGGGCAGTAAACTTCTTTTCGTTTGTGGCGTTGACATCTACATCACATTGATGAAGGATGCGCGAGGCTAAGCTGGGTTCATTGACGATATGAAGGAGAGTGTTCCCCTTGATATCGACATGGTCGTCCAAATGCAGCGGTTGGCCATCCCCCTGATGTTTAGTCGCCGCGTCTAAACCCTCTTCTACCATGGCGGAGTAACTAGAGTTGTCGTAGGAGCGACATAAAGCAAATAACGGCGTCTGCTCGTTCTTGTCTTTTTGTTGCCATGGTAAAAGTCTACCAATCCTCTGGATCAGGAAGGGTGCGTGAAATAAGTAGTGCGCTGCGCTTCGGCCCCATGTGTCCTGTCGAGCGAAGTACTCGCTTATTGCTCCATCATCATGGGTTGAATCAAGAATGAAATCTAGAATCGTGTTGACGATGTCGGCGTTCCCTAGTTGCACGGCGGCGCTGAACAACGTGGTTCCTTCATTATTCTGGTCGTCCATAATCACAGGCCCGGTGTAGTATTGCTTCATCGAGAGCAAATATTTCAACACTTCCGGTTGACCGTGTTGAATAGCCATCATGAGGATTGAGTCCCCAGCTGCATCGTGAGTTTGAACCAGTTTCTCAATCGACGTGTCTCCCTCGACGCCGCTCGTGAAAGTGCCTATACTCATAGGCATTGACCTAAACGAGATCTCAGAGCCGCTAGACATACTCCTAGTGTCCATAGCAACCTTCTTCTTGACCTTTTTAGGCGGCGGTGATGGCGGCTCATCGTCGTCCGAGCCTGTCCCATTCTGGAAGGGAAATACATGGCTGAGGCCGGATCCCATGGAGAACCTCTCCGATACCGCAAGTGTTGTTGAGGACCGTCGCGAAGTCCCATTTGTGAAACTCCAGCCGGAGGACTGCCTTCGCGAATGCGAAGGCTCATATGTATCATCATCCTCAATGGCTTCCTCCGTTGGTTCCAGAATCTTTCTCAGCTCAGACATCTGCCCTTTCTGGACGGCATCCCACAGAGCCTTGTTTCGGCGGCTCGCTCTCCGCAACCCTCCAGACTCACGGTCGAGATATGACATGACCGCCTCAAAAGTGCTCAGAGCATATCCCATCTCGCCGCTATCCACATCATCCATGAAGATATAGTAGCGGACGTAGGCCAACCTCGCTTGGAGATGTTTAATCTGTGCTTTTATCACGACGTAGAGCAACAGGGAGACGAGCGTGTCAGCATTGATGGTCATTGCAGGCTTCTCGGTGGCTGATAGTGGAGGGTCTCCAGGCTGCTGCGTATCAGCAAAATGGGTGGCCGCCTTGGTTGTCGACAGGAGAATCTCCATCATTTCCTGAGGGCAGCTCGCATTCGGCATCTTGCGAAACTCGTCGACTGCACGTCCAAGGCGGCTTACAACATCCCGCTTCACTCGCGACCCCCCATCAATGACGATACCCAACTGAGAGATGTCGATATTGTCCATTTGTCTGATCTTGGCTTCCAACTCGAGGTCTTCCTGCCGCCGCAGGGAAGCGAGGCGCGGAAACAGCATATGATGCACATTTTCGGTGATGTAGCGCTCAATCAACCGCTCAACGACCGGCCCGGTAAGGTCGGTGGTCGCCGCCAGCGCAGAAAGCTGCTGCTTGTCGACGCTTTGGAACAGATCAATCGCAGCGGTCACAGCAGTCTCCAAGGATGTCCTCATGATTTCTTCGTCTTCATCGCTGCCGTAAGCGATCCCTTGACTCCCAATCCCATCTATGCTGCCATATCCGCCGGTGCTCACCCCCTTCGACGCATTCCCAGCCGCTTCATCCCGTTCGAGGTCTGCAGCTTGTTTCGGTGGTGGTGGCGGGGGTAATAGCCTCTCAAAAACAGTTGTAAACTCCCGAAACAACTTTTCCAATCCCCCTTGCATCTGTTTCGCGATTGCCGGGAAGTGATTGAGCAGCTCATGAAACGTTTTGATATCCTTTTTCTTTGGAGACACAGCCTCTGATAGAGCCTTTTGCAGCCGAGTCGGGCCTTCGATCCGGGGTGGTTGGAGCACGGCGGGTATGATGCTGACCTCCTCCCATGACCCAACCAGCGGGCGGGAGATGTAATAAACCAAAAATGATCTCGGATCGAGAGTGTCGGGGTACCAGATGACATCGTGAAGGAGGTTCGCTTGAGCTAATGCCTTGAAGCCTGTCAGAGAAAGCGTCAGCTAAATTGCCACCACCAGGGGGAGCCCGCCGAGAGCTCAAGGTTAAGGATTAACCGTACCCTTATTCGTGTAGATGCAATTGTCCTTGATAACAATACTCCTGCCATTGATGGTGCCATACATCTTGGGCTTCCCCCTGACCTCGCGCAGGTTCTGCGCAGCTTCCTTGCCTCCCGGAACCTGCCCCTTGAGGAGGGGGATGCGCAACACATGGCTCCCTAAGAACTCATCGGACGTTATGGAGGCCACCAAGGGCGCACCTGTTTCTGTGTCGCGGGAGTTGAGCAGGACATCGGCCGTAGGGACAAGGAGGATGTGCTGCTGCGGCGGCAGGCACTGAGCGAGGACGGTGCTCTTGGAAAAAGCGCTGAGGAAAGGGTTTAGGGGTTGCATTCACTCGACTCGCTCGGCAACTCCTTTCGATATGGGCTCGGTAACGATGTAGCCACCATTGGGCAGCTTCTAGAAATGCGGGATCATGCAATCCGTACCGGCCGCTTTTTTTTTGTTGCCTTTGTTGACAGCTTCTCGGTTCAGAATACGCAGCGGGATGTTGATCGACGTGACGCAATCTGGTATGGCGGGCGAGTCTTCGGCTCCTGATATTCCGCTCGATGGAGCGTTTGCTGCACCGGGTTTCTGCAATTCGTATGCAGTTGCCAAGAAAGGCCGTTGGGGCCGGTATTGGACTTCGTAATAGTTGGGCGGCTTATCTGGACTGATGATGGTGTCGCAAGTATGGGCGCATTCGACAAGTAGGTTGACTAGGAGCTTTGCTTTGGGAATGTTCGGCCTAACAGTGTAATGCTTGGAAGCGATGGAAGCCTGTGGTGGGAACTACGAATCCTTGAAGCTTGGCGGTACGTACCGCTAAAAGGCCTCCCAATCAATCCACCATGTGGTACAGAATCGCCCGTCAGTGATAT
Organism: Cladorrhinum samala; assembly: GCA_033576145.1. Taxonomy (NCBI): domain Eukaryota; kingdom Fungi; phylum Ascomycota; class Sordariomycetes; order Sordariales; family Podosporaceae; genus Cladorrhinum; species Cladorrhinum samala. The sequence continues at coordinate 210,041 of MU864951.1, forward strand.
CCCGGGAAGTAACAAGGTGGGGCATCTAATGACTTCGATAATTTTATTGTTTCCACCACTTCGGACGCACCGTGGAAGCTTTACGAGGAAATAGGTTAAAATAAGAAGTTCTTGATACTCTTGAATCAATTTGCTTTCTACTTAGCAATGATTTACTATACTTTTTGCATGAGAGCAGCCTCTCATGTTTATCGCTCTTGATTGGTTGCCGCAATAGCCGAGCTTGGCCAACATCATCAAACACACCACCAACACCCCTAACCTGGTGACTGGTCCCACAATCTTGGAACAACAACATGGTTGGGTGTCTACTTCAAGGTCGCTCGCCCTGTTCAACAATAGTATCCGACACACAAACACCGCAGGGCCATAGAGCTGAGCAGCATAAGCCAGCTGGGTATTACTGCTTGGCCCAGGAGAACCAAGGAAAAACCTCCTTTTTAGTTAGGCACGCTCCTCCAACGGCCAAGTCATTTCTCATAAATCTCGTAGCATTATCGTTTGTTTTGAACAGCCTTTTAGCCCTTGGCAGCACCGGCCTTGAACAGGAGAATGTCGCCGTCTTCCACGACATAATCTTTGCCCTTGGTCATCAATTTGCCCTTGGCCCTGACCTCGGATTCGTCACCGAGCTCTCTGAGTACGCTGTAGTTGTACACGATGGCCTGAATGAAGGTCTTCTCAAAGTCGGTGTGAATGACACCGGCGGCCTGGGGCGCCTTAGTGCCATTGCGGATCGTCCATTGGCGAACCTCGTCAGGGCCAACGGTGAAGAAGCTGCCCAAGTTGAGGGCCTTGCGCATCTGGACAATAAGTTTAGGCAACGCCGATTGAGCACCGACATTCTTGCACTCTGCCTCAACCTCAGCCTCGGTCTCGAAGCGGGTAAGGCGTTCTTCAAACGAGACAGAGATGGGGATGATGGGATCACCAGCAGCGTTTTCCTGAATCCATTGGGCGATAGCAGGAAGATGCTTGTTCTTCTTGCGAATGTAATCCCTCTCGGACAGGTTGACGAGGTAAACAACGGGCTTAGCCGTGAGGAGGAAAAGAGGATTGATGACCTCGATCTTGACAGAAGTTAGTGACTGCTTTTTAGTGCATAAAGATATTATGGCCAAATAAAAACGTGATGCGATATCAGAACAGGATTTTAATCTCAATGTGCGCATAGCACACTCGTCGAGCTGGGTTTAAAAGGTTCAGGCCATCTGGCCCTTTATCATCATGAAATCACGGGGGTCGGTGAGCCCAAAAAAAAATTAAAAAATTGAAAGCTTTGACATACCTCCTTGGGACTCCATTCGCCTTTGCGGACCTCCTTACCGTCCTTGAGGAAAGCCAAAACCTTCTCGATGGTGGCCTCCTCCTCCTTCCACTGCTTCATCTGAAGACTCTGACCACCCTGGCGGGTCTTCTTCTTCTGGTTCTCAAGAGCCTTCTCAACAAACTCAATGTCCTTGAGTCTCAACTCGTCGCTGATGATCTCGAGATCACGAGTGGGATTAACATCACCCTCGACGTGGATAATCTCAGCATCATCGAAGGCACGAATGACCTGGAAGATGGCATCGACGGCGCGAATATGCGATAAGAAGGCGTTACCGAGGCCAGCACCTGTTGAAGCACCGCGGGTCAAGCCGGCGATGTCATAGAGTGTGAGATTGGCAGGGACCCTGGATTTGGGGTTATATTTCGCGCAGAGCCAGTCAAACCGCTCATCGGGAACGATGACGCGAGCCTCCTCTGGCTCGATGGTGGCATAGGGAAAGTTCTGCGACCTGAATCAGCGACGCCAATTCTCTCAAGAGGGAATCGTTTCGATGCGTACTGCAGGGTTACCGAGGGTGGACTTGGTGATGGCCTGGAAGAGTGTAGACTTGCCAACGTTTGCCAATCCAACCTGATCGAGGAACAGTTAGCAATCTCGAAACAAGGAAGCAGCGCGTGGTTCAAAAGGCAACCTACAATACCGCTCTTCAGGTTGTTGCCGGGACGGCCCAGAAGGATCTTCTCCTCCTTGACAGCCTTCTTTGGAGGCATTGTTCTGCGTTTGCTGTAGTGTCGAGTGGAGAGATAGATGACAGTGCAGTCAAGCACAGGCTTCTTAAAAATTGCAGAGCTAGCTGCGAGGGGTCGAAGGAGGGGTAAAGAAGAAGCGAAGGACGGAAATCCAATGAGGGATGCCGTGTTGCCTAGCCCGTGGGCCAATTGCCACGAGCCCTTTTTAAAGAGAGTCTCAGCTCCAAATATTGAGACTTTTCAGGAAAGAAAGTCCCTTTAAAGATTGGCTGTTTAGAAATCGCTCTATGTGCTGATGCCCGTAGCGAAATATTCGCTTTTTTCGAGAGCTGATGGGTGCTTGGAAGCTTTCTCGAACCAGCAACACACAACTGGAATTGGAAGCAGAAAATTTCAGGGTGGGGTCCGGCCTACATGACTGGATAATTGATTGACCGACGGCAGCGGCTCACGTCAGAGCCTCAGGCTGTCTTATTTTCAGGCGTCGCCAAGAGGGCGGGGTCCGTCATCTGCATGCAGTCTTTAGTGTCGGCACAGAACAGTGGAGTCCTGACGCTGCACCGATGGTCGTCCTTATCAAGTTCCAACTTCCCAGCCCCAACCCGTGAACTCTATTACACTATCTCCGACTTTCCATCATCAGCTTGCCTGGAGACGTCGCATAAAACTGGCTGCATATTTCTCTTTATATCTTCTCAATGAATAACTCTTATTATGAAGATAGAGAGAAAGCTACTATTAATATCACCATTAGCTGCGTTTAATTCCACCATTCCACAGACGCTATCTCGGTTGTCACGGGACCGCCTCGAAGCTGAAAAGCTGCCCCTTTGTTGACCCGGATATTTCTTTGTTCCTGACGACTTGCTTTCGAGTCTCCTCCCCTCGGAGCTGAGGTAGATCGGGTCAACTCTCGACATTCTCCGACTCGTCCTTGATATACTTGGCTGCCAATTGCATCATCCGCCATCGCGACGCCCCTCTGCCTGTCCGTTAAGTAAACAATCAAGATGCCTTCTCGCAAACAGCAGAGACCGGCAAGATCACATCGATCAACCCTATCCTTTTCCAAAACCGAGATCACCATTCACATCTATGATTTGCTACCTGTATGTTTGCTTGGCCTACCACGTGTCTCTCCAGCCTGCGATTCGTTCGCTAACATCTGATTCCTCGCAGCCGGGCAGACTATCCTCGACGTTATGGTTTCTAGGCACATCTCTTCTTCACTCGGGCGTCGTCATCAACGGCAAGGAGTATGCTTATGGCGGACATGATCGCCCCGGCGTGACTGGAGTATACTGGACCAAACCGAAAACCGAACCCCCCGGAGGAACTTTCAAGTGCGAGATCCTGCATGGCTTCACACTCGCGACACAGGCCGAAATTGATGGCATCATCCGCGAGACATCGGAAGAGTTCATGGGGACTGCGTACAACCTTTTGACCAAGAATTGCAACCACTTCACATCACATCTTTGCGAAAAATTGACAGGGCGTCCGGGGCCCGGGTGGCTCAATCGTGCCGCTTCTATCGGTGTAGCTTTACCATGTGTGGTTCCGAGGGATTGGATCGAGCCACCCGAATTCGATACAGCCGACGGAGAACTCCTGGATGAGGATGACCACGAACACATGAGCGCGGATGAGAGGTCCAGGATGTTGAGGTCGTCTGACGAGCAGCCAAGGTTGGTGGGTCAACAGCGACAGTTCCGTTCGGAGACGGAGTGGAATAGTGACGAGGAACGGCGGGGAGGCGGCAGTGGGAAAGGCAAAGGAAAGGCACCAGCTACAAGGGATTCGTCGGGCCGAGCTCTTCCTCCCGCTGAAAGGGCACCGGCCTCCTAGGAACGCTATATCGTCAACAAAGAGGTCACATAATTCACTGTCATGATTTTTCTTAGCATCGCTTTGGGGAGCATCGGGTTGGGATTTTGGGGTTCTTGCAGTCTGTTTCATCTTGATACCACAGGGACTACTCGGGCACTTTTTTCTTGGATGACGGCGTTTGGTTGAACTGAGATCTCTTATGCGTACTCTTTGATATTCTTGCCAAAACCCATAAACAAAAGAAAAAAATTCATTTTCAAGACTAAAGGACGTCGTTCCTTCATAGCACCTTATCTTGCATTTGTGTATCACCCTCCGTAGAGCCGATATGTAGCTAGGAGGTCGAGGAATGCTATGTAGACTAAAAAGCATGTGCGCAGGCAATGACCATCTCCTGTTGCGTTAGCGCCCGAGCAAAGAAGGTAGACATCAGAGTGGCCTAAGATTTTGATATATGTATTGAGGCGTGTATGTATGTACTAAAAGCCCTACCGCACAATGCCCCATCCCCTCCCCCCTCCCCAAAAAAAAAACATCAGTGCGTCATCACAATGGCTGACATGAATGTTGCCTTGAAAGATAGCCTATCCCTGCTTCCCGAACTTATCACACCCATCGCTCTGCAAATCCGGTCGCCATGTAGATACAACCCCACCCAACCCACGCCCATTATCCTTTCAATCCTTGACATCTTCTACCTCGTAAGCTTCCTCCCTCTCCCGCCCTGAACCTCGGCATTCCACTCCATAACCTGCATCACGAACCCTTCCAGCGTACTCACGCCAGCCTTGTACCCGATTCCGCCTTCCTCCACCGACTTCCTAGCCCTGCTGTCATCAACAACACTGTGAATGGCGATGGCAAGCGTAGCTGGCTGCAGCTGCACAACAGCTCCACTAGGCTCTCTCCATCCAAGAACTTTGGTCAAAACCGGTACCCTAGCCAACAGCAAGCACCACTGCTCGAGCGCGTGAGCGAGAAGATGAATCATCGCGGGAGGTAGATGCGAAAGCTTGACCGGCGTAACGCTGAGCTCGTCGGCGACGGTCCAGGTATCCACGAAGCGAATCGGAGGACCCGAGTCCGTTACGGCAAAAGGGCGGCCGGCGCACGCCGGAGGTGCCGGAGAGGAGAGCAGGGCGGCCTCGAACTGCAGGTGAGCGACGGCCACGTTGCGGGAGTGGACGTGGTTCTGCACGACGTCGGGGACCCAGGTGGCGTACTCGCCCGTCCGGAGGACGGTCCCGAGGCTGACGTCGTTCTTGTTGCCATAGATTGCGTTGCCCGGGCGGATGGTTCCTGTTCGGAAGGTGGAGGAATTCGAGGCGCAGATTTGGCGTTCGGCTTCCGCTTTGGAGCGGGCGTCTTGAATAATTACCACGTTGTTAGAAGAGGGGGAAATGAAAGCGCATAATAGGTTTAGGGGGGGCGTGGGGGAAAAAAACATACAGTTCGCAAAGAACTCGCCATGAGACCGGATTGGAGCATCAAAGTCCTTTTCGTCACAGATTTGAAACCAGTTGCCGGGATGTTTCTGCCACGGCCAGATACAAAAGTCGGGAGGCCTGATGCTCACCGATGCTGAAGACGTGGCGACGAAGACGTCCGCTCCTGCTGCTTTGGCTGCGTTGAGGACGTTAATGGCCCCATCTCTGTTCACCGCGGACACTCGTTCATAAAAGACGAGGGCGCGTTCCTGGGGACGGATGACTGCTGCCGTGTGGTAGACTGTCAAGGGCAGGTTGGCTACTGATTTGGGCCATGGTTTCGAGAAGGCGGCTTCGACGGAGGAAGGGGACGTGATGTTTGTTTGGACGAAGTCACATCCGATGACTTTTTGCACCATGTCTGGTCTGGTAACTGCTGAGAAGTCGATGATGCGGATGCCTTCTGGGGATTGACCACGTTGTAGGAGTTGAAGGACAATGTCACCCCCAACCAGGCCTACAATTCTGGTCAGCATCTGTTGAAACGGTCTCTGTGCGTGAGATCTTTGACTGACCGGATCCGCCAACAATCACATATCTTCTTTCCAGCTTTGGCGGGATAACCTTGAGGAAGTCTATAGGGGTTTGTTTGAGCCGCTCCTGGGTATCTCTCACATCTTGCGGTGTCCAACGACGAGGCGCAAGTCTACGAGCCTCATCGGGGACGGATTTCAGGACTTGGTTGAAGCGATACAACCATATGAGGCCCACGCCAAGAACCGTGAGGGCCAGTTGCCACATGCTTGCAGATAGCGATTTGTTGGCTAGGTGTTCATGGCAGTTGGGATAAGGCTGGTGGGTGTGGGAAGACCAATGGTCAAGTGAGGGCACCGGGGTTATTGGGGGGAAAAGACACTGATGCAACGTAGACCCCCTAAAGACCCAGAGCAGCAACTTCTCGCACCTTGTGATAATGAAAGATGAAACCTGGATTTCTCAAATGAAAGTGAATGCAAGAGAGTACTGTGTATACTACGGCAAGTAAAAAAAAAAATCAATGCTGCCGGGGCCGCTAATGTCACGTCGTTGCAATCTTCTGTTTCATAGCTGTTCTCCGCACCTTTACTGCTACCTTGGGATCAAGTTGAGCCCTCTGAAGACAGGGGTTACTTTTATTGTCTGAGAGTCCTATTGTCAAGGAACGGGTATAAGAGACAAATGGCTTTCCAAGTTTCTTTAGATTTCAGAACCGTTATAGACAGTCAAAAGCAAGCACCCTGCAATCGCCAGTGATCACTTTTAAACCTTCTTTTCAAGGGAGAACGGGCAAGCACTTGACAGCCTTTGCTCGGCTGCTCGTGCCGTTTTCCAGGTTTTTTTTTTTTTTTAGCTCCACGAAGCGTGATTTCATTTTCAGGTACGGAGTACTCCCGTCGCTGGTGGTATGCAATGCCCGATGAACAGGCGTCTTTCCCCTGCCTGATGCTCATTTCAATGCCGGCGTGGATTTCTATAATCCTCATGTATGCGCGAATGCGTAGCCTGTAAATCGTCGTCCAAAGATCAGGCCCTGTTGACACGACCTGTTATTGGGAACACCGGTCAATCGCCATGGCCACTGATTGCGGTTGCAAGCGATGGTTCAAGGACATGTCCGATGATCCAACCCTAGACCGCTCTACCCGACCTCGTGGAATTGTGACGTGGAGAGATGGCACATGTGCCAGAGGAGCACCAAGATCTGCCAATTGGGTCATCTGATTGGTTCAGAGAGATCATCTCTTGCTGAGAGTGCAGAGGTGCAGGTGGGGGTTCCGCTAAAAAGGAAGCTAGTACTCCGTAGGCAATTGTTATCGTGGGTGAAGGTCAACCGGGTTTCCCGCACACACCGCTAGCCAAGCAAAGATTTTTTGATCAATCAAATATCCGAGGCTCCAGAGATTTTCAACTCGTGCCGTGATCCCGTTGTCGATTAATCATCTGAACTCTGGCTGGAGGAAGAGAGGGAGATGGTATAAAGCACCACCTCGCAGAGGTGTTGTTGCAGTGTTCCAATGCATGTGTGTGGGTGCGGGGAAATTCGAATGCGGTGCTACGGCGTATGGCGATTAACCTCCAAGCGCCTCATTACATATGTACGCCTTCCACACGGGTACTACCACGGTTGGGACGGACACAGCAATGGGAAATTGTGAGACTTGTCGCATCTTCCTGGGCTGGCCCGTGTGCCCCTGCGTCATCGGACAGGAGGACGCTAATCTCCACCTCTAGCTGCTGGGCATTCTCTCGACCTTGTGGCGGTGGGTGACTCTTGAAGATTTCATCGTGGCTGCTGGTGATGGTCGTGGTTACAGAAGGTGTGGTGTTTGTAGAAGGTTTGCGGTTCGTCGCGCCACGAAAATGCATGCGGAAACGCGACCCGTCATACATGCAGAGATGCACAAGCATAGGGCCAGTCTCCCGGATCTGCACTCTGCAATCCCAGAGGTCCCGGAATTGTCTGTCAAAGTGTCAAGCTACTACACAGCAGATCAGCAAGCACTGGAGAAACGGGTTGAGCGGGAAGGCCCATCGGCCCAAACCTGACCTCACTTCGGGCTAATTCTGCAGCAAATCGTGCACTCCACGGCCGAGCGCCAAGCACACATTGAACTCTCCCCTGTCATCTGGGGCCGGATGCAACCAATCAGAGCGCCTCCAGCCACACAATTCCACACGATCCAAGGTCCCATCGTGAAGTCGGTACCTTCCCGCCCTCTGATTTTCCGCAAAGGGCTGCTTGTTGCCGGCGAACGGAAAGCCGAGCACTCGACCAAAACACAAGAACGAGCTAGGCAATCAAACACCATGTTTCGAACCTTCCTCAAAACGGCCTCTCTCCCTCGGCTGCTTTTTCACGTCCCCTTCCTCTCTGCCCTCTCTACATTTTACTCCCAGCAACCTCTCGGTGCAAGCATCCCGTCATCATCGATAATACCAGGTTGAATCCGTCCATTCCCATCCCGGCAAACCGCAATCCAAGGAAACCCCAGCGCTTCGTGGCCTTGCATTTGTCCCAGTTTTTACATATCCCAGTCAACTGACCCGCCGAGTCTTGTTATCTTTTCTGGCTGCTGCTACCACCACAAACAACACTGCGGGCCGCCGTTTATTTTTTTTTATTTTTCCCAATCAGTAATTATCTCGCACATCTGCTCCCAGCCAAACCAACACCAACACCAACACCGCCTTCACCATGCGTCACTCAATCCTCCTCGCCACCCTCTCCGCGGTTACCGGCGTCGTTGCCCAGAGCCAGAACTTCACCATTAACCCGGCGCTCGTCCCGGATGGCACCAAAGGTTCGTATGGGCCCGATCAGACTTCGTAGCTCAGCTGTACTCCTGTCAATGTTCAAACAACTAACTATGATTTGTAGTCGATTGGTGCAGCGCCCAGTTCAACACCTGCGGCGATCTCTGCGGCGGAACTCCCACGGCCAATGACTGCTCTTCGGTATGCTTCCAAGTCTCCACGCAAAATGAGTGATAAACTAACGGTGACCCATAGAGCACCTTGAGCTTCACCTGCACTTGCCGGAACGGCACTGCTCCTGGTCTTGAGTACTACACTGGCACTTTGCCCACTGTACGTTTCGCATTCCAGTCTAGTTTCATCATCCGACTAACCTTGCCGTCACAGTTCATTTGCCAGGAATCCTACAGACAGTGCATTGAGAGCAACGTCGGCGACAAGAATGCTCAGTCCAAGTGCAAGACCACGATCCAAGACCACTGCGGTACTCTCGACCCCTCCAAGGCTGAGGTCGATAGTGGTTCGTCCCAGAGCACTTCTTCTTCTTCTTCAGCTAGTGCTCCCGCACCTACTGGATCCTCTGGTCCTGCTGACACGAACTCTCCTTCCTCCACCTCCTCCGAGGGTGCCGCTCCCACCGCCTTCATCGCAAATGGCGTGGCCGCGGTCGCTGCTGGTGTCTTTGCCGCCGCTCTTCTCTAAGCTTGCGGGCACTGTGTGGAAGGCGTTCGTGTTGGTGCTCGTTGGGAGCCAGATAATTTACAAGGCACCTTGTGTTTAATCATAAGCGCCTGCGCGGTGACGATTAATCTTTTTCTTGTATTGATTTTTTTACCCCTCCATTTTTTTCCTCTGGGCAGGGCTTTTTTTATGTCGCAACCCAGTTGATACCTTTTACTACTTAACCACATACCCCCCCCCCCCCACGATCAAAAAAAAACCCCTACGATTGTTTCAGACAATCGAATTAATGCAGTACGAGGAGATGATTACACCGATATACGACTTCGGTATGAAGAGGGACAGTTGCGAAATTGATGGATCAACGGATGATGGTGTTTCTAGTGCGTGTGTGTTTATGGAGAAAAGAAATGTTATATCTGTCATATTATACACGTGTTGATGTTTTGATGGTTGGTCATGTCCCTGTTTTCGCGTTAATGAGCTATTAGATGTTGACCGACTAGAGCCAAGGTTTGTGACCTTGCAAGGTGTGGTGACTGATGTCACATGCGGCTTTGTTAACCATTGAGCCTAGACATGATACCGCTGTCACCATTTTTTTTTTTTTGGTTTTGGATGTTGGCTACCTGACCCTTGTTTCATCAACTCTATTTAACCACGGGTTCTTCTGAGCAAAAAGTCGAAACCTTGATCATGGCTGTCATCGTTTTACGCTATACAAGTCCCTCTGGACTTTTGTTGCCGAATATTACTTCTTCCGGCGTTTTCGTTTCGCGCAAGTTCTAATCATCGCACCCAATGGAGGGCGAGACTATTCTCCGGATCCCGCCGAATTTTCCTGTCGAGCTAAAGGAGAGAATACTATTCTACTTGTATGCACACGGCTCGAGGTGCGTCCTTGAGGTGTTTTGCCCCGAGTGGAAGATATGCTCTCACGAGGGCAACGATTCTTCTCCCTCGTCGGTTCGATTTGACATATACAGCTTACCCAACGGCGGCGGCGAGGCAGGAGGACGGGTCAAGGTGCGGACGGTGCTTGGGCGCGGGCAGGATGGCCAAGGGCATCGTTTGTGTCTGTGTCTGCCGTACTTTTGGCAGGACCCGAGGGGGTTCGATAGCGAAGGGAGGTGGCCCGGGGCTTACAAGAGGGAGCTGGTGAGGGAATGGGTTGACGAAGGGTTGGTGGTGGTCAGCCACGTGAGGAGCGAGGAGAGGCTGGAGGGGATCGATAGGTATAGAGGGATGGCAGAAGGGGAATCGATGGGCACCACCGGGCTGCTGCTGATGAGGGGGGAAGGGGTGGAGAGGTTGGTTCCGGGCGAGGGGTGGAGCGGGTCGGTCGAGACGATGCCTGGTCCGAGAGGGAGAGGGGGGGCCACAACAAAGGAGGAGTACCTGTGCGAGAGGATCAAGTGGTTGTGCATAAATACTTTTCCGAGGCTGCTCAAGGTTGCTCCTCTGGACGCCGCGGACCCGGAGAACGGGGAGACGATAGCGGCGATCGGGGAGAGGCTGGAGCGGGAGTGGAGGGATACATATGCGTTGGATTGGGGAAGGATGAAGAGGCTGCGGGGGTTGTGGGTCGATTTGAGGATTTGGGAGGTGGTTAACAGAGGAAGGAGGGTGGAGGACGGGTTCTTTAGGAGGGTGGTGAGCAAGCTGGCTGAGGGGCTGAAGGGGAAAGGATTGGAGGTGCTGGTTATTTCTGGACTGAGGGGGGTTGAAGAGGAGGAAGAAGCGAAATGGGCAAACGTGGGTGAAGGGGGAAAGTGGGATGAGGAGAACAGGTTGTGGAGGTTCGATGGGGGGCGGATCGATTGGTTCAGGAACTTCAAAGAGGCTGTAAGGCCTGGAGGGCAGGTGATTTTCGTTAATACGGTCAGCGAGGTGTCGGAGTGGTGAAGGGGAGAGAGAGAGAAGACTGAGCAGGGCTTGGGTAAGGTGAGTTTGGGGCGCCTTGTTGGATGTCCCACGATAGACGGTGGATTCGTTTCCTTACTAATCAATGCCGAGATATACAATTCCTCAAAAAACTAGCTCCAAAACTTTTGCCGATTTGTGAATAAGACTAAGAAGAATGTGGTCCAGTCCAGATTGGCTTGTCAACAGCACATTGGGCCACAAAAGTACTCACATCCATACCCCTGGCCCAACCTTGACTCGTCACCTCCCATCAAGGTCTGCCTGCAGCGGACGTCCAAGTTCATCGGCGGTGTGGATCGTTACCCGATGCATGGGTCAGCCCTGATGGAAGTCTTCTCCCGTCTCCGCAACGCCGCGTCCTGCACTTCAGATTCGTGAATGTTTACCCCGGGGCCCGGGCCGTCACCGAGATGGGTCCATCAAGCTGGGGCTCTTTGGTTGTTGTTTTTTTTCTTCTCTCCCCTTCATGGGTGCCCAAATCACACCTTTGGCAGAGGGGAAAACGATGGATTCTTATTTGTTTTGAGGCGATTGGATGGGAGTGGACTCGTACAGCCAAGTCCGCTCGCCACGACATCAAAAGAGAGGATACCTCCTGCAACGTCGTTGTCGTCTCCTCATTGGCCCGGACGGCTCCAATTATACACGGCGTTTTCCATCATCCAACACCTCTCTGACCCAACATTGTTATTCCTGCATGTGCATCACCGCCTTATTATGTTGTTTATAAAATCTTGGTCGCATGTACACACACATTGGGAGCTACATAAAATCCCTTATATGCAAGCCCCTCCCCTCCCTCCCATACACCATGCAGCCTGCTTTTTCAAGCTCAAAGCTCCCCGGCAGCTTTGAGCTTCGCCTCACACTCTTTATCGTTCTCGCCTCTCAAGATGGCCAGTAGATGGAAATTGTTATCAGCTATACCGTCAGCCTTGTCGCCATCATTTAATCTTTTTTAATCCATTTATATACCCCTCCACCACTTTCGACAAGTTTTTTTTTTCTTTTGTCAGCATCGTTCATCACTATCATTATTACTTCCACTCTCTTGATATATATTTCCTTTGTCCTGATTGCGTCAAGATCTGTTTCTGTGCAAACAACACATCATCATCATCATCAACTTTTATTGATAATATTACAACATTTTCAACAAGAGTGTTGATGACAAAACTCCAACATGGCACTTCACGACGAGGGCAAGCGAGATCGAGATCGAAAACGGCACCACGCCTCGTCGACACCCAACACCCAAAGTCTTCGTCGAAGTTTCTTCTCATCCCTCTTTGCTCCCATCAACAGCTTGGGTCTCGGGACTCCATCGAAATCTCGATCTCATAGCTACCAGAGTGGTCAACATCAGCATAATCATCATCATCATAATCATCATCATCACCACCATCATCACCATCATCGTCATCAAAGTCATGACAGTGATCATCGCCACGACCACCACCACCACCACAACCATCGCCATGGCAGAGCCAAAGAGAAGGTTGAAACCGAACCAAGTCCCGAATGCAAGCAACCAAAGTCTTCGAGGCACACCAAGCCGCAAAAACCTCAGCGTCCGGAACCCCGCCACTCCTCAAGCCTCCGAAACCTCAAAGCCAAGAAACCATCCGCATCATCATCATCACCCTCAAAATCTCAATCAAAATCTCAACCCGAACCCACCTCGCCCTCTAGAATAAAACTCACCCTTCTTCCCCTCCAAGATACACACTCGCTCTCATGGATCCTCACCGTCCGGTCCGGGCTGCAAGCAGCCAAACTCAAATACCTCATTAGAAGGATGTACAAGGACAGTCAGGTCCGGTTACCTTCCTCCCTCGGGATTCTGTTGTACAATTCCCGGGGGGAGCGGGTATCCGGCGACACGAGGCTCTCTGCTTCCGCCTCTTCTTCCTCTTCCTCTGGGAGGAACAGGAACGGTCTGGAAGCGGGGACAGGATCAGGAGGCCGAAAAGGCAGCGCTCCCACCTTGACGGTGTGGTACCGCACCTACTCGCCCGACGACGCCTCGTGGGATTCGTGGAAGTTCAACAAGTTCGTCAGCAGGGAGCTGGCCAAACAGTTGGCGGACTTGATCGACGACGGCGGGACCGTTGGGGAGCTCCGAAGAAAAGTGGCAGAGCACAACGGGGTCGAGGACGAGAACCGGGTGAGGGTCTACGCCGAGGACGGCATGAAGATTGGGTGCCTGCAGGGCAACGGGTGGGTGGTGAAGGAGCTGGGACGGAGCTGGCTGTGCAGGCGGCTGGCTTTCGACGTAAGGGGGGAGGGGAGGTACGTGGTTTTCAAGGGCACCGGCATGAAAAGGAAGGAAGGCTACGTTTTCCATCCGTCTAATGGGACGTACGAACGGGGTATCAATGGGGAGTGGGGAGTCAGTGATTTAAAGTGTTACATGGAGAGAGATTGTTTTTTGAGGGCGTGCAGATCGGGGAAGAGCGGGCTGGTCGAAGGGGAGGAGTTCAGGAGCGGGATTCGGTTGAGGTTGGAAGGGGGGGAAGATGGTGCGGACGGGGAAGAGGTGGATGATGAGATGGGGGTTGTGTGGGGGGCTACGTACGAGTTTGAACTGCCGATTGGGGATGCCGAGGTGTTTTCCGCCGAGGAGGCCTGGCTGCTGGCGGAGAATGAGAGTTGTGTGGTTTGCGGGGAGGAGAGGAGGGTGAGCGATTATCCGGTCAAGATTACGGAAAAGTGCCGCCACGAGGTCATGATTTGTAGGGAGTGTCTGAAGAGGTGGTTGCAGACGAGTACAGAGTCGGGAGATTGGAGGAGGTTGAGGTGTCCTCATGAGGTCTGTGAGGAGGTGATTGGCTACGACTCTGTCAGGAGGTACGCGGCCGCGGCGACGTTCGAGAGGTATGATCGGTGGATGTTGAATGATGCTCTCCAGGAGGTGAAGGGGTTCGAGAGATGCTTGTCGGCGAGTTGTGGGTATGGACACGTCCATGATCCGACATGCGAGGAGTTTCGCTGTCGAAATCCGAAATGCGGTGCTCGGCATTGTGTTAAGCACCAGACCGCTCATGAGGGTGAGACGTGCAAGCAGTATGAGCAGAGACAGAAAAAGAGGGAGGAGGAGAATGAGGCGTCTGAGAAGGTGGTGAACGAGATGGCCAAGGAGTGTCCGAATTGCAAGCGGCTGGTGCATAAAACCCAAGGGTGTAACCACATCACTTGTAAGTTGGGAGCAACCTTTATTGTTCCTCGCAAGAAATTATGACTGACCATATTTTCTAGGCACCTGCCGTCATGAATGGTGCTACGTCTGCTTCGCTCCTTTTGTCACGGCCGCGGCGACCGGTATCTTGCTGTGTCATCACAACCCCGGATGCACTGAGGCGCCGCAACCTTTCGCTCACCTGTTTGATCGGGAAGGCAATCTGATCGACCCGGATGCCCAGCAGTTCCGAAATGTCGAGATTCCTGACATCCCTGTTGATGTAGAGGCAGCACAAATTCGTCGTCGTCCTATTGTTCCCTTTATCAGAGCTCGTCGACATATTGGTTTGCAAGGTGCTGTTATTGGTTTGGCGACCATTCCAGCTCCCGGTCAGGGGCTATTTTCTGAGGCCCCCTTTACACCGCAGCCATTAAGTGGCGAGTCTACGACAGGAAATGGGGGAGGCCAAAGCAGGAGAGGCTCAGTGGTTGCTGATCAGCCGCCGGCAATTGATCCCTAGGGAGGGCTCTGCACAGAGCTGGCCCTGTTTGAGCTGGTCATGTTTGACCAGGTCCGGGTGCCGCCTTGTGTAGAGCGTGTTGGAGGACTCTGCGCATTTTTGGCCCTGTTTGAGCTGGTCTTACTGACTGGGTCCGGGTGCCTTGTGCAGAGCGTGTGGAGCACGAGCAAAAGAGGGTCGGCGGCCGTTATTCCAACTCTTGATATCTAGGTACACATTGCAGACGGCCCCTGTCTGAGCTAGTTATGGTTAACTAGGTCCGGGTGCCGTGCGAAGTCGACTTGAGAATATCATGCAGCCCAGGAATTACGGTTGTTTGACCAGACATGCTTGTTGGTCCTCGGGGGAAACATATTTTCGGCTTCGTGATGTTAACGCTGAATGGACGTAGGATGAGCAAGGCAGGGGCATTCGAGGACAGTTTTGTGGTGGTGTTTGATTACCCTACCTCTTGTTGTTGCTGTTGTTGACTTTTTTTCTGCATGAGATACTGGAGTTTTGCGTTTTCATGTATGGGTTTTTTTGCGGAGTTTTGCTTGTTGGTGTTGGAGGAATACCCAGGTGGAATAAATTAGAAGGAGGGAAATGGCTACCACGATGGACAAGAGAATTTTCGTAATGACCTTTAGGAACCGGGGCATTTAATGAATTGACGAACCATTCTCCTCCCAACCGTCTCACTCCTAGTATGCTGAACGAGTAATTAATCGATACAATAGCAGACAGCACGTAAGAAGAATAAATCATTGAACCCCTATATCTCTCGCCCCTTGCTTGACTAGGAAACGAGAATGGGTAGACAGTTCTAGTATTTGCTGTGAAGGCCATGATACAATGACGAGATGTGTAGTGTGCTAATTACTAAAAATCTTCTTATTTTTAGTTTTTGGCTGTTGTTTGTGTGTCCCTGTGCCTCCCTTTTGCCCAACCCCCCCCCCCCCCATTAGGTGCTAGCGAACTCGGCGGGTGGGTGGTTGTTCTAGAAGGTGGGCGCTTTGTTTGGGCGCATTGGTTTTGTCGTGGCCTCGTGAGGCCCAGGTGTAGAAAGTAGGCCCACGTCATCATCGACCGAGTCTCAATTTTTTAATTTTTTTTTAATTTTTTTTTTCGTTTGCAGATGGTTTGCAGTGTCTCGGGCTCTCATCGTATTCGAACAGACTGTGACTTACTTGCCGTACATGAGGAGGCTCCCAAGGCTGCGGAGCCGAACAAGCTACGCCACGGGATGGTATGCTTTGGTAAACAAACGTTTCGATGATCAAACATGCACACCTTCGAAACGAAGCGCGCGCTCTGATGGTGCAAGGACACGGGTGACTGCAACCCGGTTTTGGGCGGCGTGACGGCAAGCAGAGAGTTTATTTCTTCTAACCCACCTCCACTCACATTTCTCTTTCATTCTTTGAATCATGTCCTCGTCGCACTACGTTTCTGATTTCTCGATCGATCGCACACGGGCCTTTTTTTTTTTTTTTTTTTTTTTCGTCTTTTGCGTGTCACCCATCGTGGATGTGCCGCTCTCAGCATCTGGCCAACCTAATTCAACCCGGTTACCGGCCCCCGTCGCCGCATGATTCTTTCATCTGCCGCTCGATTGCTATCTACGAGGATGCTCTTATCCAATCATACTCAACGTTGTAACGTTGAGATTCTTTGAGCGCGTGGGGGGCTTTTTTTTTTTCCCCTTCCTTGCTTGAACGTCAAACGGTTAACCGCCGTTTTATTTGACATGCTTGGGCGCTTGTGTTTATATGCTCGTTTCTTCTTTTTTACACCGTCGTTGCATCAGCATGCACCTGCACTTGCACCTGCACCTGCACTTGAATGTCATGCATCGAAACGACCTGAATGACGGACCAACTAATCAGTCGGTTATTATCCGTACAACGTATGAATCTATACAGTATACTCGATCCTTTTCAATGACACGGGAAAAAAAAGACCCCCAACTTCCAGGCTTCCCCGCAAATGCTCCTTTTTTAGGGGGTTGTGATCTAGACCCCGCCGCCACGCATCGATGCGAAATTGCAGGTTTCCATTTTTACAACCGTCGGACCCGTGGCGAGACGCTGAGTTTATTATACTAATAATTCTCCACGATTAACTTTTGAGGTACCTACCACAGTACGCTGCATTCCAGAGAGATAAAGGCAGCGTCTCAGGATGGATCATGAGGTGGAATAAGACGTCATGGAGCAATATAATGACAGTGATTGGTAATGGGGACAGGATAACTTTGTCTGCATTTCTGAATTCCATCTGAGATCCCCCACGCCCCTAGATGTCCGCTGGAAATCGTAAGAGGATGCGTAGCAAGGTTGCGGTGGACTGTCGACATGCTTGTTTGACAGCCGATATTGCGATTGCCAATCTATCACAACACCCCCCTGATTTGACAGCCTCAGCCCTCACAATCTACACTTGCAAAAACATGAATTCCATCCAACCAGAACGAGGAATAAAGGGCTGCGAGGAATGATGGCTTTTTTCCCCCCTTCTTCTCCTGCTGTTCTTTCTTCAGCACAACAAGGGGAAGCACTCGGCAGGTTCCCAGGAAAGGGTACCTGCATTCGCTTGCAAAGGGGGGGCTCACGATAGGAAATGCCATTGGCTCAGATTGGAGGGACGTGCACCCGTGGGCCTGCAAGGTACGGGGGCGCTCTTGACTGGATATCGACGATGATTGGGGGGGGGCCTGCCAGGAATGAACAAGGGGGCCCCTGTCCCTGGCTTTCTTTTGTGCCAACCGTTCCCCGTTCGCCCTCAGGCGGAAAGGGTGGCCCAAATTGGACTGCGATGGCGCTTGGGGAGAGGGAGCGTCCCGGCGCCAATTTGGCAATTTGTGACCTTCCCCAGATGGACGCGATCTCCTGCAACTCTCACTCTTTTCAGTCTCGCGGTCTCCCTCCCCCTTCTCTCTCTTCTCAATGTGTGTGATTTGCCAATTAGTTCAGTAATTGCCCCCCCTACGATCCAGAGCCAATCGAGGGCGCCGGGCGGCCAAGCCAGGAGAGGATACCGAGTGCCGATAATCAGTCCAACAAAGCGCGCCATTGATTGCACATTTCACATTGGCATTGCAGCATTGTTGCTACAATACCGAGTACGGGATACCACGCCGCTCATTATCATCTTATGAATACTACCACCATGGCTCCTCCTGGAGGTCTCGAAGAACCTCTGGACCCTTCGTCTAAACCCCCCGTCGCCCACCCCGAGCCACATCTTTCTGACACGACAAGTGCTTCATCCGAAGTTGCTGCTGCTCTTGGACCTTTCGAAACATCAGACCAAACGGACCAGACGGACACGTGCCCCGACCTGCCATTGTTTCCTGTCTCTGGCACCTGGTCGTCACGCTCCTCCCCCATCGCCCCCAAGCAGACCCGGCTGGTTCTGAGGACTGGTCGCTCCCAAAGTCTTGCCCAGATCTCGGGTCCCATCAAGCGGAAGCCTCTCTCCTCGACGGCCTCACCCTTGGCCACCAGATATTCGACACCGGTCACCTACCCGGACGATCCCAACGACTCACAAGGGCCAGAACACCGGTTCGCCAGGGCCGTTTCTCTCGACAGTCCTACCTTGTACGAATTTCCCGCCCATAGGAAGCCGTTAATAGCCACGAGCACGCTGCAAGCCGTGGAATGGGCCAGCAGTCCCGATAGCAGCCAACCGTAGGTGTTTTCCCCCTGACTCGTTCATTCACTCTCGGCCAGTCATTCCGGGTAAAGGTGTGGCAATATCACGCTGACCAAGTTTTTTTTTTTTTTTTTTTTTTTTTCTTTCCCACAGGTCATCTCCCGCGATTGAACCGTCCGCACAGCCTGTAGTCCCGGCTGACGGCACGGACGACGTACAGTTGCGAAACATAGTTGAATGCAACCCTGTAACACCTCAAACACTCGTCCAAGAGGAGCAGGATCTAAGCGCCGACACGGCCAGTCTGACCAGTGAGGAGTCGTATTACGACCACCTCGACCTTGTCCGAGCCGACTCGCCAGAGTCAGCCGGCGACCACACCACAGTGCTTAATATTAATACCAAGACCATGTCCATGTTATCGCGGAAGTCGCCGCCTCCGCACCTTAATCTTGGATCGTCACCAATCGAAAGGGACACAGAGACCACACCCATTACACCCTCACGAGAGAGCAGTAATCTTAATAAGCCACTGCCCAAATCACCAGCGTCGTCCAAGCTAGGCGCATTCTTGGGCTGGGCCAACTCACCGTCGCCCTCGTCGCAAACCGAATTCTCCGACCAAGGCTTCTCGCCGCTGCCACCATCATCGCCGTCCTCTTTCAAGCCGGCAACCGTCGCCACAGAGTCTGATGAGGCTCCGCTTTCAGCTAAGAGCCCAGCATATTCCAATGACGCCGGTGACCGAAGCCCAAGTTTGTATTACCGCGAATCCCACTTACGGACGCCCGCACAAGACAGCACAGTTTCGCTGGTCGAGATCGAAGAGATGGAAGATGAGCTGAAAGCAATCAGCGCCGAACTGGCTGCGTCCATTCGGCGCGAGATGGACCTAGAAGACCTAGTTGATAGGTTGCAGGAGCAAGTCAACAACCCTCAAGCACCCGGGAAACGGAGTAGCGACTATTTCTCGGACTCTGGCTACAGCTCGGCCAGATTTAGCGAGTATGACCACGCTAAGGAAGAGGTCTCGCAAGTCCAGCGCAAAGCAGAACAGGAGATAGCTCAGGTGAGGCTGGAGCTTACCACCAAACTTTCGGAAGAGCGCGATATGCGTCGAGCCTTGGACCTGCAGATTCAAGAACTGCAACAAAAGGCTTCGCAGATTGACTTGGCTCAGCTTGACAGCAGTGACGCAAGCGATCGAGTCAGGGAACTCGAGGCTGTCTGCGAAGACCTTAGCCGACGACTATCCGAGGAGAAGGAGCTCAAGAGCAACTTTGAGGATCTCCTCAACGCCCTGAAGGGTGAACTCCAGACCGCAGCCAATGAGCGTGACAACCTGCGCGATGAGATCGTCCCCCAGCTGAGGGCCAGAGTGGAGGGTCTGGAGGCCGAGGCTGCCGAGAATGCGAAGCTCGCCTACGACACGTCAAAGATGCAGCAGGAACTCGAATCTCTCAAGTCGCAGAACATTGAGCTCAAGCAGTCCGAGGAAGAGAAGGCGAGGCTTGCATACGACGCGTCCCGGTTACAGCAGGAGCTCGAATCCCTTCGGTCCGAAAACTCGGAGCTCAAGATGACGGGCGGTCGCATGTCGATGGCGCTGTCGAGGTCAGCGTCGGTCACCGGAGGCTCTTTTAAGAGGGGGGGTGTTCAGAGCCGACCGCAGTCACTCTCGCGATCCAACAGCGTCAGGCCGGGTCCGGCTAGCACTGAGCACCGTGAAGCTCTCGCTGAGAGGCTCAAAGATGTCGAGGCTCAACGTGACGCCTTGCACAGCGCACTCAAGAATCTTCTGGAAAGACAGGAGCTTCAGAACCGTGAAAGCGACAAGAGGATTAAACAACTCGAGATGGAGCGTGACCGACTTCTCACTGCCTCCCCTAAGAAGGCGGGTTATGAGCGGGACGTGCAAAAGCTCCGTGATGAGATCAGTGTGCTCCGTCGCCGGGCAGAGGATGCGATTGAGCAGAAGTGGCAGGTTGAGAAGGGTCTCGGAGGGTTGAAGATGGATCTCGATCGCGCCGAAGAAGAAATCGCCATGCTTCGCACTCTCCTCCACGAAGCCGACATCCTAATCCCAGAATCCCTTGCCCGCTCGAGCGGCAGCCACGAAACTATTGTAACCTCGGCCTCGCTTGAAAAGGCTTATAAGGAATTGCAAGCTGCATACGCCGAGGCATTGGAACGCATCAAGGCGCTCGAAGATTCGGCATCAGCTGACGAACGCACGCGGCTGGCCATTCAGCGCCTCGAGCAAACCCTTGCAGCGGCAGTATCGGATCGAGACGTGGCCCGCTCGGAAATCGAAGGCTATCGTGCCCAGCTCGAGTCACTCCAAGCCACGGAGAAGCAGCAGCTCGATGCCGAGGCGGACCTCGCCGATCAGCTGCAAGACTCGGCACGACGCATTGAGGAGTTGGCGTCGCAGGTGCGCTCCCAGCTCAACGCCAACTCGGCATTGCGCACCCGCCTCGCCATGACAATTGCGCGCGGCGAGGCCGAGTCTAGAGTAAGCACTGAGCGCATTGCCAGTATGCAAAAGCGCCTGCGCACTCTCGAGGACCAGGTCGTGAACGCCCAGACGGGCGCCGAAGAGCGGGTGGCGCGCTATGAGGAAGAGTTGGCCTCGCTCAAGGAAGCCCACAGCGTCCAACTGCAGCGACTGCGCGACACTTCTGGGGGGCTTCGCAGCCCCCGCCATTTCCCATCCAAGTCGCCTCTGTCGCCCATGTTCAGCATCAAGAGCGCGCAGAACTCGTCCCGGTCCGTGCGGTTGTCGTCGCCGCTTCTCAGCCCGAACGGCGTCTCCTACCCGTCCATGCGGCGGTCAATCACCTCAACTCTAGACGGCACCGCCAGCACGATGGCGGCGCAGGTCGAGACGCTCAAGGGGCGCGTCGCCGAGCTGGAGGGAGCTTTGGCAACAGCCGACGCTGAGATGCAGGAGGTGGTTAGCCGCATGAACACGGCCCAAATCGAGGTCATGACTCTCCAGGAGGAGCGTGAGGCGGCTGTCCGCGAGACTCGCAAGCTTCAGCGTATCATTGAAGCCGAAAAGATGCGTGTCTTTGAGGATCGGTTCAAGTCTCTTTCTGGATAAATGAGTGAAACGCAACTTTCATCAACATCATCATCATCATTATCAGCATTGCAGCATTGCATTTTGGATCGGCGCCTACCTTTTTTTTGGCTTCGTTTTAATTTGTTTCTTCAATTTGGAATACAATTCATGGCATTGGTCATTTGGCATAACGGATTCCCTATCTAGCTCGAACTCTCCGTTTTGGGGCTTTGATTTTTCAATAGGGGAAAATCCGGTCTTTTCCTTGCTACTTCTACAGCATTCTTGATGGACATACCCAGAGGCCTTTCATCGCCCACATCATGATTCATTATTTGTGTTTCACTTTTATCTATTTTAAGCAACAGCCCGAGTTTTTATGTTTTTTTTTTTTTTAAAATCTCTGTCGGCTGGTTGTGTTTTTTTTTTTTTTTTTTTTTTTCTTCTATTAATTGTATACGTTTAAACAGTGTGGTTTATTTTGCCACTTTACTCTGGACTTATTGTATATTTGTATTAACTAAATGTTTTTTTTTTCTTGTTGGATTAAAGGAAAAAAAGGAACGGATGGAAGAAGAGAGCTTGGATTTGTGTGTTGGTGTATTGGTTGAAGTCATCAACGTTGGACAATCACGAGAATGGAACGGAAGATGAAAGATAGGATACGGGAGTCCAGGATAGGAATCGAGTGTTTAGGATTAGATTATGGGTAGTTATTGGTCTAATTGTAGAGACTTGGTTGATTCGGCAATGATGCGATTAATTCCTCACGTGAGATGAAGTGGTCTACAACATGCTTCGTGATGAAGTTGGCGTAAACAATGTTTGGCATTCTTGAAGATTAGAAAGATGGGAATGAAGCTGAGGAAAAACAAAAGGTTAATTATGAAGAAGGCTGATTATTATGAATGAGACTTGTAATCATCATTCAAAGGGACCATTTTATATAGGAGGAAAGGGGGGGGGGTTAATGTGAGGATGATGATAGGAGATCAATGGAACTCTTATTAGGGGTTCGACAGGAGTTGTACGAAAATATCAATTTGAAATTTTTGGGGGTTGTATTAAAATGTTGTATATTGTTTCCTTGTGACTGGTAACCAACTTTAACAGCAGGATATATATATATATACAAATGTGCTGCTTAGGTGGTGGAAGAAGCGGTTTGGATACCAAGTATAAGATCCACATTGGAGAGTGATGGGAGGGGGTAAGAAACAAAGTTGGTTTTTATCTGGAAAGGTAAATCTGGCGGTTCGGTCTTGACGGCTAGACTAGATAATAGGGACGGGAGGATCGTTGTGACCAAGGTCGCGAGGGGGTTCAGTTTGGGTGCGCCAGCAAAGTATTGCTTATAGTGAGGTGAAGATGTGTCTCTATTTTCAGCTGAAAGTATTCAAGACACTGACCCGAATTTGCAATTTCCAGTGGACAACAGGAAAGCTCATTTCTCTCCTCGATTATATAATTGAAGGATGTAATTGATAGTTGGGGGGGGGGGGGGGGGATGAGGTACGAGGTATCGATGGTCGTTTTTTTTAGCTGACAATTAATCACATTTCCCAGGTTCTCTCTCACCCAGCTAAAAAAAAAAAAAAAAAAAAAAAAGGGAAGTTACACTTGCGATCCCCCATGAAGCACCTGAGTAGAAAATATGCTTGGGCAAAGACAAGCCCGCGGCGCCCCACTTGGCCCCCACGATCACGCATGTTGGTGTTGCTCACCACACGGCCGGGAAGGAGTGACCAATCGCGTTGCAGGGAGCTTATCTTTACACCAAGCTGTTAGCACGTCCCAGCGAATCGAGTTATCATCAATCTTTTCTCCATGTATCTACAAAGAGACCTTTCCTTGAGGTATGAACTCGGGATCTGAACATGGCCCAGGGTCGTGGACCCATGGCGTGCCTTGTGCCTCCCTTCCGCATCTGTTTCTTTTCTTTTGCACCCCCCCTCATCCAGTTACAGAGCTGAGGAGGGAGGTGGGAGAATGAGACACAGGAGACGACAGAGGGAAAAAGAAAAGAAAAGAAAATTGAAAAATCCGTTATGTCTCCGACAGGTTTCCGGAGCAATGGAGGGTTGCAATCGTACGTCTTCTACATAATCTTCAAACACTTCCGTACAATTTCCTCATCAACCAGTACAGGTAGGTAGCACACAGCTCTCGGTATACGTCCCCCGCCTCATTTCGACATGGCTTATGGCTTGCGATCTACCCTCTTTGAATGGGCAAGGGGCTCACGGCACTTGTAAGTTAGTCAGGGACCATGTGCCATTGCCAATTGCCACGGCTGACGAGACGAGGTTATATCTCGTGGTTTTCCTATGTCGAAGCTATATACAGAAAAGCCGTCTGTTGTTTATCCCCCACCTCGATAAGGGAAAACCGTCCGGTCCGATCCTTTGGAAATTTCCCTATCTTGACACTCTAACCATTGTGGCCACCGACCCCTCTTTCTTCTTGGTGATGGCCTGCTTCATTACTTCCCAGGGCTGATTGATAACCCCGGTACCTCCCCCACGGATTGCTTCTTTTCCAGAACGAGTTCCAAGACCCCCCCAGGCCCAGCCTGTGCGCCGCCCTGCAAGCCATCTGCTCGGCTTGTCTCACCTGCGTGCTCCTTTACCTTCGAAAGGCTTTCTTTTTTTTTTCTCCATTCGTTGTGAGAGGGGGGAAATATACTGCCGCCCGTCCTTTAATTTTTTTTTTTTTTTTCGTATTCCTTCATTTCTACTCTTTTATTCAAAATTATCCCATGAAGCATAGGTAAACATCAAAACATCATTGTCGCCAGTTTTGAGACCCCTGAGGGCGACCCATATGTGACGGCCACTTCACACATCGCAAAGCAAAATTGACATTTTCCATAAATAAAAAAAAGAAAATCTTCTTCACACTGAGCTTCGCGATGGCATCCATAGGGACGGAGGAGTACAATGGCACAGGGCCAAAAGGAGGAGATCCGCTGGTCGAGGACCTCAATAGATGGTACCAGGTAGGATTTCTCTACCGTTTTACCGTGGCTTTGAACCACCCAAGATCGACCCGTTCCTCTAACGCCGCAACCTTTAAACCCCTTAGACCGGCGATATCGCCTTTATGATCATGTCGACGGCCATCGTGCTGCTCATGATCCCTGGTGTAGGGTAAGTTTTCTCCAACCATCCACGGCATCCCACATCAATAAACATCATGAGGCATCTACAGAAATGAATATTAACCTTTCCCCTTCCCTTTTTTTGCCCGCAGATTCTTCTACTCAGGCTTAGCCCGTCGAAAATCCGCCCTTTCCCTGATATGGCTCTCAGTAATGTCAGCAGCCGTAACGACCTTTCAATGGTTCTTTTGGGGTTACTCCCTCACCTTTTCCCACACAGCGGGGCGATACATAGGCGACCTCTCCAACTTTGGTTTCCGCAACGTGCTCGCACGCCCTTCCGTCGGCTCCGACCGGATCCCGGACCTAATGTACGCAGTCTACCAAGGAATGTTTGCGTGCATAACCGTCGCCATCGCCACCGGGGCCGTGGCCGAGCGAGGTCGGATGCTTCCCTGCGTCGTCTTTATGTTCATCTGGTCGACGATAGTCTACGACCCGATAGCCTGCTGGACGTGGAACCCTTCGGGGTGGTCTAACCGGATGGGCGGCTTGGATTTCGCGGGCGGAACGCCGGTACACATCGCCAGCGGCTCGGCCGCGCTGGCTTACAGCATGATGCTGGGCAAGAGGAGGGGCCACGGGACGCACGAGCTGAATTACAGGCCTCACAACGTCACGCACATCGTCATCGGTACCGTGTTCCTCTGGGTCGGGTGGTTCGGGTTCAACGCGGGGAGCGCGGGGGGCGTGAGCCTGAGGGCCGTCTTGGCGGCGGCCAACACGAACCTCGCTGCCTGCGTGGGCGGCATCACCTGGTGCGTCTTGGATTACAGGCTGGAGAGGAAGTGGTCTGCCGTCGGCTTCTGCTCGGGCGTCGTGGCCGGCCTCGTGTCGATCACACCGGGGAGCGGCTACGTTCCCGTCTGGGCGGCGGTCCCCTGCGGCGTCTTGGGTGCGAGCTTCTCAAACTACGCGACCAAGCTCAAGTTTGTGTTGCGCATCGACGACGCGCTGGATATTTTCGCCGTCCACGGCGTCGGCGGGCTGGTGGGCAACATCATGACGGCCTTCTTCGCGGCGGACTACATTGCCAAGCTCGACAACTCGCAGGTCATCGACGGCGGATGGCTGAACCATCACTGGATCCAGCTGCCGATCCAGCTGGCGGATTCGTTCGCGGGGGGTTGCTACTCGTTCGTGCTGACCTGCGCCATCCTGTTCGTCCTCAACTTGATCCCCGGCTTGCATCTGCGGACCTCGGAGGAGTCGGAGATTCTGGGCGTCGACGACACCGAGATTGGAGAGTTTGCGTACGACTATGTCGAATTGACGAGGGAGGTGCTGAATGAGGTCGAGGCCGACAACGTTAGCGCCTATTCGGCAGAGCATCATCACCAGCATCATCATCATCATCATCATCTTAATCCTCACCATCATCCGCAGGCTTATTCGCCTACGAATGTTGGCGGGGTCGGTATGGCGCTGGGGGGCGGGCCGAGGGAGATGGCGAATATTGATATGAACAGGCCAATAGATCATCGGATGTATGGGATTGGGAGCTCGAATCGGTAAGGACCTTGGGGAGTTTTTTCAGGTTTTCAACTTATCTGTCAAATTTTTTTTTTTTTTTAATTGTTTCACAAATCTGTTAGGACCTAGTCTAACGGACACTTTTCGTTTTTGAAGGGGGACCGGGGAAATTCTTTTTTTTTTTTTTTGTAACGAAATAGGGGTTTTTCTTTTCTTTTCTTTTTTTTTTGTTCCCAAGACTTGAGAGTTTAGGCTGGAACTCGGTTTAGGCGTTGGATGTTTTTCTTTGGCTCATTCACCCCCCTATTACTTTGTTGGAAGGAATTATTTCTATGGAACTTGGGTTACGGTGAATTTTGGGCCAAAGCGTCTTGGTGTCTGTACGAGATCAAAGGAAAAGAAAGATACAGGGCGATGGATTCCGGGTAGTGTTCAGATGTCAAAGAAAGGTATTGGGTCACGGTAGGATGAGCGCAGCGGTTGGTCTTGAGAGCTTTGAGCCTGGGAGACATGTACAGTACTATAGGAGGCGTAGGGAAAATAAAATAAAATAAACAAGCAATGCTAGCCCATTAGAGAAATTACCGTGGGTTCACTGACCAAGGCGGCTAAACGAAGAAAATAAGAAAAATAAAAAATAAAAAAAGGGGGGGGGGGGGCGGGGGTATATCGAAATATCAAAACAGAACTCATCTATCCAATCGCAGCCTAATCCCCTTTCATTCCTCTTCCATATCCAGCCGATTTTCCTTCCCCAAAAACATTCCTCTAGCACCACCTCTCCCTTGGTTCCCGCCACGTAACACCCAAAATCTCAAAAATCTTCTTTTCATCCCGCCCCTCAATCAACTCCCCCTCCGTGACTTTATTCCTGCCCCTTCCCCTAATAACATCCCTGTACAGCCCGCGCTGGTTTAGCCTCATCCCCTTCTTGCTGGCCAACAACCTCATGCTCCTATTAAATATGTCATTCCCCGTAAAATAAATCAAGGCGGCTCCGTACTCGGCTTCGGGAACGAGCAGGAAATCGATCCGCCTCCACACTTTGATCTCGGCAGAAGGTAGCACGCAGCAGCCGTGGAACTTGCTCCCCGGCTCCTTTGATCTGCTCTGGGTATGGAGAGCAGCCAAGGTCGCAACCAGGAACTGCTTTTCGTACAAGGTTTCGATCAGCTTCTCCAGAAAGGGGACAAGCTCAGCTGAAGAACAGGTTTCCCTTTTGGTTATGATCAAGTCAATATCTCCCGACGAGTCGGCGCCGCGGCGGTAGCTTCCTCCGATGAGGATCTCAACTTTGGAATCTAAGAGGGACGCCTCCCGCTTGACGAACTCGCCGAGGTCAGAAACTTCTTGTCGCGGGATGCGCGTGTTGAGATCTCTGTAGTGCTCGATTCCTACTCGCTGGTTCGTCGTGAGATCAGCTTTTTGACGCAGGTCATCCAAGGTACGAAAGCCCTGCGAGACCCATTTAGTTGCTTTGTTGAGTCCCACCCCATAAATTCCGAGGAACAGTCGGAGACTCTTGTCGAGTGGCTGGGCGTTAGCTTGGTCGAGGCGGCGGAGCCTGTTAGTCGTGACGATTTCTTCAATCTTCATGGCGAGGCGTCGGCCGATGTTTGGGAGACGGTAGGCTTCCTCCTCTGTCGTGACCTTAGTGTTTTGGCGGCGGAGAGTCGCGATGGCTTTTCGGTATGCTGTTGTTCGCCAGTGGTCGTTTATGCGAGTGTAGTAATCGCACATGCTTTGTAGAATCTCAATTGTGCGAGCGTTGGGGCTGGAGTCGTCGGCGATTTTATCCTTTGTGCCTCCATGGTTACAGGCAAACCGCTCCTCGAACGGTATGGTTTTTCGAAGAGAACGGCGGGGCCTGGTTGCGGGCCTTTTGCGGGCTCGCTCGTCTTCAGAGGCCGATTCAGGTTCAGATACGTCTTCTGGGGCATCTTTGGTAGAAGAAGAATCGTCTTCGTCATTATCCAGGGGGAGGTCTTTGTACTGCTTCAACAGCTCAATGTATTCCGAAAGCTCGTCACCTGGAGCGGGTTCAGAGTGTCGAGGAGAAGGCTTCTCATTTTGAACTTTAGGAGTAGACGGCGCTTTTTGCGGTGGCGCGTCTTCGTTTGCGGGAGTAGATTCGCGTGTTCCAGCTTTTGGCAACTCTTTTATCTGCAGCGATGATTGCTCATTCTCGGGCGATGTCGTCGCGAGAGCCTGGCCGACAGTTGGCGGCTTGTTCTGTGCGCTTGGAAAACCTGAAACCCAGTACTTTTGTTGATCGGGGTTTAACAGACTGCGGAATGAGACGCAGTCAATGGGATAGTCCTCGTTAACCAAAATGAGCGATGGATTAGGACTAAACCCGAGGATTTTTTGAATGTCTGTATATGAAAGGTTTTTATCAACAACGACGTGGCTGGCGCCAGATAAGTCTCTGGTCCAACGGGCACCATATTCTTGGGCTTTGCCAATTCGTAGCTTTCTTGTGGGATTGCTGTTATTGTTCGGAATATAGTAGAAGGACAAGCCATTGAATAGTTGGGCGGACGCAGGTACTTGTTTCCCTGTCGCTGGCTGGCGCTTACGTTTTCTCAACGCAGTAGTTGTCGAGGGAGACTGTTCCGCTGCGCCGGCCCGTGAAACACCGGGAAGAGGCATCGTGGTGCTTCTCGTGAGGGTTGTGGGCTGCCGTGGCCTCACAGTTTCTGGAACCGGAGTTTCTTCGATAAATGAAGTGGTATCACCAATTTGTGGATTTGGTCTCTCTGGTCCGAGGGCTGGAGTAGTGATGTTGTGGCCACTGCCAAAGGGGGTATCTTTGATGACTCCAAGAGGTGTCTTCTCAACTCCCCGGGGGCCTGCCGGGGTGCTAACTCCGGTTGAAATGGGCAGAGAAGCTGCTCGCCTGAGAAGCGGGTGATGAGCAGGTTTGGGCGGAAGCTGAGCTTGTGGTTTGGACCGCGCATCAAGGTGGCGTCTGGACTGGATGGCGTTCTTTGTTCTTGGACCGAAAAATGCACGGCACGTTTCTCGATGCTGCTGCTCCTCCTCGTCTAGCTTGTCGTCCTCTTGGTCCAGTCTGTCTAGCGCTGCCAATTTATCGATTTCCCCAAAGAAAGCTATCTTCTCATCGAGTGTCGGCTCGGCCATATGGGGTGCAGGGTAGGTGCTTGGGATAGTCACGCCATTCTGCTGCCGACGGGCATGAATCCTAGCTTGACTTTGAGTTTTTCTCGGGGGAAGGGAACCCGACATTTTTTTCTAAAAAAAAAAAAAAAAAAATTGTTTCCGAATTTTATGGACCAAAATCCCTTGCAGCAAGGCGGGGCGGTTGCTGCCTGCTGAACAAAGTTTGGGGAAATCTGACGCGCCTCAGCTGCAAGCATCTTGATCATTAGAGCGCGCTTGGCAAGTGTTCCTGCATAGTGCATACCCCTGCCTCCCGCGGTGAGTGTGCGAAAGCACGTGACCTCAGGCGAGCGATGGCTAATTGCAGCCAATGATAGGCTCACCAGAGCCAGCGGGGCGGATACTCCCGCCGTTTCAGACCAATCGAGACCAGGCAGTTCCTTCCCCTTTTTCCCAATTTACTTACACCGATCCAAGTTCCAACGGCCTCAATAGATTCAAAACGACGCTCTTTTTGATTCATTTCATCACCGGTTAGCTAATCGGTAGTAAATTTTTAATATTCTCTACCTATCTGTGTGGCGCAAATAATGTCCAACTTGTTCTCCGGAATGTAAGTTCTTGTTTTCCCCGTTGACTGGTTTAGTGCCATTGTTTGTTTTTAGGATGTCATTCATCATCAAACCATTGCTTCCTGCCCGGGTTCAACAATACACAAATACTTTTTTTTTCCTTGTTATTTTCTTTTCTTTTGACAATGGGCCATTTTGAGGTACAATCCGGCATTCTGTTTCCATCTTCGATTCATCTCAGCTATTGTTTTTTTTTCTTTTTTTTTTTCTTTTTTTTTTTCAAATTTTTTTTTTTTTCATTTCATTGTTCGCACGCACACCTTCCCCTCTTCTGTCCGCAATGAAGTTGGGTATCCTCCTATCAGACAGCATTTACTACACCAGCTTCTCCCCAAAAAAACATTCCAGATGGCGCTTCTCACCCCAGAGGAGCTTCATCTCGCAATGCACGGCCTTCGGGTCGCCGCAGAACCATTCATCATGCTAACTCGTGACTGCAGCAATGCCCGCCTGAGGGGCGCCACAAGCAAGGCCACTCCTAGCAAGAGCCCGATTTCCGCAGCGTCCGATGATGGCCGTCTGAACTCTCCAGGCGGTCTCTCACAGAAAAGCTCGTCCTCGCTCAATCTGTCAAGCAAGCACCAGCCTCCACCTGCGTCGCCCTCGCTGTCTCAAACCGTCGTCAGTGCAGGCGCAAGCGACGACGATCTCAGCTCATATCATCTCCCGAAGCCGCTCCCACTGTGGATCAATCCTGCCTATGCCAAGCACATTGTAAAGGGAAATTTCATGACTCTCAGTCGCCGGCCGAAGACGGTTGATGACGGCGAGTGGATTGCCCACCAAGGTACGTTGTGATACAACGCGCCGCTCACCTCAACATTGTGTACTAAATTTCATTCCCCTGCAGTGGTTGAGCATTATCGCAATCTCTGGAACTTTGTCAACGTCATCTATCAAAAAGAGGAGAACGGGATCAGCATCTGCAATGCCAGCACATGCCCACGCATGTCTGCTGGAGCGTAAGGGAGCCTCTTTGTGTCCAGATACTCTTTTTTTGTCAGCCGCTAACTCAATTCTCATAGAAACTGCTCATATACGTGGCTGAACAACCGCCTCGAACCCATCGAGCTCCCAGCGTACGAATACATCACGCTCATGCAACGGTGGATTTCGGGAAAAATTGACGACGAGAACATGTTCCCTACGAGCCCGGCCAACAACTCATACGCCCACAACCCTCAGATCACTGCCTCTTCATCCCTCCTGAGTGGCCCCGACGAGTGGGTCGGCAAGAGAAGCGGGTTCCCCAAGGAATTCGCCTCCATCTGCAAGACGATTTTCTTGCAGATGTTCCGGGTCTACGCTCACCTTTACTGGGGACACTTTGTGGAGCCCTTTTACCACCTCAACCTCGAGAAGCAACTGAACAGCTGCTTCAGCCACTTTGTGCTGACGGCTATGGAGCTGGCGATGCTCAAGCCTCATGAGTTGGAACCGATGCAGCCTCTGATCGACCTCTGGGCTGCCAACGGCACGTTCCCGGCAGACTCGAAAGCGTACGAGTGTGCCAACCTGAAAGTGGGAAACAAGCTTTTGCACATGGCGGGCATGGCATAAGGCCAACTTTGTCATGAAGAAGCGGAGTTTTTTTTTTCGCAACGAAGGGTTTTCATTATCTGTATAAGGCAACGGGTCTTTGATAGGCATCGGTTGCGGCATGGGTTTGGAGTTGGGGTACAGTACTTGGGAGATGGGTGAACTTTAGGCTTTGATCTTGACAGACAAAAGAATAGGAGGGTTTGGGAGTACATAGAGCTTGACATCAGATGATTAAACCATAAATCATATCTATTCAAAGTTAGCCATACACAATGATAATAACGGTACATGACTATGTTTGGGGGGAAGGGGGGGGGGGTGTTCATACACAGCAGGTTTGGCCACACGTGATGGTACCTTACTTATCCACGCAACTATGCTGAAATTTTGGTGCGCTCATCATCACCCATAGAAAAAAAATCCTTAACGGTTTAGGTTCAGAGGCCGGGCACTTGTATTTCCTGTTGAAACATTGTCCGTGCTACCTAAGCTGGAAACATAAAATAATTAATACAGTGAGTTTGGCTGAGACGGAATGCCTCAGTGAAACTCTATATCACAAGCATGATGAGACAGAAAATTCACAAGGAAGTGCCTGATCGCGCCTGATGTTGTTGCGAACGGTACCCCTTCGCAAAGACCCTTGCTGCCGAGCGTAGTGGGGGTGTTCGACAGGGAACCGCTTGCGGGGATTCCCCACATAAAAAAATAATAGCGGGGCATCCTGGATTTTCCACCCAAATCTCTGCGGGCAAGGCGAGAAGTCCCAGACAAGAAGACTCTGACACTGCAAATCCCATTGTTCTTCGCTCCAGCTATTTTTTTCTCTTTTATTAGTCCAAAAGCAGCGCCGGCATTCTCTTATTTCGGTTCTTTGTAAACCCAGGAATACCATTTACAACACATTCAAGCATGGCCGGGGCAATGGATATTGAGGCTGCTGAGACCAGGCTCAAGCAGCTTGATCACTCTGAGCAGCACTACTTTAACAGGTAAGTTCAGGCCTCGCAATATACATCTTTTCCCTGCGTCGACCACGAGGTTGCTAACATCAGACCGCAGCTACAACCACCATGGTAAGAAAACGCATTGTTCTTCCATCTTGTTGCCCCTCTGCTAACCGGTGCCCTTTTGCTCTCAAGGCATTCACGAGGAAATGCTGGTTCGTACTGCCCCTGCCCTCACTTTTGCTTTTGCGATCGACCTTTTTCTTCGCCCTTTTTCTGTTCTCCAGAACTGACAATGGCGTTTCACACACCTTTACAGAAGGATGAAGTCCGCACGAGATCCTACATGAGGTCGATCATCGACAACAAGCACATCTTCAAGGACAAGGTTGTCCTCGATGTTGGATGCGGCACTGGTATTCTTTCGATGTATGTCCTTGTGCAAAAAGCACCAGAGCCCGTGAAAAGAGATAGGCCACAAGGGCACGGAAACTAACGCAAGAGGCATCCAGGTTTGCGGCAAAGGCTGGCGCGAAGCACGTCATCGGCGTCGACATGTCTACCATCATCTTCAAGGCCCGCGAGATCGTCGAGGTCAACGGCTTCTCTGACAAGATCACCCTGATCCAGGGCAAGATGGAAGAGATCGAGCTGCCCTTCGAGAAGGTCGATATCATTATCTCGGAGTGGATGGGCTACTTCCTCCTCTACGAGTCCATGTTGGACACTGTTCTCTATGCCCGCGACAAGTACCTGAACAAGGATGGCCTCATCTTCCCTGATAAGGCCACCATTTTTGTTGCCGGTATCGAGGATGGAGATTACAAGGAAGACAAGATTGGATGTATGTGCCGACCCCTTTTTGTCGAATCTCCCTTGCTTTTCTGACAATTCGTACAGTCTGGGACAACGTCTACGGCTTCGACTACTCCCCCCTCAAGGCTACCGCTCTCTCGGAGCCTCTCGTCGATACTGTCGAGATGAAGGCTGTCGTCACCGATCCTACCGCCGTCTTGACCCTCGACCTTTACACCTGCACTACTGCCGACCTTGCCTTCAGCTGCCCATTTGATCTCCGCGCACAGAGAGACGACTACATTCATGCTCTCGTGGCCTGGTTCGATATTGACTTCACTGCTTGCCACAAACCTATCCGCTTCTCCACTGGGCCGCACACCAAGTACACTCACTGGAAACAAACAGTCTTCTACCTTCAGGATGTTCTCATGGTAAAGAGCGGCGAGAAGATTGAGTGCTCACTCCACAATCGTCCCAACGAGAAGAACAAGCGCGACCTCGACATCAAGATTGAGTATCGTCTTGATACCCCCGACCCGAACAGGCAAGCCGAGGGCACCTGCCTCTACAAGATGTGCTAGATACAAAACGCCATGGCGTTTAATTAACCCAGAGCAGAACTGCATCTATCTGTCCACTCCAACTACCTAATTTGACGTTGGGGCCATCGAGGAAACCTCCGAGGTGCTATTTCTCTGGTCCTGGATACCACGTCGAATAGGTGTATTTAAAACAAAAACGGAGCATGCCATCTAGTATGAAGATTGCAGATGATTGAACTTTTCAGCGAAGCTGGTGGATTTTCTTTTATCTTTCAAAGATAGAAAGCATTGGCGTTCATGGTTGGCTTCTATTCTCAAGGCTGCGGTTTTACTTCTTGTACTCTGCAGACGAAGAGGACCTCTGCATCCCCCGAAAAAAAAAAAAAAAAACAACGACCGAGTCACTTGCTCTTTTATTCTCTTGCGTCCACAAATTCTTTGATGAATATACACAGGCTTGGGATATGAGGTTGCCATTGGGGAAAGGGCAGGAAAAAAACAAAAAGTCGGCCAGTCGAGAGTGGGAGGTAGATAAGAAGAATGGACGAGGAAAATGTTGCGATCATGAAGGCTGATTATGAGTAAGGGATACCCATGGATTCGAGAGGCAAGACAAAAACAAAAAGATAAAATAGAAGTGGGCACATATTCGATTTCACAAAGTGTCGCATAATTCAGTGCCTGTCGCTCTCATGGCAGTGCCTTCCCGACTAACTGACTGTTTTTGTTTTGCCTGGGGCTTGTAATGTCTCGACCAGGGGCAGGAGAGCTTTCTTTGTGTCCTGGTTCAAATGTTGGCCGGATTGTTGATAAAGCTTATTAGCTCGTGATTAGTTGTCGATATGAGATGGATTGAAATGGGTATACGCATTTCAAGTCACAACAATTGCTATTTTAGACTCTTGTCCCAATTCTTACGTCTCGTCTTTCCCGACGGCGCCGAGATGAAGCAACCAAAGCAACTGTCAAGGCATCGCATAAGAGCAGTTGAAAGACCAGCTTTTCTTGAAACTTGACAGTGAAAATATGATGTATATCTCGCTAGCCTCTTTCTTTCTTCTTTTTTTTTCAAGGGCTTCAAACAATGTTCTCTGCTTGTCTGTTCGCTTTTAACGTTGATCAAAGTGATAAAACAAAATCCAAAACCT
Source organism: Cladorrhinum samala (assembly GCA_033576145.1). Lineage (NCBI taxonomy): Eukaryota > Fungi > Ascomycota > Sordariomycetes > Sordariales > Podosporaceae > Cladorrhinum > Cladorrhinum samala. Next base: position 244,993 of record MU864951.1, read on the forward strand.
TTTCTTCCAGCGCTCTCTGAAACTCCTTTTATTTCCACCCTCCAAAAGAAATAAGAAAAACGACACACGCAAGATCCTTTCTACCCTTTCTCAATCCACAACTCCATTTTTGGTTTTCAATAATCATCCTTGTTGTTCCTTTCCTCCCATGGCCTTATCTCCCCCCTCATCAGACAAGTACACCTTTTCCTTTTCTTCTTCTTCCTCCTCCTCCTCCTCCTTGATCGTTTCCAACCGTCGTATTCTCTCAATCTCCGCAGACGAAGGCTCAGAATCGGTATCATCAGCGTTCAGATACGCATAATCCGCCATAATCAACAAAGATCGCCTTGTGATCATCTCCTGGCCGCTCTCCTCGTCAGTATCATCCTTAATTACCTGCGATTCAACATCCGACATCGTAGCATAATCTTCCTCTGCAGCTAGTAGATTGAGATCGGGGCTCTGAGTCAGATCAGAACTCATCAGATCCGAACCACCCTCCGAGTCGACCGTTTTCCAGCTGCCTTCTGAGGGCTGCTGCACAATTGCTTCAACCTTATAATCCCTCTCAAGCTTGTCCTCAACGTCCCCAGCGCCAAGCAGATTCGTCCCATCCACCTCAAGCTCCTCGTCAAATTTTCCGCGCACAAATCCCTCCGGGTCATCGGTAACATACAATCCGGCTGGACGCGATGTCATCTCTGACCCCAACCCTTGTTTTTTTGATGGAAAATTTCTATTAGTAGTGATAGAAGTAACAACAGAAGAAGTAGAAGAAACAAGATTAGAAGTATGAGTAGCGGGATCCGCATTCTTTGTTATCAAATAGTCAACGGAAGGACTTTTCTAAACGCCCCAACGCCTAACAACGCCGGCGACGCGCTCCGCGAGCTCGTTAGCCTCTGAGCGAGTGGCAGCTTCGGCGTAGACGCGCATAGCATTCTCTGTGCCGCTTGCGCGAGCAAACGAGCGGGCGTCCTTGAATTTCTTGACCTCGGCGTCGATCTCTGCCTGGCAGCCCTCGGGGTGGGACAGACGTCTTTCGGCATCGGTAGTGCGGAAGACGTCCTTGTTTTCGACCTCGACGCGGACGAGACGGTTAGGGAGGTCAGAGTAGGTCATGGACCAGTCGCGGAGGGTCCAGCCCTTGTGGGCGAGAATGACCTCGACCATGAGCATGTCGGAGAGGGCATCACCGACAGTTTGGTTGATGAGGTCAGCGAGGGCCGCCAGGGTGTCGAGAGCATCCTTTTGCGCAGGAGATTGGGGCTCCGACTTCTTGAAAGCCGTGACGGCGTCTGGCGAGAAGAGGACAGTCCCGTGACCGTTGGCTTCGAAGTAAACACCAATGTCAAATCCCTGAGCGACATGGTGGAGATGCTTGACGCCGGTCGGGGTGCAAATGACGGGAAGCTTGAGGTGCTGGCGTATGTAGTTTGTGCTGGCGCCGTTGGCGTAGGCAGTCTGGACGACACCAATTCTGAGGTCGTCTCGGAGACCGGCACTCTCGACGAGATCTCCAATGAAGGAAGCCGCAAGGGACGAGATGCGGTCGCCGTCGAGCATGACAAAGCCGGCATCAGGGTCGACCCAATAATAAATCAGGCGGTCGGCATCACCGTCAAAGGAGCAAGACCTGACGCCCGGCACTGGCTTAGGGCTAGGGGGAGCTCTTTGCTTGGTTTTGACGAAGTCGGCACCGCTATCGAGGTTGAGGACCTCGGGCCGGAGGATATCATCATTGACAACCTTGACGTCGAAGCTGACGTCGTCCTTGGGGATGTATTTCAAAAACTCGGTGAGCTTAGGGCCGCCAACACCGTTGGCACAGTCGACAACCAGGCTGCCCTCGATCTTCCTATTCCTCAGGCAACGGACAAATGCCTCAGCAAGCTTCTTGTAATATCCGGCCTCGCTGACCTCGCCGTATGAGAGAGGCGTGCCTTCGCTATTGGTAGCCCGCACAAGGTAGTGCAGCTGGGGCGTCGTGAGAATCTTGAAATCGACGGCTTCAGTTTCGGTAGCATCGAGAGCGGCGGCAAGGGCGGTGACGAGCTTGTGGCCCGAGGGCCTCGTATCGCGGCCGTAGACAACCTTGGCAGGAACGGCGAGGTCGATCTTGAGATCAACAGCCAGAGTGTTGTAGATCTTGGCCAGCTCCTCGTCGCTGGCAGCGTTCACCAGAGAAGTTGCGTGCCTCTCCCACTCCTGCTCGAGCATGTCGCCCTGGGGGTCGACAATCTTGACGCCGTTGTCGATGGCGGGGTTGTGGCTGGCCGTGATCATGACGCCGATGGCCTGCGAGTTGAGCTTGCGACTCCGCAGAGAGGCGAGCAGGCCAACGCGGTAGGTGACGCCCTCGAGGAGGTCGGCCTTCATGCGGAAGCCGGCGGTGCCATACTTGTAGAGCCCGCCTTTCTCCAGGACTACGATGGGATGCTTGGCAGAGCCAGCGATGATCTTGTCGTCGTGACTCATGGTCTCGAGGTGCGTACAGGAGGTGGATGGGAGTTGGGTATAGAATGATTTGATGATGGGATTTACACGAGTCCAGAAAACAGAAGGGTTTAAGAGGCAGGAGGAGGAAGAAAGAAAGGGGGAGAGGGGATGCAATGCCGGCTGGCAGATGGGTTGAATGGCAGCGCCCCCACATCGGAATTTGGAAGGTACCTTATGAAGATACCTGAAGTGAACCTGCCCCGCACCGCCCCCCCCCCCCCCCCAGTGGCCCCCCCCTTCGGGTGGATGCTCGCTGAAGGACGGGCGGTGAAGCCCGCAGCAGCAGCCAGCCCAGCGCGGGAAGGGCAGGGCAAGTGCAAGGCGAAGCTGCGAGGTGACGGATTGAGAAAGCGAGCTAGCAGAATACGGAATAATCGGCAACAAGGGGCCAGCCGCCCGCGGGTGTCTTTCTCGGCCTGCGTCAGGGCTGCGATGTGTTAGTCACGTGATAGGGCGACGAGAGCCAAGACCAGACGCGGTGCATGCGACCAGGCAACGCGTTTTCTCCATCCGGCCCCTTCTCTGCTCTTTCTTTCATCATCACCACATCATTGCAGTTCGTCCAATTTGCATTTCTTTTGGGCCGACGTAACGAGCAGCAATTTTTGTGTTCTCAGATCGCTTCTCTTTTCCCTCCTCTCTATTTGACCTGCGTCATTGATCTTTGGTGACCTCAAAATTTTCTTTTTCTTTTTCTCTTTTCTTTTCTTTCGTTTCCTTTTTTTTTTTTTTTTTTTTTTTTTTTTTCAAAACTTGTTTTGTTTGGTCGGTTTGCTTTTTTTTTGCCGTCATGTCTGACCCTGGTGAGATTGCGAACCCGTTGCTCCTCAGCTGGGTCAAAGAATGGTGGGAAGTTGCCAAGGAGAGAAATACCAAAGGCGTCATCACCTACAAGCATGCATACGACTCGTTGCGAGCTTGCCCCCAAAAGTTCCAGCACCCTTCGGAACTGAAAGTTCTCAAAGGCTTTGGCGATAAACTGTGTCAACGCCTCACCGAACAGCTTCAGAAGCACTGCAATGAGAATGGATTACCGATGCCGAAAGTCACCAAGGGACGGAGAAAACGTGCCATAATACCAGGAGAGTACGAAATGGATGAGCCGGATTTACAAGCCCCGCCTGCTCAGAGACAGCGGATCGCTGGAGCACCGAAAGAATATGTGCCAAGGTACCGTTCCGCAGCCTACGCTATTCTTCTTGTCCTAGCTGGTCAGGATCCCAACGACGGACCAGTTGGCATGACGAAGGAGCAGCTCATGGAGGTTGCTCAACCACACTGCGATGCGTCCATGAGATTAACGTCCGATAGATCGAGGCACTATCGTGGCTTTGATGGTATAAAGACCCTCATCCAGCATGAACTCGCCTGCAAACGTGGTCGACCAGTCGAACGGTATGCTCTTACAGAGGAAGGCAAAGATGTTGCTAAGCGGATCAGAGAGGTCGCCATCGCCAGGGGGGACATTCCCCCCGCTGGGCCTTCCCTTGGAGGCGCCAATGTGGCCGGTGGCCGTTTTGATAATTCTGGCAACAACAATTTCTCAGCAGCTGGAATTGGTAGTACAATTGGCAATAGGACCACCGTCCCAGCAATCAGAGCCAGCAATGTCGGACTTGGCAGGGGCAACAACAACACCCATCAACCATTAGCATCAACAGGGGGTTACCAAGTTTCTGGTGGGAGGGGGCACGACGACGATTTGTTCGAGGTCCCTGGCCCTTCCGCGCCTCCAAGGTCTTCGGCCAGCTCAAGAACTGTGGGGGTTAACGCACCCGCCGCAGCCCGACCTCCAACCAAACCCCTCCAGGCAGCTCCGCCGCCAGGTGATGCTGGTTATGGTTTCCTGATTGATGGTCGCTATGCAGATTTCGAATTTGAGGACAGCCTCGCCAATTCAAACAGTCCCGCCATCACGAACTCGTATTCCAACACGAGAAATCTTGGCGTTGGTACATCGTCAGCTCCTGCTGCAACCATTTCCCACGCTTCAGCTCCAGTACAAATCATTTCTCGCCCGACAGATTCCAACCCCGTCATAATCGTCGATGACGATGAAGATGATGACGTTATCGTCCCTGAGGACACTGAGGTGACAACCGAAAACAACGAATACAAGGACCTAGTCAAAGTCGGCAAGACAGTCTCGGATATCACTACCCTCCCCACCTTCAGACCTATCAGACTGCCCCCGGACTCCTTCACGGTGGAGCTCGTGCTCGACTCCCGCGAAACTCGAACCAAGACCGATCGCGGTTACATCCAACAGGAGCTCGCGAAGCGCGGAATAAACGTCACCACGCGTGCCCTGGCGCTAGGAGACGCTCTCTGGGTGGCCAAATGCAACCAAACGGGCTGGCTATCACGCATGGGCGCAGAAGGTGACGAAGTCGTGTTGGATTACATACTTGAACGAAAAAGGCTGGATGATCTGATCAGCAGCATCAGAGACGGTCGCTTCCGGGAGCAAAAGTTTAGACTCAGACGGTCGGGATTAAGAAACGTCGTTTACCTAGTCGAGGAGAAATCGCTCGACCCGAACTATTACAAAAAGTACGAAGAGGCCGTCCAGACTGCCATGGCGCAGATTCAGGTCGTCAACGGGTATTTTTTGAAGAGGACTAGGGAAATCGACGAGACGATTAGGTATCTGGCGTCGATGACCAAGATGCTGCAAGGGCTGTATGAGGGAAAGCCCTTGCACGTCATTCCGACAGGGGTATTGACGGCCCAGAATTATCTGCCCTTGTTGAAGAAGTTGAGGGAGAAAAACGTCGAAATAGGCCACTGCATCACTTATCCGGCCTTTGCGTCGCTGTGTTCGAAATCGGGCGGGATGACGCTCAGAGATACCTTTTTGAAGATGTTGATGTGCACTAGGGGGGTTACAGGCGATAGAGCGGTCGAGATACAAAAGGTTTGGAAGACGCCGATTGAGTTTGTTGAGGCCTTTGAAGCTTGTGGAGGGGGAGTTGAAGGCAGGAAGAGGAAGGTTAATCTCGTGGCGGATAGACTGGATCATCTTGTTGGCAGGAAGAAGTTCTCCAAGGCATTGAGTGAGAAGATCGCCGAGGTATGGGGAGATGCATAGTAGGTACCGTTGTGTTATTGTTTGGGATAATCATGTTAGAAAAAGAAACTCGCTCAAAACTTGAGGCGAGTTGTTTATATCGTGGGCAAATCTAATCGCCACCATGCTGCTAAAACAAGCCCTTGTTCATACATCATCTTGAACGGTGTCCTTTTAATTACGGGTGCAGCTAAGAAGTCTTTATGCATTGAAGTCCATGGATATTTGAGTAAAAAGCAGATTCCCCCAAAAGCAACCAAACCAATCATGCCTCATGATCATCATGCAAATCCCAGCCAAATACCGGTTATCATGCTAAATCCCAAATCACAAACGCCCGCCCGCCTGTCCCTGAAGACCTAAAAGTCTTGTCTACTATTTGTCTAAAAACCATAGTATTCCCCGTCGATTTTGCGACCCCAAATTCCAAATATTATTCCTTATATTATTCTTATACACCTCACCCCCTCAACTCTTCCTCCAGCCTCTCCATATTCTCCGCAGTCAACAAACTCGGCCGCTGGCCATTCGTGTTGACATTAGCAGCCGCCTCGACAGCGGTACTCAGGGGAGGACTCATGGCATCCTTCGCGGTTCTCCCCGCGGCGCCGATCAATTTATCGTCGCGGCCGTGCTTGGCCAGTTCGGCTTGGGTGCTGAATCTCCTTATGGGTGCCGGGAGCTTCTTGTCGGGCGGCGCCACCTCCTCCCTCGACGGGGAAGGGAGGGTATAGCCGGGGAAATGGCTGCAATCGTCTCCTTTACCGTCTCCTCCTACTGGGCGGGGCGTCGCCAGGGATTGTTTATCATCTTCTCCTGGCCCCTCTGTTCTGTGGCCAGCCCCAGTGCCGACGCCGTCGGGTTGCCCAGGCACCGGCGTGGCCACCACGCCGAAATCGTCATGGTCCAACTCGATCCCCGGTATACCGGCATTATCACAGTGGCCCCCCGCCTCAGAACACTCCGAGGTTCCGGAACCCCCTCCTCTCGAAGGCCGGAAAGGCGTGGCATCCTCTGATGACCTCGGTTTGACGATCCAACGGACCAGCATGCGTTCCAGCAGTCCGGGTTTGACTGGCTTGGACAAGTAATCATCCATCCCTGCCCGCTTGCATTTTTCTCTGTCGCCCTGGATTGCGCTTGCCGTCATGGCAACTATGGGTACGTCGCTTACAAAGGCCTTGTAGGGAACGTGATGTCGAAGAACGTGGGTGCATTTGTACCCGTCTATGACAGGCATTTGCACGTCCATCAGGATAATATCTGGTTTTCGCTTGTGTCCCTGTTTAGCTGCCATTAGGTAATCCAGAGCCTCTTTCCCGTTCCATGCTGCAGTGACTTGAAATCCGAGCTTTTGAATGTTTTTGATGGCTATTTGTTGGTTTATGGCGTTGTCTTCCACAACAAGGACGTGGATCTTGGCTCGCTCGGCTGGACTGAGATCGCAATCCGGGGAGATATTGATGCTCGAGTTGTTTCGCCAGTGGGATTTGATCTTGTCTAGGGGGTTGCTGCCTAGTTCTTTGGAAGAGGAACTGCTGAGTGCTTGTTCGTATTCGGAACTGTTGCAGGACACGGACATTTCGGACTGCAATCGGTCGGAGAGGGCGTCGATTCGGACCAGCCCGGAGCGTTGAGCTCCTTGTGGGCGATTGAATGGAACCCAAAATGTCGCTGTGGTGCCTACGCCTGGAGTTGATTCTAATGCCATGCGGCCCTTCATTAAATCGAGGAGGTTCTGGCAGATTGTCAGGCCAAGACCGGTGCCACCGAACTTCCTCGCCGTCGAAGAGTCGCCCTGGCTGAAAGGCTGAAAGAGACGCTTCCGAACTTCATCTTCGATGCCGATGCCGGTATCCTCGATCACAAATCTGATCTCGATGGTTTCGGGCGTTTCCTTCTCTTTGTAGACTGAGAATTTGACGTGTCCAACACTTGTAAACTTGATGCTGTTCGTGACCAAGTTCGTGATGATCTGCCGAACTCTGCCGGGATCGCCCAAAACCACTAGATCATCTCCGATATCAGGGGATATGTCGGACTGGAAGACAAGTTCCTTGCGCTCAGCAGCAAAGCTGAGCATCTTGCAAACATCCCGGACAATGACCGAGAGGGAGAACTGAACCTCCTCGATGTCTAAACGGCCGGATTCAACCTTTGAGAAATCCAGAATATCGTTGATGACGGTCAGAAGAGCATTCGCTGAACGATAAATATTTTCGGTAATTTCTCGCTGCTCTTCTCCGAGCTCGACGTCCAAGAGTAGCTCGGCCATCCCAATGACTCCCGTAATTGGAGTGCGGATCTCATGGGACATCTGTTCAGGTCAGCAATTCCACCACCATTCACGCACTCAACAGCCGAAAACTCACATTTGCAAGAAATTGAGATTTCAATCTACTAGCCTCTTTAGCAGCCGCCTCGTTGGCGACCAACTGCCGTTTTTCTTGCGCCTGTGCCTGAAGATCCTTCTCTTTGTGTTTCAATTCAGTCACATCCATGATGAGGCCGATTACACCCTCAATGACGGTATCATGGTTGTTCTTATCTCTCGTCTTCTTTCCAAGAATAGGCGAGAAGCGCGTGCGATACCAACGACCCTCCATCTCGTGCTCCTGGTAGTCCGCCGTTGTGCTTCCGGCGAGAATCGAGTCAATCGGCTTCAGGAAGGTTGGAATTTGTCCTTCTGGCAGCTGCGAGTTTAGTCGATTGAAGACATCGTAGATGTCTTCCCCGATGTACCACTGCCCCTCGTTGTTTTCACACTGAGAATCCCATATCAGCAATCCCTCGAGCATGGTGATTTTGCGGTCCAAATCGACGGTGAACATGGTCATGTGCGACAGCGCAATGACGCTAAGCAATTGTTGTCGTGTACGTTTGGCTTCGATCTTTAGGCGCGGTCAGCTGAAGAATTACAAAGAACCTGGTAGCCAACTAACTAACCTTTGCTTCAATGCTCTCATGGACATCAGTGCATGTACCGAACCATTTCTCGATCGCCCCAGTTTGTTTGTTCTTCAAGGGCAACGCCCTACCCAGGAACCATCTCCATTCGCCTTCCTTACTTCGACATCGATACTCTGTGACGTACGGCTCGCCAGTCTCGAGCGAATGACTCCACCTTTTCCTGGCCTCCGGCATGTCGTCGGGGTGGAATGGGTTGACCCATCCCATACCGCGGGACTCATCCGGCGTCAAACCTGTATAGGTGTACCAACGATTGTTGTAAAAGTCATGTTGGCCTTCAGGATTTGCCGTCCAGACGAGCTGAGGCATCGTATTACAGATGAGTCGAAACCGCTCTTCGTCGGCCGCCTTGATTCGGTTGATCTCCTCGGTGAGCCTGGTGACATCCCTACCGCTGACAACCCCGGCCAAGAACTCCTTGGTGTTATCATCCCTAATAGCCACTCCTTCCACTTCAAAAATCATTTTTTCACCGTCAGTGTTGTACATTCCGACGCGACGTCCTGTGAATGGTGTCTCTGTCCGTAATAATTCCGCAATTGGGTATTCCCAAGGTTCAAGCTGCCTGCTGAAGTCCTCATTCCAAATAGTCCACGCAGGGAGGAGGTCGAATCCGTCAACGGACTGATCAAGATCAATGTTCATGTTAAAGAGGTCTCGGCCGGCGCGGTTAGGAAGGGCGACGCTTCCATCTTTCCACATTGCCAAGATGGGTGTTTGGGTATTGTCGAGGAGGGCATCCTTCATGATGGTAATCTTTTGGAGTGCCGACGGCGCACTGGCAGTGGAGGAGGCTGAAGGAGGTCCCAGGGGAGGGAATGGGCTCGAGGAGAGAGAGACATCCCTGGGATCAATCTTGTGAGCGGAGGGCGTCGAGTCTCGGCTAGAGGCGAGAGAGGGCGGACTACTGAGCCAAGCGACAGCCTTATTCTCTGAGCTTTCCCGGAGACTTGCTTTTGCTAACGATCTCCGCCGACCAAGAGGTGGAAGTGCCGGTAGAACATCCGTACTGGTGAAGGTGAGGGTAAAAAGCGTCTGGGCCTTGTTCATCTCCCAGACGGATATGATCATCTTAGCGCTGGTCTGTGATGCTATCAAGTTGGACCTTATTTGGGGATCAATCTCTGCTTTTCCTATATCTCTCGGTGAGATGATCACCTCGATGGAAAAAGTATCAGAAGGATCGTCGTTGGAAACGCTGAGTCTATCGGCAGTTTTGTTGTCGTCTCCGGGGGTTGGCGTAGCAGCGCCGTCGAAGTCTGGCGGAACGACAGTAACCCCGTTTAGTTTCCTCATGCTCAGTTCAGCGGCTGCCTCGTCAAGAAACTGTTCCCAGTCCAGCCACACGGGGATTCCATCTTGGACAAGGTCGATTCCCAGCTGTGAAAGCGTCTGGCCGCGAAGCTGATCCATGACTGAAACCATCGCCCCACCATCGGCACGGGCGTCGGTAGGCATCATCCCTAACATCCGCCCCATTGATTCGTTGGCTAGAACAACCGTCTTCAAGCCGTCGAGAACGAGCACAGGAACCGGGAGGTGCTGCAGGGCCAAGAAGGCGACCTCTCCCGGGTGTGATGACGGGATCGGAATGCGGAAGGGGCTCGCGGTCTGAAGTCTAGAAACTCCCGGTAGAAAGGCCGGGGGATCCCGAGTAAATCGGTTCTTGGCCGGGAGAAGGAGGGGTGAATCTTGGCCATCCTCAAGGGTGTCCGACGGGGGCGGTGCCATGATGCCGGCTGGTTGGAGGTCATGGATGCATCCGCCGGGCCAGGAAAGGCCAGAAGTCGAAGCGAGTGCAGGTGGTGAAGTGATGTTGTTAAGGATGACCAATTTCGGAGGCTAGGGTAGACGCATAGCAACGAGCTGGTGGGAAAATCGTCCAGGAACACTCCGAGTCCAAATGCGTTTGAGAAGAAAAAAATGCGCGTTGGATATCTTGCGTATTTTTTTATTATTATTATTATGTTTTTTTTTTTTTTATTTTTTTTTTAGGTTTGCGCTGCGCTGCTCTTGGAAAGATTGGCTTGACGCACCACTTGAAACGAAAGTTGTTGTTTGTTAACGTAGCGCCGGATGAAGACGGTAGAAACTCTCGCACCAAGCAGATAGAACGAACCTTGCCAAATGATTTCCAGGATGTCGTGACGGTGCCAGGAGCAAACAACCTCCGGCTACCTGCCGAGGGAGCTCAGCTCCTCAAGCACCTCAGCTAGAGCGCCCTTACCTAACCAACAATGCCAAAACAAGCCCGGAACATGCCACTTTGGCTGACGAGCTGCGAGCAATCCAATTCGTACGTAACGGGGACCCTGGCTATTATTCCCTTGGTTTCACGTACACAGCACCTGCAAGGCAAGGTATACTAGGTAGGTCGCTGCTTTGTTCACACCTGTTTGAACTTCACCAATGTCGTCATTCTCGTCTCTCCTCAGTGGTATTTCACCGCATTCTCAAATCGCATGAGGGTCCAGACCGGGAATGCACGAATGCGGCATCCAGATGCGAGGCCAACGTGATCAACCCCCCCGCCCCTTTCTCCCGCCACTTCCCAAGCGAGTGGCAACAGTGTACAGGACCCAGAAAATGTTCGATCAGAACCACGCTTGTGGTTGCCGCGCCATCGGGAGAATTGGCAAAAAATTCCGCCAAGCATGATAAAAAGTGGCGGCCGTTGGTGGAAGCAGTGTGCAAGTTGTACAAGATGCTGCAAGAAGACAAAATGCCGACACTAATTATAAAAGCAGTGAACCGTTTCTGCTCGACCGAGTTTATCTTTCTTTTCTGACCGCTTTTGGGAGTGGGTTCGTTCGCACAGTGTTTCCCCGAGGTAATTTAGCAATGAAGGGGATTGGCCAATCGGTCCGTGTCATGTTTGTCCCGTCTCACTAATTCTCAAACCTCAAATTTTGAAAACTTCAAGGCAATGCGATCCCTTAACGACATGGATCAAACACACTTGTTATTACCATTATACTAGCACCTCTGCAGGAGAGTTGTCGTCTGCACGGAACATTTCTTTCTGATTAATCAACACCCTGGTACTCAACGGCGATCTATCCACAAATAATCCGGCTCTCCATCTGTCGCCCTCGGCAATCGATGCGAGGCGAACAATGGAATATGTATAATGGATCAGTTCGTCTCAAGATTGACAGCTGCCCGAGTCATGGTGAATCTTTGACAGATGAACCATCAACATCAAACAATCAGTACCTGAACATCAACAAAAAAAAAAAGAAAAACTTCGACTTTGGCTAGCTTCCTCTATCCAAACAGATACGTGCATTTTCGGTGGGCGCCCCTGTCGATGATCCAAACCGCTGAGTGCATGTACATACATACATACGTGGTCAAACTCCTGTCAGAGGTTACCTGGTGGTACGTATCATCAAAACACGTGTAGATGCCGAGTTGAATCTTTTCTCCACGCGCAACATGCCCCGCAAAGAGGGGTCATCGATGGAGGTGGTGGATTGGAGACTGCCCCACAGAAAATGTCACTTTGATTTTTTGAACGGGGACCCTGGCCGAGGAATCCTGCCACTTACTGTGTAATGTCGTAAAACAAAAAACAAACGAAAAAAAAAAAAGGAGAGAGAGAGAGAGAAGATTTTGAGTATCTATGATAGACTTCTTGCTGCCTTTAGAAACGAAACAGTTATTCTCAATATAGTAGGGTAATTGTATTGTTCGACAGACAGGAAAAAAAAAAAAAAAAAAACACCAGCAAAGACAATCATGATCGACAGGAACCTACCTCTCCCTCCCGGCCCCCATTGGGTCACATGTTGATATATCTCCGCCGGGTTACACAGGGCTACAACTGTTACATAGTCTCTCCAAAACCAGGGTGTTTTTGCGGCTATCGTACCAACGTGCCTGTCTAGTCCCTGTGGAGGTAAATGAGGTAAAAAAAAATAAAAAAAATTATGTCCTTATCCGACCAAGGCTCCGGAATACTAACACGGCAGTCCTACAATCCGGGGATACTTGGTCCCTCTCTTTCACGTCCTTTTCCGAAAGAGAGAGAACTGACCCCATCACACCGGTACTCAATGTCCGACGTTCGTTGGTCCCCAGATTTCTAATCCCCCCCCAGAATGGGGGGAGGACATCCCCACAGAAACCGTTTATTATTTCTTTTCTTTCCTTCTCACCTGTTCTGCTGGCAACTTGTCACCCGTTTGCTTTGTTTTCCATTACTGCACTTTTATATATATTTTTTTATTTTGATACCCCCATATTGTACACTTTTGTTTGCTCTTCCCCTTCTTTCGTTCCCGCTTCATACATTTCCCGCAACAACAACTTTCCCCCCCGCTGACCGCCATGGCCGAATCCGCTGGTAGCTACACGGTACCCTTCTGGATCAACGGCGAAGAGTATCACACAGACAGCAAGTTTGACGTCATCTCGCCGGCAACCGGCGAGGTGATCCATCAGTCCAGCAGCGCAACTCAGAAGGAGGTCGGCCTAGCCGTGGAAGCGGCCAGCAATGCCTTCAAGACGTGGAGGAAGTCCCTCCCAAAGGAGCGCCGCGACATCTTCCTGAAGACCGCCGAGGTCTTTGACCGAAGGAGGGAAGAGTTTGGACAGTACATGATGGAGGAGACCAGCTGCGCCCGTCAGTGGGCCGACTTCAACATTGGCGTTGCCATTGAGATGCTCCTCGACATCGGCGGCAGGATCAGATCTCTCGAGGGCACCATTCCCACGACCGCAGACCCCAACGTCGGCGCCATGATCATTCAGGAGCCCTTTGGTGCCGTTTTAGCTATTGCTCCGTGGTATGCCTTTCCCTCATATCCCCCCCACATCCATCTCAAGCAAGCTCTCTCTCTCTCTCTCTCTCTCTCTCTCTCTCTCTCTCTCTCTAACAAGACCAAACCACAGGAACGCTCCCTACATCCTCGGCGTCCGCTCCGTCCTCTTCCCCATCGCGGCAGGCAACACTGCCATCTTCAAAGGCTCCGAAGCCTGCCCTCGCACAATGTGGGCTATCTGCTCCGCCCTCCACGAGGCCGGCCTCCCAGCCGGCGTCCTCAATTACCTCGTCCACGAGCCCGCCAACGCGCCGGCAATCACGCAGGCCCTGATCGCCGACCCAGCAATCAAGAAGATCAACTTCACCGGCTCCACGGGGGTGGGCCGCATCATCGCCAAGCTCGCCGGCGAGCAGCTCAAGCCCGTCCTCCTCGAGCTGGGAGGCAAAGCCCCCGCCATAGTCTGGGAGGACGCCGAGCTCGAAAACGCGGCGATGCAGTGCGCCCTGGGGGCCTTTCTGAACGCCGGCCAGATCTGCATGTCGACCGAGAGGATCCTGGTGCACAAGAACGTCCGCGCAGAGTTCGAGAAGAAGCTCGTCGCGGCCATCGACACGGTCTTTGGCTCGGGCGCGGACGCCCCCGTCCTCATCAACAGCCTCGCCGTCGCCAAGAACAAGAAGCTGATCGAGGACGCCCTGGCGAAGGGCGCTTCCCTCCTGTACGGGGACAGCGGCGCCCAGGAGTCGACCCCGACCCGCATGAGGCCCGTGGTGATCAACGGGGCCACCGCCGAGATGGATATCTACCAGACGGAGAGTTTCGGACCCTCGGTCGCGCTGTACGAGGTCGAGACCGAGGAGGAGGCGCTCCGCATCGCCAACGATACCGAGTACGGGCTGAGCTCTGCCGTGTTTACCGAGGATCTGAGGAGGGGGCTGAGGTTCGCCAAGGAGATCGAGACCGGCGCCGTCCACATTAACAACATGTCCGTTCACGATGAGAGCGCGCTGCCTCATGGCGGCGCCAAGGCCTCTGGGTATGGCCGGTTCAATACGGCCTTTGGCATTAGCGAGTGGGTTAGGACCAAAACTATTACCTATAAGTTTTAATTTTTGAAGCGAGGATATATGAGGAGTAGGGGAGAAGAAAGGAAAAAGGAATAAGCGGGGGAAGGAGGCTAGAGAGAGTGTGTGTGTGGGTGAGAGAGAGGCATGCAAGTTTTGACGTTGACCATCGAGCTGTACACATAGAACTCTGGGCAGTTCTGTCTCGGACACATTTTACACGTGTGTTACGCTCGCCCCTTTTTCATTGCAGGGCGCTCTGGCGAAAAAACCTATGACAACATACCTAATGTACATACCTAAGATAATCAAAGACAAAAATATTGTTATCAGAAGACAAATGTAAAAGCAAAATCCTTCCTTCAATATTCCACCTGGAAATTCTCCAGCCACCGATATCGCTGCAGGAGGGGGTATCTAATATACAAAGACAAATTCGTCAAGACCAAAAGTGAAAATACACTATATATACACTAAAAATTGAAAAGAAAAATAAATAAGTAAATCAAGAATCGAATTAGATCCGGCCTCCATCAAACACCTAAAAGTGGGTTATCCGAAAGAAAAAGAAAAAAAAGGAAAAAAGGAAAGAAAAAAAAGAGGATAAACGACTTCGCTATGTTATGCATTGGCAATCAAAAAAAAAAAAAAATGAAAAACCGACCCAAAAAGGCCTTTTCGTCTCGGACGTAACAGCTTTTTGTTGTCGACTTCGGCCGTATCAGAATCATCCGCCCCATCATGGAACTCGTCTGTGAAGCACGTGTGGAGGGAGTGGCACGAATATTTGCCTCATTCATCGGCACAAAGCGGTAACCCAGGTCACAGACTCACAGCGTCATACCTGATTCCGCTGCCCCTTCACAAGCGTAAGCTGACTCAAACTCAGCGTCCGAGCCGCTTTCTTCCTCTTATGGTCATCATCCTCCAAATCATCCGGCCTCAACTCCTCACCAAACGCTCCATACTTGAGCAACGCAGGCGATTGAATCTCGTTTGGAGTCTGGAAATCGTCTTCCGTAAAGTCATCCTCTTCGGCAGCAACCGTAGTTTCTGTAGGGAATGTTTCTTCTTCGCCTTGCTTCACCTGGGCTCCACCCTTCTCGGTCTTGCCTGTGTCAATTTCGTCGTCCGAGTCGTCATCCTCATCCTCGTCATCATCCGACTCAAAAACAGAAAGCTGTTCTTGCTGAGGAGAAACGACCAACATTTTCGGCGGCGCAAGCAAAGGCGAGCCGCCTCCTATTGATGAGACTGAATGTGCCAGTCTTTCAGTTGATCTTGATTCTGACGGACCGCGAACCATAGCAAACACTGTTGAGGAGAGCGTGTTGAGACGCTCTGATAACTTCTTCACCTGCGCTTCGAGATCCTGACGCGCAGCGCGCTCGATCTCGAGTTCGGCCTTGAGCTGTGCAGTCACAAAGCTCTGGTCATCGCCGGTGCTCATCGCAGCTTCACGACCCATCGTGGGCAGGCTCGCAGCGCCGCGAACTGTCGAATTCGATGTAGTACGGCCCAGGGAGGGTATCACAGCCGGAGCTGGAGCGGTTGCGGTCAAAGACTGAGATTGCGTGGCCGACGAAGACGGCGGATGAAGAGAGCCGATAAAGGTTGGCGCCTCCCCAAAAGAAATCTGTGAGACCGTATCCGTCTCCAAAGATCGCCGTGAACTGCTCGGGCGGAAGGCCGTCGCGGACATGGGATTGTACACTGCGGGTATTGAGGGCGGAACGCCACTTGTAAATGCGAAAGGCGGCTGTGTGCTCTTCCTGGACCGCAAATCAGGCTGGGAGGATGACGCCTCCCCGAACGGCGCCTTGAAGCCAGGCACTGAGTGGCATAATTGGTTCACCACCCGTTCCAGCTTGTGGGTTCGGGACTCGAGGCCGACGAGACGTGTGTCCATATTCGCCGCTGATGTGATCTTCATACCCACCATCTCCTTCGATAGAAGGCCAAAGTTGAACGGTTGTGGAGGCGTCTTGGGGCGCTCGACCGCAGGACTGTCAGGCGCGCTGACGTCGGCCACACCCGTATCATCAATGTCTTCGGGCGCATTCGAGGATAGCGGTGACATGAGCCCCATTGGGTCATAAGACTCTCGCCAGAAACGTATTTCATCACTTCTGCGGCGTCCAATCTGCCTCGCGTTGGCAAAATCCTGAAGTCCAGAAAGACTCCTGGAACGCCGCCGGAAACCACTCCCGCTGTCACTGGTGATGGCGCGGCCAATCTCATTCGGATCCTCGGGGCCAGCATGCGCTCCAAGCCGGCTCCCGCCCCGACCATGAACGCTCGAGGGTCTCGGAGATAATCCTGCACCCCATTCTGGATTTCCCAGGCGTTTTTGAAACATCATACGACTAGTAGTAGTTGCGGCTCGTCTACGACCAGCTGCAGTAACGGAACCGGATCCATCAGCGTGAAGCTGAACAGAATTTCGTGCGCTCTCTATGGCCATAATATCATCAGGGCCAATCGAGTGTGATCTCAAAGGGCGGTCAAACTCGTTAATCGGCAACGAGGCAGTCCGCTTTGGAGATGGTTCGGTAGGTGTTCTTGAGAGGGCGCTTGGGTCCTACATGCGGCTATGATTTAGTTTGGGGCCATGATAGTATAGGGGGGGGGGGGAGAACGAAGTGCAAGGGCTTACGCTTCTATGTTGGGCTGAACTGAGAGCCTCGTCATCAGGGTTAACTTCAACAATGGTATCCCGGTTGCTGTTTCCATTCTTTTTCTTCCCGCGGCCAAACAGTCTTCCCAAAGCTGACCGCAAAGTTGACTTTTTCCTCTGCGGTGCATCCCGACTCTGCGTGGTCTGCTTGCTCGGAGCATCGCTAATAGTCGAATATCTCAGCGTGCTCAGAGCGGGATTCGTTGCCCGTCTTGCTGGTGGTGATGCCCTTGATGGCGAGACCTCTTGCTGCGGTGAGCCCCGCCTCGGGGAGCCTTTATTTTGAGGCGACCTCGATGTTGGCCGAGAGGCTGGTTTTGGCGGCGTGCTTGCGACCGATGGCGGCGCTGGAGGTGGATTTGAGGGTTGCTCCGGCGCAACCTCCAGAGCCAAATCTGTAGGGCTGCCATTACCGGTCTCTGTGCGCCCTTGTTCCTTCTCACTTCCAGTTTGGCTCAAATTTTCAGCATCCGGAGCGGCAGGTTGATGCGGCTCATGATACTCAGGGTGCTCCTCTGACGAAGGCGATGGTTCATGTCCCAGCGGAAGAGGCGTTGCGATTCCCGTTCCTGGTCTTCGTATTGGGAACTCGTCATCTGGAAATGTTGCTACTTTTGCTGATCCCGGTTTTCGGATCGGGAACTCGTCGTCATCGTCTGGACTCGGTATCGGTATGGGTCCAGAAATGGTGCCCCGGATGGACCGGCCCGTCTTGGCACGGCCGGGACTCGCTGCGGAGCCGGATCTTCCAAATATGCTCGGCATATTGAACAGCGCAGCCTACTAATGTGGTCTCGATGCTGATAATGATGATGATGATGATGATGGCGAAGTTTTGGCAAATGAACGAATGAATATCTCAAAAAAAAAAAAAAAAAAAAAAAAAAAAAAAAAAAGAGTGAACGAAACGAGGTTGATCAAAGTCACAGCACCAAAACACCCCCCCAAGCCATCTGAGCACAATCGGCGTCTGAGTCGTAATTTGCTTGTTCGTTCGAGTCTTGGAGAAGTTCGATCCCAGTCACTCAAGAATTCCGGTGGGCAGTTCTGCCTTCTTCAATGTTTCACCGTTGCCAAGTTCCACATGGCCAGCAATGCGGCTCCTTCCTGGTGCGTCAAAATCGGAGCGAATTGGTCCTTGTCAGGTCGACAGGTCCTGCATTGGCGTTTGTCGCCGCGGTTCAATCAGAGGGCTAAAGGCTGCTCGCGGCGGGTCGCAGCTAGTCCGCTGTACGTGTAAGTGGACGTTCGAGGCTGTGGTGGGGGACAGGATGTATGCCGGCTGATGGCAACAATGGATCTCGGTCGAGCGATGACAGATGAGTGGATGAAAAGAGCGTCAACAACACCGAGACTTGTGGCCCACTGCATCCCGCATCATGCTGCAGCAGGAGTGCAGGTAAACAACAAGAGCGCAAAAACCTGGACTCAGTTGGACGACCCCAGGCAGCGCCTGCGGTTGATATTAAAGGCAATCCTCTACGTGGCTGCGCCGGCTCGAGCAAGGGCGGCGTGTCTTGCGGCGGACAGACTGCGGTGATGCAGAACAAGGATACCGTCATTTGATGCGACTGTGATGGAGGGGGGACGAGGGGCCGCAGGTGGAGCATGAAGGGGGCGTTGGCACCGTGGGGCCCGGAGCCGGGGGTGTGGCCTTTGACTCTCTTACTGCGTAAGACCCCGGCACGCCTGGCATGGCTTGTCTTGTGCGACAACCTGGAAGGATGTCTGTGTGTCTGTGCTTCTCCCGTTTCCAGCAAAGCCTCGGGGAGAGCCTCAAGTCCGTCTGCTCGGGCGGAAAGCTCTCTGTTGTGCGCAAAGCTCCAAAGTGGGAGGCATTCCTCGAGATGCTATCCGCGAGTGAACATCTGCTCGAGAGGGGCAAGTTGTATTCAGGCGCGTGCCTGCAGCTGCTTGCATCGAGCGTGGAGGCAACAAGCAAGTCGTAGCTTCAGCACCATCGCTCCCAAAACGGTCGGGACAGCCTGCCGAGAAGTGTAGTTGAGCTGACTGTAACCCAATCTCGTCGCCATTTCTTGCGCATGACCCTTATACCCCTCGGCCAAGCTTGTGCCGCTCTGCTCAATGCCCTCGAGTTGTGCCTTCATCTATCCATTGCACACAAGGGCGTGTTCATTCCAGGTGGCCGAGTCCTTTTTCATGCCCGGCTTACAAGCGAAAAATGGGTTCTGGAAGGAATTCCCGGCCGAGATGTTAGGGGTTCGCTTGTGAGATAATATCCTGGCGAGCACCTGGTCCATCCGTGGTTGCGATGCTACGACCGAACGAGTGACGAGATTCTGCAGCCAGCAACGAGGTGGTTGGTGGAAGGGTTCGGTCTCGCGCTCGCGCCAGTTGCTTGTTTGAGAAGCACGCCTGCTGCTGCCGTTCACTTCAAGTCACCGCCCGCGTGGCTTTGGTTCGTGCACAAGCTGATAGCGCGCTTCTGGCGACTATGCGCTATTCCTGTTACGATAATAAGAGCTTATCCCGTCTTGGGCGTCTGTAGAACGTAGAACTAATAATAAATGTGTAAAAAGATGATAGATGCTTGATATCTGCACCTAATTATTGGAAAGATTTTTCAACGGGGAATTCGAGCCCGAAGCTGGACTCTACAGATTCCAGGTTAGATACCTACCTAGGCAGATTGCAGATCCCAAAGTCCGGTCACCTCACCCACCTAGTCCCTTTTTAGAGAGCAAGAATAGCCGGTCGCGATTTCGAGTTTTAAGGTCTTTCATAGAACCTACTAACCTTCCATGGAAGGTCCAGTTCGATATACTTACCCCACGTGGGACCTTCCTTTCAGACACATTGCCCGTCATTTTAGATCAGGTGAGGCAGGAACAGGAGGTCAAATCCTTTTTTTTTTTTTTTTTTTTTAGAGGTGGGTGCGTTGCTAGGCCTGCAGGGAACGCAATAAGAAGCGGAAAGGGACGGCGGGCCAGATCAAAGGCCCGCACCAACCGGCCCATTGAGCCTTGGAAGGGTGGAAAGGCTGGATCGGATCCGCATCTTCGTCATCTCTCCCATCCCGTCGAAACTGTTATGGGACAGGGGAGGAAGCGAAAGATCAAGGCTTTCCCGTCAAATTATTTTTTTTGTCGAAGTTTTATCTATGTACTTTTAGGGGAGACGTCTTTGTGTATCATATCGTCGGGGGTAATGTGTTAAGATCTTCCCAAGTGTACGTCCACTAACGACATCTGGGGAAGGCCGGTCCCGGCTTGGGTCCTTGCCTGTAACATCATCTTTCTTCTATAAGACAACCATCAGGTGGGGGGTTCGTGGGATTTAATCGACCTTTCCACGCTAACCAGTTTGATTGGCATCTTGCGCCGCCGCGAAACCACAGGTGATGAAGTGGAAAAGTAAGCAGACGGCAGCAATATTGCGCCCTCGTTGCAAGACCTATCTAGACCCATGTTGCACGGTGTACACGTATATATAATTATATATTTGCTGCATGTGCAAGCCCAGAGGCGACAAGCTTTCACAGCTCTAACCAACCAGGTCAGAGGTTCACACCCCCTAGACACTAGCAAAAAAAACCAATTCGCGTCATGTCAGGCAGTGTTTCCTGAGCTTCTGCACGCATCATGCACCGCTCTAGTATACATACATATGTAATGCAGCGAAGCAACCGATGGACGCCCAACGCGACTCACCTGGCCAATAAGAAGCGCAACAACAGGATCTCTGCCGCGGCTGTTCACGGCGATGCAGCGATGGATTGTTGTGATCCAGGACGAATGCTGACTGGCTTGAGATGCCGCGCCCTGGACCTTGCCCCGGATATCGGATGTTTGACAAGAAACAGATCGCCGACAATGTCATGATGCTGGCCGCGTCAGGGGAGCCTGCGCACGGGTGCTGAGATGGGACTGGCGATACGAGGCCGATGATACACTGATATCGATCGATAGCAAACCATCAATTTCGAAACTGAGGGATTTGTCGATTTTAGAGTAAAGCAGGGCCATGTTGAGGTCGTCAGGATACGCAAAAATTACCCCGAGTCACACTCATCTCCTATGCGATCACCGCGGAAGAATGGCATCCAGACAAAGTGATCTCTGGTTCCGAGTTGCACGCGATCATTCATGGCAATCAATATCCAGCGGGGGAAGAAGGTTGATTGAGAGAATTTGAAAGGGTGTGAAGGAGGCATTCCCCCCGCTCTTGGCGAGAGGGCATTAGAAGCATTGACCACAGCAGACTCCACACTGGCCAGGGTATTGCATCTGAAACAGACAAGGTCCGGGGTCTCTGTGCTTCGTCTGAAGTCCAATCCGTCAACCCTCAACTTCCGCCAAGACTGCAGTGAACCACAAAAAAATCACCAGACACGGATACAGAAAACGGGCGACGGTCAGTGTCTCAAACATTTGCTGCAGGCTCTTTCACACGCATGCCAATCTCATATTGGCCAGAAAAACAAACAGAGACCGTTTCAAGGCTCAACAGCACGCATATGGTGCAACGGTGAACAGGATGACGATTCGTCGTCCATGCCCACGAATCAGCGAAAACCTGAAAAACGCAGGGGAGTGAGAAACTTGGAAATTCTCCGAGGGACGATGAGCCCGAACCAGAAACTCAACCAAGTGCGTGCGAGCTTGGGTAACCAGATGAGAAACACCGATGGGCGGCCTTCCAGTGGCGCTTCCAGAAACCCAGAAATCTAGGTAGGTAAACCAGACTAGTCGACAACAGACGTCAGAAAGCCCTTATGCCGAACATTCGGTCCGTCCGATTTAAGCACATACAGTACAAGCACGCATGAACAACTTCAGATGGTGTTCGTCTCTCAAGTCTCCCCTTGAAAGTACATAGTCCCCAAAACTCCGGCTCCCCGATCAAATTCATGCTTCCGCAGCCGTCAGAGAGGCCAAGTCCGGGTACCGGAGGTCTGCATTGTCTTCCAGAAAGTCCATCCACCTTTTCAGGAATTTGCTGCCTCTGCGTGCATAAAGTCAGCCCAAAGCTTGGTTCCAGGATTTGCCTTCTGATTGGCCAGCTAATATTATAGAGGGGGAGGGCTGGATGTGACCTACTTTTTGACGGTCTCCGAATCTCCAATAACAGTCAATGAACGTTTAGGCCGTGTCATTGCCACTATGTGTAAGACGGTGCATCAGCATGCCTTTTTTTTTTTCATCTAAAGGCTGCAACGGAGAGCTCATTCAACCACGGGGGGACACTCACCATTCAGTCGTCTCTTCTCTCCGAGGAACCCGACCTCGCCGTCCGAGTTACTTCGGACCAGGCTCACGATGACGGCCTCTTTCTCGCGTCCCTGAAACCCATCCACGCTTCCCAGTTCAATTCCGGGGAATGCCTCCTTGAGTGGGGCGAGGATCGCGAGCTTGTACCTCCGGAAACATGGTCAGCCATCGTCATTCATCATGCGTAACCGGATCATCCATTGTTCGAGACCCCCCGCGAGCCCTTGCTGACGGGAGCCCCATTGCCCGCCGCACGGCATGAAAAAGCTCATATTGTATAGGCAGCGTTCATGCCTGCCGACGATCATCTTTCCCGTCCTCACGTAACCGCATCTCAAAAGCTAACTCACCTGAGCATTGTACGGCGTCACAACCGCAATATCCTCTGGCTTGACGCCCGCATCTACCAATGCCTTTACGTGCTCTCGTACCAAGGCGGCTTCCATCTCATTGCTCTTGCTGTCTCCGAACAAGCTGCTCTTGGTCAGTTTCTTGCTACCCGCAGAAGACTCCCCGTTGTCGTCCTCTTCGTTCTTCTCTGGGAAATCCCCTCCTTGCGTGTCGATGAAGATGAGCGGCTCGCGGGTATCGTCCGTGTCCTTGACCTCATAAGGTAAGTCCTTTAGTAACCGCGCCTTGACTGCCTCGGCGGCTATCAACTTCGCCTCATAAAGCTCATCGGAAGGAAACCTCATGATCTTCTCATGCATCCGATATTGCGTCGTGAGCATCTTCTTTATGGAAGGACCATGTAGCTTCAAAAGACGATCGAACAGAGTAGTCTCCAGCGTAGCCCCTTTTATCGTGCCTTGGTCATCCTCCCCACCTTTCTTCTTGCTCGCCTTTTTATCAGCCTTGATATTCAGCGACTTGATAGTCGGCGGCAGTTGCAAATGATCTCCAGCACAAATCGCCTTCTTCGCAGATAATAACGGAACCCAGCACTGCGCCTCCAGCGCCTGACTGGCCTCATCAATGACAACCACGTCGAACTGCTCATCCCTCAGCTGGAAACCTCCAGCTCCATGAAGCGTGGCCAGCACCACTTTGCTCTCCCTGACCAGATCACTCACACACTTCTTTTCCCTCTGCCTATACTCCTTCCTCAGCTCCTTCAGATCCGCGTAGATGGCTCGACGTTCCTTCCCGTTCCTCGTCTTCCTGATCGAAGCCTGCTTTGCATCCATCTCGGCCCTCACATCCTTTACTATCGCCCCGGCCTCCGAGGTCCTCGTCAGCACATCCAAAGAGTGATTCAGAACGCTCGGTAGCAATCTAGCAGGGTGACCCAGCCTTATCAGAGGAATCTTGTGCGGCGCCAGCCTCTCCACGATGTTGTCCACCGAAATATTCGAAGGACCACAGACCAGGATCCTCAACCCCCTCTTGAGCATCTGTAGAATCAGCTCAATGAGCGTATGCGTCTTGCCCGTGCCCGGGGGTCCATGAATCAGCGCAATCTCCTCGCTAGCCAGAGCGAACTTGATGGCGTCCTTTTGGGACTCGTTCAGCGTCGGATCAACCCACTCGATATCCCCTACTTTTTCCATATTGAGCGGCGTGGGCCCAACCATGCCGAAGAGCACTCTCATGAAGTACGAGTAACCCTCTTCGGTTTCCATCTTGACCATCTTTTCCATGGTGCCGTTCATCCTTTTGAGTAAAAAAAAAAAAAAAAAGTTATAAAGTCAGCTTCAGATCACTCTGTTGTCTAAGTTCTTTTCACACCTTCTCCTCCCTCCATCTTTTTTTCCTCTATGTAAACGCCCTGTCGCTCGTCGCTCATTTCAAAATAAAATTTCTCATGATTTAAAAAATAGAAAAAATAAAATAAAACTTACCGTCTCCAAGTGACCTCATCCGCCACCTTGACAACCCAGACCCTCTTGTCCCCCAACCCGCCGACGTCCCCGTCCGCGCCCCCTTTATCCTCGTCCTTTTCCTCCAGCATGACGCTCAGATCCCCCCTCCGAACCCTGCTGACCACCCCTTTGACCCCCCGCCTCTCCATCTCCTTAACTTCCTTCTTCTTCTCCTTGCCACTCGGCTGCTCCCCGACCAGCACTATATCCCCCGCCCGGATCCCGTGCTCGGGCAGGTCGGACCAGTCCCTCCCTTCCTTTGACGGAGCCGAGGCCGTGGCCGGGTCCGGGCACAGCTCGAGAACGGTTTTCCCGCCCAGCCCCGTCCGCTGAGACGAGACGGTCAGGTTCGTCAGCGCCACGCCTGCGCGCTGCAGGGCCGAGGGGGAGTGCAGGGACACGAGGGCCGCAGATTCGGCTATCTCTGCTTGGAGCTCGGCTGCCAGGAGAGAAATTTGGGTTTTGGCGAATTGCGGGATTGAAGGTGGTTCTGGCATTTTTTTTTTTTTTTTTTGGGCGGATGATTTAATTATGGTGGTTGTGAAGCGTTGGTTTCCAAGGTGGTGAAGCTGCCGTTGATGAGGGTGTGTGTGTGTGAGTAAGAGAGAGAGTGAAAGTGGATTTGTGAGATGATGTAAAGTTCAGGCTCACTCAAGCAAGTGGGACGGTGCGGTTGCGAATGGAATAAAGGACTGACAAAATCAGATGCAAAAAACACTTGCAATAATGCAAACCTCTCTGCTCAAATTTTAAAACAAAATTTTGTGTTTTTAGTTTTTGATACTCAATCAATTAACAACCCCTTCATTTCTTCATGAGTTTTTGTCTCATCTCATCTCGTCTCTGCAACTTGCAGCTGCAGCTGGCATACCGCATCACCGTAACCTTCACGTCCTCCCAATCCAGAAGAATATCAACTTGAACCCACACCCAAAAAGACAATTTCAACCAATCCTCCTTCAAATTTACGCATCTACAACTAGGAATCCCTTTGAACCGCCACCACCACGATCAGTGACGCCATGGTGACCGCAAACGCAATAAACGAAACCAAAATAATCGTCCCGCGACTCGCAGGGAACTTGCCCCTGATAACCCAATACTGCGACTCGAGATACCGATTATAGCCCAAAAACAAAATCAGGATACTAATACCCAAGAAGGTCGCCCCCAAAGGCTTTCCCAGATGCCTCAGCGTGCTCGATTGCTTCTTGTCATCGGCCAACGAGGTGTTGAGACGAAAGAGCTGTGTAATCGCAATGCCAATCGAAGCGAATGCTAAGGATGTCCGGAGCCATGCAAGAAACGTCCGTTCTAGAAGTTTTTCAGAAACCAAAATTAGCATCTTTTCCGAGCCAAAATCCAAGCTTCATTATATACTGTTGTGCTTACCTAGTGCCAGATGATCTCGTGCGACGCTTCCCTAAAAAAAAATAAAAAAAAAAAAAAATTGAAAGAAAGTAATCAGTACTTTCTCATTGGGGGACAGGGCCTATAAGAGTATTCTCTTCTTACTTTGTTTTCCAATTCGATGCTTTTGAAATACTTGAGAGACTTCTTCCAAGAACTCTCTTCCTGCTCTCGCAATCTTCCATCGGGGTCACCTGCAGGATCTGCGTGCGACGAAGATCGAGAGAGATTACGGATGGAGGCGCGCGTTGACCTCCTGCGCGTTGTGCTATCGGTATGCGTCCCTTGCGAGTACTGGATGTGTTGCTGCTCAGGCTGCGCAGTCAATACCCCAGCGTTATGCCCATTCTCAGTGGTCTCTCCCGAGATGGCCGGCCCTAGACGCGGCGAGCCGTGTCGCGGTGATCCGGCTGAATTGTAGTTCGGTATGCGTGATGGATCCCCTAGCAATGGTTGCAACCGTGGACTCAAACTTCCGGGGGATTGCGTGAGATGCTCCGCCCTTTCACGGGCATCCTTTAGATCATCAGACATGTTAGTTCCCGCGACGAACAGAGCACTGCGACAGAGCATCACGGGCAACAAAGGTGAACCCAAAGTCTGGCGGTAGATGGATGGTAGGATGGAAACGGTGGACAGTTACGAACAGTTCGGTTAGAAAGATTATTCACTGATGGGCCGAATATGGCTTCTGCTAATTGCGCCATCGGGTATACTTTCAAAAGAGAGTTTCGAAGCTTGTGGTCGGGTGGTGGTGGTGTGTTGTGGAGCACAGGCTGACTAGAAGAGAGGCTTGTCTCATTGACCACTAACCTCTAAAATATCATTGATGCGCTCCTGCTGCTGTGATGAAGTCCTCCGCGACAGACGGCGGCTTGATGGTGCAGGGTTCGAAGTCTCCCGGGAAAAAGAAATGGCACGCGGACTCGAAGTCGTCGGCAACTGTTGAGGTAGAGGCTGTGGTGCTGCTGGTGGTACTGCTCCTGCCGGTGCGGAGGCCGACGTCGCAGCAGCGGCCTCGGTACTGACGTTTTCGGCCATTATTCACTGCAGTTGGCAATAGAACTGATTCTCAAACCCAGCTCCCATTGGGATTTATTGAAACTGCTCAGGAAAAAAAAATTAAAGAGCTGCGCGGCACGGTAAGCTTAACCGAAGGCGTTGTTGCGCCTCCGAATCGCGACTCTCAATAATCGCGTTGATGGACCTTCGCCCTGTTGAAGAAGTGGAACATTGTTTGAAAGGAGCGTCATTGCATTCACCAAGCACCTCGGATTACTATTTTGGGTGACCAATCGCGTTACGTTTTGTGCCGGGCGGTGTGCTTTATCTCCGATCCCTTTGGCCCGTTCGTTGGCAATCATCCTCGGTCAGAAGAAGATGCTTCAAGTTGTTGTCACACACAATTTTAAAACGGAGAGCCTTCAGACACGTAGCTACATTATCAACTATATAAAGCTTTCTTTCCGGTTCGCCTTAGGCTGACAGGGAATTAGTTGCCAAAGTGCGGCCAAAGGGATGTGGTGTCTGGTTCTCAGCGTCTTTCTGATCTGGACGAAGAATCTAGATCATGAGGTTATGAAGACAGTTTTTATGATTGTTAAATCAAGCGAAATCATGAATCTTTTTCCATCTAACATGATATAAAAAAAGAATTTCTTATCTTTTTTTTTTTTTTTTTTTTTTTTTTTAAAAAAAAAAAAATGTGTAAGATAGCTGATGCCTTGCTACTTCCCTGCTTCCGTGGGCAATTTGTTACCTCGACAGCAAAAAGATGATGAACATTGCCAAAGAAGGAGACGGTTGCTGAATGTTGATATACCTAGGTACATACCACATTTCGAGGTTGCCTTCCAAGTGCCACGCCTACCACCACACCTTTCACACCTGCCACACCTTCCGCACTCACCTTGCACTCCATCCCACTACAACTTCTACACCTACACTTTCACATTTTCCACACGTCCACACTCACACACACAACTACGACATCTCTTACATCTAGTACTAAATCCAGCACCACATCTGCTACCTCTTCCACACTCACGACACCACTTACCACACCTACATTTAACCTTCCACACGCTTGTACGTACATGATCTGTCCCAACTGGGATAGCGAACAGCTAATCAAATCCCTTGGCATACCTTCCCAAAAGAGAAATTCTTCTAACTTATCAGAGTATGGCTTGGTAAAAGTCCTCCCCTTGCCCCCCCGCCAATTTTCCCTCGGATTTTATCGGATTTTGCTGGACAAGTTTTCAATACAAACAGGTCGTCTAATTAAAAAACCATAGGTAAATGACCAGGGCGGTTTTGATATTGGCAACCCAAACAGGAATACAATCGGGAGAGATCCATACTGTATTCCCAATACGGATAGCAATACCCTGTGGCAACCCAAACAGGAATACAATCGGGAAATCCATCACTGTATTCCCAATACGGATAGCAATACCTGGCCGCGGCCCAAACAGGAGTACAATCGGGAAAATCCATACTGTATTCCCAATACAGATAGCAATACCCTGGCCGCCGCCCGCCCCCTCAATCCCACCCCCCTCTCATGCTTAAACCCAGCCGGCTCCAAGAGAGCTTAACGCCGTTCAGAGCGAGTGAGATTTTCAATGACATAGCCACGGAGATGTCACCCGCATCGCATGTAGTCCCATCGTCGACCGCGCTAGCGACCCCTGGAACGACTCTGTCGAGGCGATCAGTGACCAAAACTGGCATAATGACACCCTCAAATGCACCCTTATTGCAGCCAGGTTCGTGGTCGGCGGTTGGTGCTATTGCCGATCCCCGCGATCACCGCCGGAAAACCAAAATGGGCTTCATCGAGTGAAGAAGCTGGCGGGCTGCGCACTGAGATTTTTGCTTATAAGTCGACCTTCACTGCTCTCCTTGATCTGGGTTATCATCATCATCATCTTCTTCTTCTTCATCAGAACTCTTCAAGTCTTCTCTCATAGCTGAAGCTTCACTTCGCAATCGCAACGAGTAGTTATTCACTCCATCGCCATCAAACACACATTCAGTACCTCTTCTTCATTCAAAATGGTTCACACTATCCAAGGAAAGCAAGTTGGAAACATCGGCTTCGGCCTCATGGGTAAATCACCTTTTTGAGAAATCACTGGCACTCCTACACAATCGACTAACACCCCCTTAGGCCTCACATGGCGTCCCACTCCCGCCCCAGAGGAGCAGGCATTCGCGGCCATCAAAGCGGCCATCGATGCCGGCTGCAACTACCTCAACGGCGGGCAGTTCTACGGAACTCCTGACCACAATTCTCTCACCCTCCTCAAGAAGTACTACGAAAAGTACCCTGAAGATGAGGCCAAGGTGCTCCTTAACATCAAGGGCTGCGCGGACGTCGTCACCATCGTCCCGGACACTTCTTTCGAGGGCGTCAAGACCAGCGTCGAAACCTGTGTCCGTCTCATCGGAGGCAACGGCCGCATTCACCAGTTCGAGCCTGCTAGAAAGGACAAGAAGGTCGAGATCGAAGACACCGTGAGGGCACTCCAGGCCCAGGTCGACGCCGGCAACATCGGTGGCATCTCCCTCAGCGAAGTCAGCGCCGCTACCATTCGCCGTGCAGCCAAGGTGGCCAAGATTCAGTCGGTTGAAGTTGAGCTCTCGCTCTGGGCTACCGAGCCCTTGGAGAATGGTGTCACCGCGGCTTGCGCCGAGCTTGGTATTCCCATTCTGGCGTACTGTGAGTTCAACAAGTCAATAATATCCCCATGGAAAAATGACCCGATCCTAATCAAAGAAAACAGCTCCTCTTGGCAGGGGAATGCTGACGGGCCAGATCAAGTCCGCCGAGGACATCCCGGAGGATGATTACCGGAGAACGGTCCCCCGGTTCCAGCCCGGTGCCTTCGAGGCCAACCTTCGTCTCGTCGATGAGGTGAAGAAGCTGGCCGACAAGAAGGGGGTTACCCCAGGACAGATTGCTATCGGCTGGCTGCTCGCTTTGGGAAGACGCCCCGGCATGCCCACCATCATCCCCATTCCGGGTGCCACCACTCCCGAGAGGGTCAAGGAGAACGCCGTCGAGATTGAGCTGAGTGAGGAAGATATCAACGAGATCGAGAGGATTCTGTCCGAGTTCAAGCCAGTGGGTGACAGATATAACGAATACGCAATGGCGATGTTGGATAATTAAAGAGGAAGTAATTACGTAACACTAATTATGTAGAGTTGCAGTTATTAAAAATCTATGTTTCTCAAGTCAAAAAAAATGTTTTTCAGAACTTATTCTGGATTATTGAGTGCCGTGAAATCACCATACGGGAGTTAGGGAATTATATTACACACCATCCCTGCATGAGGGGGAGGTTACCAAAGAGGAACCTGAGACCTTTTGAATCCAATTTTGGTAAATTGAGCCAACTGCACCACTTGTGACTGTAACCACTTCTCTATTTTTCGCTCATCCTCAACGACCATATTAACTACTGCTGGCATCTCATCAAACCATCAAAGAATAACTTGATAGGCGCCCGTTGATTAACTCGACTCACAAGCCATCTATTTTTTGGGGGGGTTTTCTATTGGACAACCTTGTCACTGTATTGAAAAACTTGACTATCCCGAAAATGATTCTCCCATCAAGTCCGAGGAAAAAGTTTGGGGGAGGGGGGGGAGGAGAGGATGGGAAGCTATCGGGATGCTCTGATTAGTTTAAAAATTTCCTGTTTCGGAAGGAGTTCAGTGATTTGATTGGCTGCGAGAATTTCCCCTTTGGGATATAATCGCGTATTAGGCATAGTCGGTGTGAACCGGTGTGTTTCGGTGTGTTTCGGTGTGATCAAGTGTGGAAGGGTGTAGTCGGGTGTAATTACCCCACTGAAACTTTACACTAGTCTAGTGGGGAGTGCACGGATCTTTCGTCATCCCCCTCCAAAGCTCTCGGCGCACTAGAGATACCTACCTACAGAGCCTACCTACCTTAGTCCCCTGTCTTTGATGGTCTTCAACAGCAACAAGCTTGGCGTTCCAGTCCAACAAGGCACCATTTTGGTGTTTATTCAGGGCAACCGGCTTCCAAAAAGACTCCGGCCCTTTTTTTCCCCCCCAACGTCATCTCCAAACGGGTTTCGCGACGACAGTACATAATTTTGAGTTTTTTTTTTTTTTTTTTTTTACTCGAGGTCATATCCCAAAAACGAAGCGGGATCTTTCTGCTTTTATTTGGTTAGATGTTGATTTAATTCTATTTTTCTTATCAACTTTCCGAATTTGTCGAAAGTTCCACGATAAAAAAAAACACTTCCCCTCCCCAAAAAAATATCCAGTAATCGCATCGCGAACTCGGGGTTGTTTTTAACCACGACTCAAAAGCGCCAACCACCCCCCCCCCCCGCCCCGCGCCCACCAACACACTATCCAATTCAAACGAACCGTTCGTTATTCTTCAAAATGAAAACCGATCCGGACAAGACCCTCAAATCCAAATCCTACCGCGGTTCGGCCTCTTTCGCGACCTTTCTCATCATCGGCCGTAAGCGCGCAAACCCCCCCCCCTCTCTCTCTCTCTGTCTCTGTCTTCTCTCATCCTCGACCATTACACTAACCCATCTCCTTTCACCCTTTTTCTCCCTCAAATATAGCAACGTGCTTCTTCCTCGGCATCCTCTTCGCCTCGTTCCCTTATGACTTCCCCCTCCTGTGGTCCAAGGCCCCGCTGCCCACAAACTACCTCGACACGCTCGAGACGCACCTCCGCTTCATGCACCAGTCCCCTCCCCTCATCGGCCGGCTGCTCAACATCATCATCTCGATCGGCTTCCTCGGCTTCTTCTCCAAGCTGTTCCGGCCGCACGAGGCCAACGTCCTCTTCGACGGTGGCAGCCTGATCCTCTACGTGATCGGCGCGGGCGTGTACGCCACAAACATCGTCAAGGGCCTGAGGGCCGTGTCCGCGCCGGGCGGGCTCGAGGCCGCGGCGGCGAGGCACGAGGGTCCCTTCTCCGGGGACGTGGAGCTGAGCAGGGAGGACTCGCTGAGGGTGCTGAGCGCCAGCCACACGATCCTGGCGCTCGTGCTGCTGGGCGTGCTGGTTCTGCAGGCGGGGCAGTGGTACGCCGAGAAGGCGGCAAGGGAGGAGGATGAGGAGTTGGAGGCCAGGGATTTGAAGAGGAAGAAGAAGAATTAGTGGTAGAAGAAGAAGAATTAGTGGTAGAAGAAGAAGAAGAAGAAGAAGAGGGAGAGGGAGAGAGAGAATATAAGATAGATGAAGTCGGGCCCCAGAGGGGAAGAGGAGTTAATGTTGGGACCATCTGGTGGCTAATTTAAAAGGTTGAGGGGGAAGAAAAAAAAAAAAAAAAGGCGAAAAAGAAAGCAAGGTGACTAGCCTAGGTGAGATTTTTTTTTTTGGAGCCATATACAAAAAGAAAGAAGGAAAAAAAAAAAAAAATCACACCGTACTAGGTCTCATCGTGACGGATTTTGATGCGGATGATTTTATTCAAGTTTTGGAAAAAAACAATACCGAGTATTTTCCATGTAGGTTAAAAGTCTGGCCATGACACCCATGGTACTGGTTGGACCTTTACGGATCAAGAGATATCAAGATACCTAGTTGGTGCTCAAGTACGTACAACGAAACGTGGGACATAAGAGATTGTATGTACATACATATCATGAGGTTTGTCAATTATCAGAAGCTCGGGATAGAGAAAGAGAGTCTCACTTATAGTCACGCAAAAGTTGATTCGAGTAAAAAAACTAAAGCGTGGACAATTAAGAAACTCGAAATAGATACATTTGCATAGAAAAAAAAAAAAAAAGGGATATCAAGAAAGCTTCTTCGGTTTCGTTCTCTTGTTACATTTCTTATTCTCGCGTCCACCACCAGGGGGTATAATAATAATGACAAAAAATCTCAAAACATTCCTCCCAGTTTCCTCTATTCCTGCCTTTCCCATTGTATAAAACCCATATTGTTAGTTATTGTTGTGGGGTAAAATGAATGACGCTGAAAAAAATGATGATGATGATGATAATGATGATGCAGTGATGCCCGTTTTCCAAAATTCTTTATGAACCCCCCGGTCTCGATTCTTTCCCTAAACCCCAGAAGAAAAAAAAACGCCATATGATTGCTTGTAAGTGTTTGCAAAATTCCCAAAAATAAAAATAAAAACCAAATACAAAATGGAAGAAAAAAAAAAAAAAGGAGTGAACCGAACCGGGAAAACCAGATAGTGTGTAAAATCTTTGTTTGTGAAGAGAACAGAATAAGGCCATCACCGATGCGCCGCATCATCATCATTAAAAAGGATAAATGTGTCGTAAAAGTTGTAATGCGATGTAGAAAAAAAAAAGGGGGGGGGGATCATCTCCTTCCCGGCTGGTCATAGGGAACGAATGTCTCCTCGCCTCTTGCAACCCCCGAAAGGTCGGCGCTGTCCAACATCCGGGTAAAAGTGGTCATGTCGGTATATCTCTTGTCGTTTCCAGTCTCCGGGGTCCTGTCAGGTGTGATGTTTGGGTCAGCAAATACGTTGATGCTGACCGAGCTGGGCTCTCTGCCCTGTCTGGGAGTTTGGGGTATCAACCTGTCGTCGTAGTCGTCGTCCCGCGGCATGTAGGGCATGCGCGCGTACTGCGATGGAATTTGCGGTGAGGGATCGTTAAATTTTGTTGGTGGTGAAGGCCCGCCGTATCCGTATGCGACACTGCTCATGCGAGCTGCAGGGGGAGGCTTTCGTATGCTACCGTTTGAAGAGTTTCCCGGCGAGGAAAACATGGATTGGTCGTCGAGCATTGCGCCTGTGACCGAACCTGGATCGTTGTCGAGCGTGCGAGGGGCTGGTATCCGGGCGAAATCGGTTCGCAGGGTGTCCTGTTGCATGATGGGCCCGCTGATGATGTTTCCAAACGAAGACGTCGAGCGAGAGAGCTTGTAAGGACTGCCCGATTTGCTCTTCCCTGCCTTCTTCTTCTTCATGAAGATGATAGCCAGGATGACGGCCACAATCAGAACGACAGCTCCGGCGGCCGCGCCACCTGCAATACCGGCGATCGGAGGACCCGTCGACTCGGAAGGTGAAGCCGAGTTTGTGCTGTCACTTTCGGCTGGTTTGGTGCCGGTCGGGGCAGGGTCCGTCTTGGTGCCCGTGGCGGTTGGATTTGAGGTAGCAGCGCTCGTTGGACCCGCCGTTCCTGTTGATGGCGCACCTGACTGGGCTGGAGCAACATTCTGGTCGGCGTTCATGATGCACTCATTGTTTTGGCAGCTGTAGCCAAACGGGCAGCACTTATCGCCGCATCGGGGGAGGGTGCCCTTCAAGGCGGTGGTTTTGACGACAACGTCGGGGTTCTTCTCGCCATCCTGTAGGCTGAGATCGCAAGAAGGGAGCGGCTCGATCTTCCTGCACGACGAGCCAGCCGGGCAACATAGAACCGTCGTTTTCCCTGCGAGCACAAGACATTTCTGACCCCTTGGGCAACAGAAGGAGCCGGGAAGTTCTGGAATCCCGCATGATATGTAGTCCTTGAAGCACGTGTCCTGCCTCGCGAATATTTGGCTTGCTGGTATTGCCGACGTCACTGCGAAGATGGCAGCGAGCGTGATGGCTCGGAGCGTTAGCCTGCTCCCAGGCATCCTGTCATACACTCCCTCTCTGTTGCTGCCGCGAATTCCTTTCGTCAGGGCTCTTGAAGACTTCGAAGGATAGTCCAAACGCGCTTCGGCAGTGTCGGTTGGAAGTTTGCTGCTTTATCGATTGTGGTTTGGAAATGTGAGAGTATAAAAGAAGTATGTATCACGAGGAAAGCTTGACGTCTGCGTCAAAAGTGTGTGTGTGACAAGATGATGGAAAAGAATGACTTGTCAATAAAATGCCACGTTCAGCACACGAAAAGGAGACGAATGCGGGTCATTTACACGAGACGAAGCCCAGCAATGGGTACCGGAGGAAGGAAGAAAAAAAAAAAGCCAAGGTGCTCGGCGCGTGGGTGAGGTGTATATCAGGAGCAAAAACACCTAGTCTACCCTGGATGGCGGAGTATAACAGATGACGCAGACGCAAGGCCTGGGTTAGCTGGTCGGGTAGAGAGCCGCCATGTCTAAGCGACCATCTGGTGGATTCCCATAGGCGACGACATGGCGGACGAACATATGTACATGCACGAGAATCGTGGAAAATTCCTTCACGCACGCCTGCTTGTTGGGACTGTTTTGGAGGTGGAGCTTATGCGGACAACCTGTGGCCCATCTGGCCGCTGCGAGGCTGCATTCGCTGATCGGCAGCATCATGGAAAGAGAGGTACCTGTTTGGGGCTGGCAGCGCCGTGGGCGGTTGAGAGGTCGATTTCGAAGCGCCGATGACCTGTCGAACGACCAGGTGACCCTGCTCCAGAATGAGTGGTGTCTGGTCAAAGTTGGTGTTTTTTGGTGTGTTTGGAGAAATGCCAGAACAGGCCGCGGCCGCTCCTTTGATTGGATGGCCAAGCCTGACAGGGGGGCAGGGAATGCTATTTTAAACCAACCGTTGGGCGAGCTTGAACGACCCAATCTCACTGGGTCGCTGTAGGTCAGCACGGGCCATGTTGGGCTTTCCATTTGTCTCGAGAGGCCGGGAATAAACGATGTTTTTCCCTTCGTCTCGGCACTTACAGTCCTTGAAAAGATTCAGACGGAGAATGGTCCGAGATCGTCAACCCACATTCACATCACTCATCCGACCACGAGAGGCCTCTCATATAATCGAATGACTCCTTGCGGTATATCGAGCTGCTGTTTATGGCCAATTATGCCATGCGATGTTCAGCGCGCTTAATAGCGGCCGGCCGTGGCACTGCCTCGGTCAAGCAAGCCTTGGAGTCTTTGTCGGTGAGGAGTCTTTTGACGTGGCATGCATCACCAGCATCACTTTCCAAAGATGAATCAACACCACCTTTAACCGCTGCAATCCTACACTGTATCCATAATGCTAGTGTAGACTCTGCAGCTCTGTGTACCTGACAGTTCGTGGAGACCTGCGTGACCGTTTCACGTGGCCGCCGAACCACGGGCCCGAACGCCCGTTCCCGGTGACTTTGTTTCGCGCCACCAGTCGAAACAGCCCTACGGGACCAAGGCCAAGCCCAAGGTGAATGATCAAATTTTATTCATATTGCAGTTATGTCCAATCCTCCTGCGAAGAGACCTGATCAAGGTGCCGGCAACTTCTTTAGACAACGCAGTGGCAGGGTCACAAACCATGCGACCATTGAGGCCGCTGTATGAGCTCGGAAGCTGAGTCAAGAATATACTTTGAAAGACGGACTCTGTGGAAGCCAAAGACTCAAAGACATCCGACAGTGTAAGGGAGGGGTCGGCCTTTGATCAATCATTTTTAGGCTACCTCGTATATTACTAATAATCTATTGTATCCTTTTTGTTTTCCGAAACAAGCTATTCTGAAGCGTCTATGAAGTAAATCCCACACAGAAAGCCCTGCCAAGTTTCGTCGCTGTTTTTGACTTCTGCCTCAAGCCGACACTGTTGGATACATCTGACCAAAACAGCTCCATTCAGAACGCCCCGTGCCTGCCATCTCACCCAAAGCCTTTAGCTTCTTTTCATACGAACTCCCCAATGATGTTTGCCATGTGTAGACTTCTAGATGAAAGAAAACCAACACATCTAGAACACCTACCCCAACACCCATCTGTCTTTCACTTTAAATACATCCCCGAAAATGCGTTATTCGTACACATATCAAACATGGTAACGTACTCGAGCGGTTTGGTTTCCCTTCGAATCGCCAACGGCCGCTTTATTTCTTGGCCAAGGTTGAGGCCTCTCATTCATGATATCGTCCAGACAAAACTGTAGTATCCACGAAATATCTCGAACAAAACCCATAGGAACGACATGATGTTGAAGATTTTGGACTGTTCAAACCTGGCTCCTAGTGCCCCAACTCCCAACCAGCGCCATGGCTTCCTCTCCTCCCTCCGCCAGCCGCCCATCCTTCAGCACTCCGGAAAGACATTTCCATGGATCCCTGACGCCGCCCCATTTCAAGAGGTTCTCTTTCAACCGCTCTCCATTCTCCCGTTCAAGGGCGCCACCGTCAGCCCCAGACTTAAACACCACATCCCACACGCGCTGAGCGAGGGCCCGATCAAACAGGTAGCTGTAGTAAGCGCTTCCGTACCCCGACAAGTGCCCAAAGAAGCCTTGCCAGCTGGTACCCTCCGGGTCCGGCAGAAAGCTGCTAAACTGCTTCTGGATATCGTGATAAATCTGAGTAGAGTTGAATTCTCTCTGGTGCGCCAAGGGAGAGTGCAATGCCTGATCCAACATGGCCATGATGATCTGATTCTCGGTATCCGTGGCCTCGAACCTCCTTGCTTGCCGGAGTTTCTCCACCACCAGCTTGTAAGGTAAGGGCTCATCCGTAGCATAATGACGAGCAAATAGCGCCAAGACAGAGGGATCTGCCGCAAAATACTCCATCAGAGTGGACGGCAGCTCTGCCAGGTCAGTAGCACACCTCGTCCCGGAAACGTTCTGGAACGAAGTGCGGGCGAGAATCGAATGAATGGCGTGGCCCATCTCGTGGAAGAGGGTCTCCAGTTGATAGAAACTCAAGAGGGCGGGTTCTTCACTGTTTGCGACCCGCTGCGGGAAATCGCAGACTAGCGCAATGGTAGGCAACTGCTTTATTGAGCCGTTGGGCAGCTTCTGGTAATGCATGCCGTCGTTCGCTGCAGATTCTGGACCACGGAATCCAGGCATGTCGGCATCCTCCTTGCTCACTTTCCAAACTTCGGCCATCTCAGCTTCCGATATTTCGCGCGAACACCGGAGAGTAAAGTGAGCGGGATTCGGGGACTTTCCGGGTCGGTAAAAGAGATCGCAGTACAAGACTGCAATGTGACCTTCAGTATCCGAGACGACATCGAGACGGCGTACATCAGAATGCCACGTCTCTCCACGCAGGGGCGCCGCGGGCCTTAGTCTGACGCCGTAGAGACGCGAGAACAGCCTCGAGAGACCTTGCATGACTACTCCGAGGGAGAAATAGCAGGATATATCATCCTCTCGGGTGACCGCTCTCTCAGAGTGCCTGATAGAGTTTGAGTAGTAATCCTTATCCCAAGGCTCGAGGTGAGTTGCGGCCGGCAGGAACTTTCTCTTCTCGGCTAAGATGTCAGCCACCTCCTGCTGTGCCCTGGGACGCACGCTCCCAGCAAGAGCACGCAGAAACCTATCTACAGCTTCTGGGCTTTTGGCCATCATTCGGTCTCGAAGCGCGAGGTGACCGTAACTTTCAAAACCTGAAATGTTAGCAAGCTCGGCTCTCCGCTTCATTAGATGCTCGAGCAGTCGCACAGTGCGCTTGGACGCTGTGCGCGAGGCGCGATATATGAGCTCTCGGGTATCGGGATCCCTAACCGTACGCAACGCCATCGAAGCTTCAGCGCCTAGAGTTTCGAGGTGCACTTTGCCTCCTCGTGTTAATGCTTGCGCAGTCACGGGATCCATGCCACGAACCCAAGTGCTTGGCAGTCTCAAGACAGGCTCCTCTGGAGCCATGTCTTGCACAAACTGCGATGCCACCGAACTGATTTCCGATGACAGCTCAACGAATCGGCGCCGATGGTGCTCTCCCAGGTTCACGGCAGACTTGGAAAAGTCCAGCCTCAAGACCTCGGCCACTGACTTCTCCTCCTCGGACCACACCTTGGTAACTTCGGGGTCGCCCATGGCCTTACACAGCTGATCATTGAGACCGGTCATCGTGTTGAGCTCATTCATATACTCGTATACCAAGTCCCATGCGTTGCTCGCCTGTAGCTGTACTTGCTGCCAAGGATGGGTCACGCGCACAAAGTCGGCCATGTCGAGTACGCGGCAGAGAATGTCGCTGAGACGATCGAGATGACGGACGATGGCCCGGTATTCTTCGGTCGTCGATGCTTCCAAGACCTTGTCTACAATAGCGCGGGCTCTTTTCAGACTCACCCGCGCGAAGGTTAGGAAGCCATCGGGGGTTGTAAGAAAGGCATTTCGGAAGAGCCCAATGCTGACGCCGGTGTGGACGGCAGAGAAGGACTTCCACGCCTCAGGTGAGTCGAATATGCTGCGCAACGTATGGTCGTCTGAGCGAGCTCCTGGAGGGATGTGTTGGCGAGGGGCTATGGGCTGGGACGAGTGGGTGAGGAACCGATAGGTAGAGGGGTTGGTGGGTGGCGCCCACTGCCGCTGCTGCCTTTGCCTGAGGACCACCGAAGCCAAGCTAGAACTTCGAGAACGACATCCTGAGCATATCCATCCGCCCAATTGGCTCGGGAGGCTCGACCTTCGTATTGACGATGACAGCATGGCTAATGTAGCAGCTGCCGTTTGGAGATTTTTGAAAAAGCCCGAGCTTCTTTTAGCGAGACATGGAAGGCTATTGTGTGCACGAAGTTCGCATGGATCCGGCCGTTAGCTATTAACATGGGACCAGTCAATCTAGAGCTCGGCCGGGGAACGCGATCGGCGCGGTCCCGTAATCATCGGTTGCTTGATCGGTCGCGAGGTGGTCGATGGTTCGGTGTTGGTTATGGTGGGGGAGGGGCAGCCGGGAGCTTCGATGGTCAGGAGCTTGCATTCAGGTCTTGGAACAGCCCGAAAAAAAAAAAATCACAAGTAAAATTCCCGAGCTCCCGGAAATAGCCGCACCCGTAGTTCGCAGCCTCTAAATCCTGGTCTTCTAAAGCCCACTTTCACTCTTCCAACATCTTGACATCAGCAGCCAAAACCACAATTTCACACCCTCGTTTCCTAGGTTCGCTGTCTGTTTCAAGTCGCCAGTCCGCGAGGAACACAAGTCAATTGGGTGTGGACAATGGCAGCCAGAATCTTGTTTCAGCGGGTAAGCTTTAGCTATTTCCCAAAGTACCTCAAGCTTCCACCTTTGCTAGGTTCCCAGAGACTGACCATTTTATTTTCCTCTCAACGCAGCGAGCTGCGCCATTGACGGCCGCTGTTCTCGTCGGAGGCGTCGCTTTCTTTCCCCGAGTCGCACATGCCGAAGCTCCCAGCAGCGACCGCCAATTCGTACGCACTGCTCTCTCTCTCTCTCTCTCTCCCCTCAAGCCCAACCGATCCCCTCCTCCAACTATCTAACAAGCTTTCTCGCAACATAAAAAGCCCAGGAAGCCAATCTACGATGACGACTATGACCTCACCCACCTTTCCAAGCCCACTCCTTCAACCCCAACAACCACCCCAGTCACCACACCCGTCCCAGTGCCAGCATCAGTAGACGCTCCCATCCTCTCGGCACCGTCAACCCCGATCGGCACCACCGATATCGTGCCGTCCACCACGACCCGCGTCCGCCGTCCCACCCCGACCGATCAACTCGCCTCCCAGATCCGCCGCGGCCGACTCTTCCTCTACTCCCAAGCCTGCACGGCCGAAGACGCAGTCAACTCGGCCATGTCGCGCGCCTTCGCCCTCGAGGAGTCTTTCACCTCCACCGTCGCCTCCCTCGCCCCTCCCCGCGAGAGCGGCGAGAAGCTCACGCCGGGGCTGGTTTACGTGCTCGTCGCCGGAATGGCGGGCAGCATCGTGGCCCGCAACCGCAACATCCTGCTGCGCGGGGCCACCCCCCTTGCGCTCGGCCTGGGCGCCGCCTGGACGGTCCTGCCCGTGACCATGGGCAACGTCAGCGAGCTGCTGTGGAAGTACGAACAGAGGGTCCCGGCTGTCGCGGAAGCGCACATCAAGACCAGGGAAGGGATCGAGCAGGGTATTTACTTTGCCAAGGTGCACGCGAATTTGGCGCAGAGAAAGGTTCACGAGGGCGTTACCGAGGTTAGGGAGGCCATTGAGGGGTGGATCAGGAAGGGGAAATAAGGCTTTTGTAGAGAAAAGTAACGGGAGGTGTAAGGTATGTGAAAAGTGGAAGAAAAAATGGGAGGGAGGGAGGAGGGAGGACGGGGGCGGTTGTCCTGAATGGGTTTTGGGGAAGAGAAACAAAATCTTGTCATTGTATCATAGGTAGAGCTTCTCTCTTGGCTCGGGATAGAACTCCAAAAAAGAATGTCTGTTTTTTGTGTGCTTTGAGGAAAGGATTGTGCCGAGGATTGGTTTGGTTGAGAGAATTGATTTTAAAGTACTAATTCTATCAGGTATGTACAGGTCTATATTTATGTGTTATGTCCACAAGTATTTCCAAGTCTTTTGTTGTCTATATATAATTACACTTTTTTTTTCTTTTCTTTTAATTTTTTTTTTTTGGGAGGGGAGGTGGTCCTTCAATGTCCTGTTTCACAAAACGCTCCTCTCGCCGAGCGATATGTAGAACCGCAATGCCCGCTCATAAGTCCACATTGTCACGGCACTGGCCGGTGCCGCCTTGATCAGGCTTACGGTGAGACCCCGATAAAGCCCCCTGAACCCTTCATTTTGCACAATCGCCCTCGCCGTGCTCATCGTCCCCCGATACTCGGGTATGTTTTTGTGAACGTACTGGTTCCTCGTTGGTCCCTGCACCTGTATCCGCTTGCGCACCAGGTCCAGCGGAAAAGTTGCCGACTTGGCCGTGACTGAGGCTATCGTCCCCGCGAGCGCACCGCCGGTAGAGAATGGCAGCTCCAGGTGGGTCAAGTGCGGTCGCAGCGTCTCGTACACAGCAAAAAAGACGCCCATGAACGGAATAATCTGCGCCA
Source organism: Cladorrhinum samala (assembly GCA_033576145.1). Classification (NCBI taxonomy): domain Eukaryota; kingdom Fungi; phylum Ascomycota; class Sordariomycetes; order Sordariales; family Podosporaceae; genus Cladorrhinum; species Cladorrhinum samala. The sequence continues at coordinate 286,208 of MU864951.1, forward strand.
GGCCGGGGCCGAGTCCTCGGAAGTATCCCTGAAACCCCTCCTCCCTGCCGATCCGGAGGACGGCTTCCCTCAGGTTGGCGTACACGCGATCATTTCCTTGCGCGGCAAAACGGGTGCGGAGGAGATCTAGGGGGTACGTAGCTGCCGTAGCGGTGCCGCCCGCTACAGCGCCGGCTATGAAGGACTCGGCCGAAGGGGGGATGGTGCCTTCGCCCAGGGTCGAGTGAAGGAACACGGTGGCCTGGCGGTAGCTGGCGAACTGGATGGCGTTGTGGCAGACGTAGAGCAGCTCGGCCGGGACGTTTCCCTTCCAGAGGCCAGTGAGGCCCTCCGACCGGAGGATGTGCCGGATGGTGGGCAGGGTGCCCTTGTATATGGGCCCTCCGTGGAGGTCTCGGTGGGTGAGGGGATCTGAGAGCGGGTGTGTTTGGAGCTGGAGGCGGATCTTGACAACGTCGAGCGGTGCGATGACGAAACTTGACAGAGGGAGGCCAAATTAGCTTTCGTCAGTTTACTTTCCCCTTGGACTCAAGACGCACCGAGAGATCAAGCCGGCTGTGGCTCCGGCGGCCGTGACTTGGAGCCGGGAGCCTTCATCCTTGAGGCGTTCGGACTTGCTCGTCATTCATCCACCCTCGAGATGTCAAAGCCCCTTTCCTTTCTCGCCTCTCCTGCGCGTCGCTGTACGAATGCGCGCGGTGTGTCGTATGCAGAACCGGGTTCAATTAGCCCTTGTGTGTGTCTATTCTTTGCGGTGTGCGTGATGTTGTGCAGACAAAAACGTTTGCAGGCGCATGCAGATCCTGGGTCGGATGACTATTTTTATTTTGGCTTGATTCAATTCAAACTCATTGAAGATCTAGATGGGACGAACGCCTATGGCATCGTAGATCTGGATGCATCTAACGTGGTGGTGATTATTCGCTATCGCGCGCATTGATGAATATGGAAATATTTTTGGGTCGCAGTTCACCAGTGACGACATTGGCAATTGGTTGATCGACAAGGGGCCTTATCTGGGAAAGACGGAAGATGCCGCCTTACCTTTCTGGGATAAATTTTATACTACGTACTGTGTACACAGTAATTACGGCGTAGCCTAGACCCTGGATCGGATTCGGAGGATTATAGCTCTCTTCAATAATATGCCGAACAGACCGTTTGGTGTAATCAATGTAGCTTCAGTCTGTGGGCACACGCGCGTGTACGCGTTCGATTTGTGGTACCTATCTCAGCTTAACAGTACATAGGTACGGGTAGCTTCGCCGGTATTATGCAGCTTTTAAGGTTCACACGCAGCCGGAGGGAGAGTTCGCACGAAAGGCGAAAAGGCCCGAAATAGGTAGGTGGCCAGATTGAGAAGACGAGAAGAATCCACTCGCTATTCCGAACATCGCAACTCAAGCGTGCTGCATCGGCAATTCTTTTTTCATGCGCCAGACAATGTTGGAAGGAAAGAACGTCTTGTTGTTTCCCGTCTTCCCCGCGACCAAAGACGAACCAGTGGGAGCCCGTTGCACCAGGACCACGGGGCCCAGTAATGCGACCGCTGATTGGTTCCATCCGCCCGAATCGCAGCTAGAGGACGGAACACTGGAATTGGCTGAAAGGCCTTGAAGAAGCCGGAGACGCGGGCCAACGGCAGCGTGATTGGTTTCCACTTTCTGCTGCAGCTGCGAAGTAAGTGAAGCTTTCGAAGCAACGTCCACCCTCCCATGATCCAGGCTCGAGTAAAATTATGCGGGGTCCTGGCAGCAATGGGAGCTCCAGCTTCCCCCAGGACCTCGAGGTTACAAAGTATAGATCTGACATTTCCCCCTTTTCTGCAACCACTGCTAGGTACAGGATTTGTTTTTAGCATCTGCATCATCCATCATTCCCAACCTCCGCGGTAAACCTCGTCGTTCGGCCTCGACCTTGCAAGGCAACAGTCCTTACCCTTTCGAGTCAGCCGGTGACGATTGACGTCCGTGGCATGTGATCTTGTTTTACCCTACGGCATCTGTGAAACACAAACGTAATAGTTCATATACTCGGGCCTCATCCTTCTTTTCCTCCTTGTCTTGTCCTCCTCTGTTCTGCATCACGCATATTCTTCTTCTTCAACACTGTCAACCCCTAGACTTCAACAAGGGGATAAGCCACCTTGCTCACACGCCCTGCCTACTTCACCTCCATTTAATCTACCCTGAGCATCGCTGTCATCGTCATCGCCACAAGCAGGCCTACGCCATGTCTTTAAACAACATCACTCCGCCAGATGTCCGGAGTATTGTGACACCGGTATTGTCTTCGCTTCCAGGCGCCTCCGTCTCAACCGAACCATCCAGCAATGTGCTGCCATTGCTTGCCCCTATTCTCAGACAGCGGGTTCAGGTCTTGTCAGCAGCAAGCCAAGAGCCATGGATCCGTTTGCTCACGTACGACACCGCAAAGGTCCCTCGATTGACGAGCATAGCACAGAGCGGTGTCTTGGATCCTCATCCTGTATCCGGCGAAATTGAGATGGACTGGGATTATAACGTTGAGATCAAGTACAAGAGAGTAGACGAGGAGACACTACAGACATTAGTCGTCCTCGGAGAGATGGATCTTTTTGTGCGTCTCGTGTACTGCACTGGAGATGGAGAAAACGGCGGCCAAGGGTGGAGAGTTGGTGAAGTTGGAGTCGCCAGCGACCCTTCGCCTCTTGCCTCTTACGGCGGATTCTCCACTTTGGACGAGGCCCAGAAAGCCTTTGGAGCATCCAAACAGGCGGCAGGCAGGCATCTCAATGTCGGTGTCACGCGGGCACCGGCAGCAGCCGTCGAGGAGGAAGATGATGACGATGATGATTACTGGGCTCGCTATGACGCCACCCCAGCCCGAACGCCAGCAAACAACCGCTCGCCCGCACCACAACCAATGACTAAAGCATCGCAACCCGAGATCGAACGCAGCCAGTCAGCTGAAGATGCCTACTTCTCTCAGTACGATTCAGTCCAACCTGCCATGGACCCTCACGATCCAGATGAGGAGATGGAGCACGTCAATGTTCCCCCACCGCTGGGCATGGGCAGAGTGGGCGGTTCTGCAGATAGCATGGATCAAAGCCAGAATGAAACCAGCGGCGTTTGGACGTTGGCAGTGCCTCCAAAATCGCCTTCATCCCGTTCGATCCGGTCACAGGAGGACGAGGAAAGAACCCAGAATCTGGTCCACCCCCGACCAGAATCAAGCGCCAGTTCCAACGGATCAGTCATGGTGGCAAAACTGGAGGAGAGCGCCGAGAGAAAGGAACAGAGCGAATTCGGGGTGAAGCAACACATCTCTCGAAGCATCAGGAGTTTGTATCTCCTTACAAGAGCATCGGGGATCGACCGGGAGGAATTTGAAAGAATGGTCCGGACAGAACTTGATGTTCTTGGTATGGTGGAAGATGAGATCTAGCTGAGAGAAAGGGAAAATCTATTATATCTACAAGGGATATCAGCATGTATTTTTCAGCGGAAGGGCTGATCTCTTTTTAATCTCGGTTTCTTTTTTGCATTCACGGCAGGAGTTGGTATTGCATATGGCGTCTGGGAGTACTGTGAGATATCAGTTTTACTGTCACAAAATCTAACTCTTGTATTTGGATATTTACCTACTGAGGTAAAGAGACAGCGGTTAACAAGACTGAGAAAACGCTTCCACGTGCCAACTTGTCGACTCATGTATCCGTGATCTGTGAACATATTGGGAACGAGCCTCTATACGATTAGAAAGAGGCCTTCATTAGTATTGATAGGCAAAAAAGACAAAGCTTCAAATGGCTTGTCCAGGTTAAATCCAGAGAGGTATAACATGAGGAACACAACCGGACAATTTCCGGGGTTAGGGTTGTGACCCCATCAAAGGGTGCCGCTACAGCCTAGATTGTCAGGCATCCAGGAACCCTGTACCTGAGCTCCCATCCCCAAAAAAAAAGTTCCATAGCGGGGCGGCGCATATTGATAGAATTGACGACGACGACGACGAGGCGGGCACATTCGCCAATTGAACACGACAAATCTCCCGAGCGCCTCCCCCGACCTCGGCTCCATTTCCATCAGACACAATGTTTCGCCCAAGGTTAAGAATACCGCTGAGGCCATCCCTCATTGCGCCCACCAAAGCCTCCTCCAAGCTCCTCCCGCTCGCCCAACAAATAAGATCACAGCACTCAGTCCCTGCGCTCGAGAACTTCGACCAACAAAAAGGAATTCCCGGGCTCCTCTCCCCCGAGGGCTTCACCGTCGCTTGGTATGCCTACCAGACCCACGTCCTGCAAAGACTGAACGGCTTGACGGCCGGTATGTTCTCACCCTCCGTCTCTTCCCCCGAGGAAGCACATGCCAACTCATGTTCCCTACAGAAACCGACTTTGAGACCAAGGACCTCAAAAACATTGTTCTCGCCACCGCCCGCGAACCCCAATATGCCTCCATCTTCAACTACGCCAGCATGGCCCACAACAACCACTTCTTCTTCAACGGCATCTCCCCAGCGGGCGAGGTCGCCATGCCCGAAGACCTCAAGAGCGACCTGATCCGATCTTTCGGCTCGATCGAGACCCTCAAAGCCGAGATGGTCAAGACCGCCTCGGCCATGTTCGGTCCGGGCTTCGTCTGGCTCGTCAAGACGGACCTCCCCGGCGCTCCAAACGCGTACAAGGTGCTCACCACCTACCTCGCCGGCTCTCCTTACCCCGGCGCCCACTGGCGCCGCCAAGAGGTTGACACCAACACCGACGTCGGCACCAGCACGCCCGAGGGCCTCGCCGCGGGCAGACGATTCCTCGAGAACTCTGCCTACGGCGCCGGCAACGCATCGCACGCCTCGAGGAGCAGACACAACTTTGCGCCCGGCGGAACCGACCTGTTGCCCGTTTTGTGCCTGAACACCTGGGAGCACGTGTGGTTGTGGGATTACCAGTTCGGCTCGGGCGCAAAGGGCGGAAAGTACGAGTTCGCCATGAACTGGTGGAACAAGGTCGACTGGAAAAAGGTCCACCAGCTGGCTTACGGTACCAAGGCGCCCAAGATGTCGGCCTGATAAAAACCCAGGTTTACCACTTCCCTCCCCTTCCTCCTTTCCGAAAATTCTCTGGGACGCAAGTTTTCTTTTCTTTTTATCTTGGAGAGAAGACTTTGGGGAGAAACAAAAGGCATCAGAACCCGGGCAATTTATGTATAATATGATGGGAAAATGACAATGTATATTTTTTTTCCCCAAAAAAAGTCAAAATAAAAGAGGGAAAGGATCTGCATGATGGGGTTTGTATGTATGTATGTACAACAACAAATTAAAAAAAGAAAAGAAAAAGAAAAATAAATATATAGAAATTTTTTCTATATGATTGTGTTTTTTGTGTTTTGTAGTTTTGAATTTGAAATGAGGGGGATAATAATGTCGTGGAGTCTAGTCTAGTCTAGTTGGACAATAATAGGTAGGAGGAAGAGGTTGGGGGAGGTGAAGGAAAATAATAATTAAAAGAGATTAAACGTCATATTCGTTCATGTATCACTTTTCCCTTTTCTAGAAAAAAAAAAAAAAAAAAAAAAAAAAAAAAAAAAAGAAAAAAAAAAAAAAAAAAAAAAAAAAAAAAAAAAAAAATGAAAAAAAATTTA
>MU864951.1:291847-308883 GCA_033576145.1 Cladorrhinum samala
TCTTTATAAATATATTTATATATATATATTTTTTTTTGTGTGTGTGTGTGTGTGTTTGTTTTTTTTTTTTAAAATTTTTTTAAATTTTTTTAAAAAATTTAAAAATTAAAAAAAAAAAAAAAAAAAAAAAAAAAAAAAAAAAAAAAAGGAAAGAAAAGAAAAAAAAAATTATCAATAGAAAAACTGTGAATAGTATGTTATTAAATGGCAAGATTAACGTTTTTTTTTTAGTCGCAAATGATTCATATCTATTATCATAGGTAGGTAAGGGTACTTCTTGTACATACTTGTCATATATTTCTGGTAAACTGGGTAACGCAAGTTTGCAGTATCTTGGTTGGATTTCAATTTTTATACATTTGGTTCGCGGATTAACAACCTTTTTTTTTTTTTTTTGGGGTGTTTGTTGTAACCGAACCACCCCAATATGCTCACCGAGCTTGAAAAGGTAGCTTTATATATATGTGTATATAAAACAGCCTAAATTTTACGTCAGAAGCCAAATGTTTGTCAAGTATTAAAAAAAAGAAATCATTCACAAATTTGCAAAGTTTGGAACAAAAATGATTGCATGTGTGTGCGAGAGAGAGAAAGCAGGTGATTTATGTCTTGTTTTAATTCTTTTCAATTTCTTTTTTTCTTCTTGCAACCTTCCCTCGTAAGGTAGGCCATCTGCTATTGATTGTCCTAACTTATTTCCACTTATTCAAAACCCCCCCCTTTCCTATATCAATCCCAATCATCAAATCCTGTTCAAAACCAGATTTCCTTCCCGAGGTATTTCCCAACATACAAAAAAGAAAAAAAAAGTCTTTGAGATGTATGTATATATATGTGTGTGTATATATATATGTGTTATTCCCAGCCCGTGGTATCCTGAAGAAAAGAAAAATGTCGCAGATGTTTAACTCCAATCATTATGCAAAAACCCAAAAAAAAAGTGTGAAAAAAAGAAGCTTCATGAAGCTTATTAGAAAGAAAAAGAAAAAAGAAAAAAAAAAACCATTCCACGGTCTGAGATCCTTCAACAGCTTTCCAGTCCAATGACTGTTAAGGGATCTCTGGACCTCCCATTCGCCACTTCATTCCCATCCTATCCATAGTGTGTCTCAGTTTTTGCGCAGTCGTCCAGATTTTGAAAAAGTAAAACTCTTCCCCTCAAACTCCTTCCTCGCCTTGCGGCATAAAACGTAATAAGGTATAAAAAAAAAAGATAGTAAAGAAAATGTTGAAAGGAGGTCATTTCCTGCCACATATTTAGATGAGCAAGTAATCCCAACCCTTCATCTGCATGACATCCCGCCAGTGGATGTAATGCTGCTGTGGGACCTCCTGAGAAGTAGAAGAAGATGGGGGCGACGCCGGGACCGAAATATCGGTTTGGGCCCAAACCTCGCGAAGGAGGCAGACGACGCGGCCGAAGCTGCCAAAGTCGGCGAGCTCGCCGAGCTGAGCGATCCGGTCCTCAAAGAAGGCGCGGAAGCTGGAGCCGGGAAGAGACACAGACCCGCCGACGAGATAGACCCATGAAAGGGACCGGTCGAACCCTTGACGGCCCGAGGGGATGGTTCCCAACACTGTGGTGAGCTTCTCGAGCAAGCCAATGCAGCTGGTCTGGCTTGGAGAGAAACCGGGAACAAGACTGCAGAGGTAGATGCGCGCAGCGAGACGGAAGGCGGCTGTGATGTTCTTGCTGAGCTGCTTGGGGCTCAGAGTGCCGTTGGCGTTGAAAGGGAGGACCGGGGTGCCCTCGCCAATCTCGGTGAGGCCGATCTGGTCGCCGAGGACGTGCACGTGCTGGCAGAGAGTGATGTCGTCCATTCCATCGTTCTTGAGCGCCTCGAGGCAAGCGATCTCCGAGATGAGGTACATGACGCGGTCTTCGCAGCCCATGAGCTCCCGGAGCCCAAGGGAAGGATTGATCGGCGACAGGTGCTTCTCGCGGTAGGTGTGGGCAAACATTGGGGCGCGGCCTTGCATCGTTGCGCCGAGGATGTCAATCCATGCCGTGAGGGTCATGTTGAAGGGTGCCTGAGTCAGCGGCTCGTTGGGGTCCGAGACGAGACGGGGGAGGTCGAGCTTCTGAACCAGAGAGATGGCGGCTTGGAAGTGCTGGTGCCATGGGATATCTGGGAGGGTATCATCGAAGCGGCCGACTCCGCATTGGAAGAAGATGAGGCCGAGGGCGGCCTCGAGAATTTGCTGGTGGTCCTCGTCCTTGTTGAGCGCGTCGCAGAGGGCCGAGATGGTCGCGTACCGGTGGCGCATGATGTCCCCGTCGATCTCGTCACCCTCGAGTCCCATGGCGGCCTTGTAGTGCTGAGCAGCAATGCTCAAGCAGCAGTGGAGGTAGCCCTTGTTGGTTTGGAGCGCCGGGAGGATGAGATCCGAGCTGATTGAGCAGTGCTGGTTCGACTCGAGAATCGGGAAGATGGTTGGAAGCACGGATTGGATGAAGTGGTCGAGCAATCGCTGATCGCCCTCGTCCAGCTCGATGGCGACTTGTCTTTGTCCCATTGTTGGGCCATGAGCAAAGTCGAAAAAGTTGACGTTCAGCGTCTCCTCGGCTAGCGACTCCCGTCGCTCAGTGTAAACCCGTTCTGTCCATTCACCTTCCAGAGGGAATTGCGGAAGGATTGTTCCTGGTGGCGGGGGAGTTTGATACGTGCTGAAGGTTGAGGTTGTTGACTCGGTGAGGGTTGGGATGTCGTTGATGAACATCTGCCTCTCGGTCTTGACGTCGATCTCGTATGGCGAGAATTGTGGGAACATGAACTCGGGAATTGACGGCGTCGTGTACGGCGTTGTGTAGTCGCTGTGCGGGCTGTTGAAGTTGAAGGAGAAGTTTGAATCAATTGACTGCGATCGCGTGCGGTCGAAGGGGTCCGAGAATGTCGCCGAGGTTGGTAGCGAGTGAGAAAGGCCTGGCGGCGATCCCACCTGGGTCTGAAGTGTGTGCGTCGACTTCTCGGAAAGCTTCTTCCTCTTGATGATCATCTTGATGTCGTCCTTCTGCTGCCTCCTCGAGTCATTGTTGCTCCACCACATTGGTCGCTTGTATTCGCAGACAAGACCGAGGTGTTTGCATGCCGTGCACATGGGAGAGCCCTCGTCGCACTTTTTCCTCCTTAACCTGCATGTATAGCATCCTTTGCGACCACAATGTTAGCTTCACAGTCCGGCAGTGAGATCTCTGCATGAGTGTGCGAGTGCGTCAAGTGAGATGGGGGACCAACCTGTTCGTGAGCGCCGATGCATCTGCGTCTTCTGCTTGGGGTTGGCATTATTGGCAGCGGCGGCCTTGGAGGCAACCTTGGCCTTTGATGTTGTCGTCGTTGTCGTCGTCGTTGCGGCAGCCATGTTGACTTGTGATGCTTTCATGTGGACTCCTTGGTGGTTGGGGGGTACTGTTGACATTTGTATTGACTGACGAGCGACAGGGGAGGGGGGGTGGGGGTGCCCTCAGTGGAGGTGGTCGGGGTCAGGGGGGTGTGTGTCCTGACCGGGGTGAAGGGGTGTGAGCCTGGGGCTGGGCCGAGCAAAAGCGGGAGGGCAGGTGAGCCGGGGGTCCTCGCTCCTGGTCAAAGGTCCAGATGCCCGGGGGCAAACCAAGAAGAGTTGAGTTGGGCGAAAGGGGTCCCTGTCCCGATATCGAGCTCCCACTCTCGTTGCTCCTCTTGTTGAGAGGTCGACTCGCGACCGTATTAGATTACTGTATTCGATGTTTCGAGTGAATGACTGGATCCTAGAGCAAGTCCGGCTTGCCTTTGTTGGAATCTGAAATCTTGAAGAGTGGATAAGACGAATGAACTGCTGCCGAGCTGTTTGATCTGGTTGGGCGGCGAGATAAACGAGTAATTAAAAGTATGAAGAGTAAGAGTTTGTTGACTGGACTGGACTGGACTGGACTGGACTGAGCGACACCTGGATCTCCGACTACTTCGTTTCTGACTGAACCTGCTCTGCAGAAGAGGGAAACAAACGGGGATGGGGAGAGAAGTGGGCAAATTCTTATATCTTAGCCCAGCTCTTGGGTTTGCCCAGCAGGAGCTGCCCACCAAAGTTGCGGTGATTTGCGGTGTTCTATTTTTGAACATTGTGGGCAAAATGACCATTTTTCCTATTTTGGCCGACTTGGCAGAAAAATATATTTGCCCGCTATACATGGACATGCAGATTCTTTCGGCTCTTTTGGGAGATGTCACCCTGCCCCCCTGAGTGCATGTGTGGGCTCGCACTAGGAAAAGGCAGGGGTGGTACAGCTGGAACAGGGGTCTGCACAGATTCTTATTGGCGCCGACATGAGATGGGGTCGCTCGGCAGGTCTCTTTTTTTTCTTCGGAAAGGGACGCCAACATAGACCCCACCCGCCATTGCAGCAAGTGAGAGGCACAAAGTACTCAGGCACTGGGGGAGCGTCACAATGGTGACATGGGGTCCGGAAGTGGTGTGCACATTTCTCCACGGCGGCCGGCCGACGTGTGCGGGCAGAGGTGGGTGGGCTGCAGGGATGCGAACCTGTCGAGCGATTAAACAGGCAGCTCCATGCGTCTCGAGGTCTTTCCTCCCATGTGTTCATTGGCACGGGGGCCAGCTCTCTGCAGAAACATGCAAGGCTCTCGAGGGAGGGTGGGAGTGAAGCTCTCGAAAAGCCTACAACTGAACATCCAGAGTGCCTAACCCGCCCTGGAAACCCGGCCGCCGGACCGACAGACTGCTGATCGCGCGCTGGACGCTCAAACATTGACGGCCGCTGTGTATACATGAGTAACATGGCGATGGGACCAGAGGCCTCGCAACACCATCACTTGATGTCTGCTGTGATAACAAGCACCTGTATTCCATCCCTTGTCTCTGCAGATGGCATAAAAAATAACCAGCTGCAAAAATTAAAGCCTCCCGGGACCGAAGAAGCTTGAAGACGGGTGGGTGAATTAAAAAACCAGCCAATGGATCGATGCCGGCACAGGCATCGAGATGGTGCCTTTTACATACCTGGATGCATATGCACGCATCCTCGCACATCAACCATGCAACGGACCAGGGCAGCTACAGCATCCGCCAAACTAACAACGGCACAGGCTCGCCTTGGAGGGAGGGTATACGGGAGCATGACGCCGTCCCCGTCTTTCCAGAGCACCCAGTACCGGATGACAAAAAACTGTGTGCACGCTGGGTGGGGGGTAGGTGGTGTAGTACCAAGCTCGTGCCTCAACGGCACCGCACAGCATACAATTCATGCTCGCTGCCCGTCTTTTTTGGAGAGTTGTGTAAGCCGGCACGGTAACCATGGCTCACACTTGTCGTAATCTCTCGTGAACATCGGGTAATAGTCCGGGAGTACCTGGCTGCTGATCCTTATCATGGCCCAAAAAGATAAAACCGGGGGCGAAAATGAGGGGTCTGGCTCACGTTGAGCGATTTGTTGAATCAGTTCGTTCTGGAATGCCTTCATTAGTGATCGCTGTCAAATAGCGAGTGTCCTTTTGACATTCGGCTGTTGGATTGGTCGCCTCACCTAACCAGTTGACGTGGCTTTCCAGGTCTGAGGGAGAAGTGAGAATTGCTAGTGCAGGTAGCGGAGGTATTTGCTTACTGCCTTGTGTTACCGGAGGTACTTGATTGAGCCAAAAGCTCCGCGCAAATACCCGCAAGCATGGTGAGGCCACGAGATGGCACCATGTAGCGTCGTAGCGTCACTTGGGGTGGAGGAACTTTGAGCGCGCAGACATCGGGACCTCGGTGTTCAGGTGCGGTTGGCATGCTTGCTTCAATCTCTGCAAAAAGTGCGGTTATGGACGTTGATTCGAGGAACTGCGGTCGACCAGTGTGATGCCAAGATGGCTCGTGCATATCTCCATGCGGGCCGAGGGGTGGCATTCAATTCAGATTGGCTCAGATATTCAGATCAGCCAGGGTCCTAAGCAGGGGTTCCTGCGCTAAGGCCTGGAGCTTGGACCAATAATGCGGGAAGGAGCAAGGGCCACAAAAGAAGGCGGAAGTGGTCGCGGGGATCCTTGTCCGGGCCCGATGACCCAAGTCTTGGCCTTTTCGAAAAGTTTGTTTTTGCGCATCCCAGGTCAACAATGGTTTGAATTTGCTTTGCAAGTTCATCACTCACCTTGATGGCCAAAATTTGCCCACTTTCTTTTTGGCTTACCTGAGCAACCAGTTTGTCGAGGTGGATGAGGTGGAGGGGGAGGAATGATAACGCTTTATGCTATTCGTTCCGTACTTGCCACAGTAATTGAAAACCTCTGGAGACGGTGAGCCGTTCGTCGGTGGTCGTCAAAAAGATCTGCGATCCAAAAACCATTCGAGAATCATTCAACTAAACCCACAAAGTCGGAATCCCTCAAGACTTTATACATGCGCGTCTATGCGCGTGATCAAGGGGCTATGCGATTCTCAGAGTGCGAAGTAACCCTCATCGTCAATGAGAAACCCAGTGGCCGTTGTTGTGGTGGCCGACAGAAGCTTCTTTCTGCCACACCATCCCACGTTGATCTCATCCAGCCGTTGATGTTGTTCCAGAAAACAGGGTTAATTAGCCGCTCTCTGCGGCCGCTTTGGGAATTATCCCGCATTTGCTCTCTCTTGTGGGCTAATTTTGGCTTTTGGACCCCGGACAGGCGGAAGTCGGTTTGGTCGGGCCAGATAGAAGCAAACATCTAATGGTGGTGAAAACTATTTTGCCCTATTTTTAATGTTGACCACGATGCAACGGTCAGCCCCACATGTCACTCAATATTTGCCCAATATCACATTTTAGCCCCGGAGTCACAATGGGCTAATTATGTCACCCTACCCGTCATGCTGACTATCTTAACCGACGACAGTTCTTCGCGGGCTAATTTTGTCTCTTTTGGAAAGTTCATGACTTTTGTAGCAAATTGTTCCTCACAATTTTTTAATTTTTTTTTAATTTGCCCATGTCGGCTTTGCGTCTGACCGAGAGGACCGAAAATTTGATTGTTCGCGGACCCGAACTCTTTGGCTGTGTGCATTGGCAGATCAAGTCGTACCAAGAATCAAGTTTCCTGCAGAAGCCCCCCAACGACCGTCACCCTCCTGATCTGGAAAATAATTCATCATCGTCGTTGTCAAAGCCCTTCAACGGCATGACGGCTAAAGCGTAGAAAGGCCGAAACCACGCCGACACCATCTCCCCTATTACTTCGGCATTATTTGCATAGCCAGGTACAAAATGGTCTGTACAATAATCTCCAATTTCAATGCAGGCAGAAGTGTGTCTTGGATTCGCGGGTTGCCGACTTTCACGATCAGACGATTTTCGCAAACCAGGAACAACCACCAACGAAATCAACAAAAGTCTCCGACGATCCTCACATCCGCTAATGATTTGGACTAGTATAATAAATCATAAATGAGCAACGCCTTCAACGGTTCAGACGGACTCTCTCAGACTACGGTATCTAAAAGCCCGGTCCGTTCCATGTGGGAAGTTCGCATCACGGACATCTTTGTGGACAGACAAACGTTGCCCCACTCCGTCCCATTTCGGGGAAAGGGAAAGGTGTGAATCTATCTCCCGTACCCCAACCTCGTCGCATTTGGCTATCTAATCTGGTGGCGTTCAATGCTTTTTTGTGTGCGCGCAAGAGTAAAAAAAAAAAAAAGAGGAATCCCTGTTCCGGTAGCGCAGATCCTCATGAGAAATCTCCCCCCAGCACACATCGTCCGTGCTCTGTTCTTTTTGCTACGTAGTATACTGCCACTACACCAAAGGAGATTAGTGATTTACAGCCCGAACACCGACGGCCCGCTGGAAACCAAGAGCTGAAAAAGAAAAAAAGTGTGGATGGCATTAACGATGTGAGAGACTCGCCTAAACCCGGCTGAGGAGAGGCGAGCCTGCGCCTCTGTTGGGTGGCAGACGAACCAAAAAGACAGAAACGCGTTTAACCACTGGTTCTTGTTGCTCATCTGATCTAATCTTATGATTGACAACAACCACGGCAACCAGAATCCTGAGCAGAAAAAGACCGGCATAAACAACAGATCAAAAGCACGTAATCCATGACGCCTACCACGGGTTTTGGTCATGTAAGCCATTGTCTGTCGTTTCCCCCTTCCTTTTTTGGATGTTTAGCTGCTTGGTGGAGCAAGTCTAAGTGCCGTCTTCTCGCTGTGTGATTCAGGGATTCATCAAGCATCACATATCCCGATCAAGATTTAGTATACTCCGCAACACACACGGAGGAGACCAGGGCAAGCTTCTTGCAATGGCAAGCCCCAATACCCCTCAAAAACTTACACTAGTACGTATGAAAAAAAAAAAAAATCCTGGTCTCCGATCTTGTGATTGAACAAGGGGTCACAACTTTTTTCAAGAAGGAAAACAAGGGGATACCCCTGAGCATGTATCTAGCTCTGCAATTCGCTTCAGGACCTACAAGGTTTAGCGAGCTTTCCCCTCCCTCGCTCTTCCATCCTCCATCATCCTCGGCGTTGAAGAAGGAGGGTGGTGTGTGTGAGAGAGAGAGACGGTGATGAGAGGAATATAGATTCAATGCATGTCATCACTTCGTATCATCCATGATAGCGTTAGCCGTAATGAGATTCCTTGCGTTTTTGATACATCACAAAATCTTTCTTCCGAAAGCAGTCTATCGAAACGAAGGTAATATAATGACATGAGCATTTGTGGACGAATATACGGGATAGCTCTTACAAAACAAAATTTTATCTCCGTGTGATTTGCGTGCTGAAAAATGACGAGATCATCTCAAACATACGATTGCTGATGACGGTGAATCCCGAAGGCCGTTATCACTCACTCACATTTGGCCAACAACAAAACAGCAACGATCCGCGGCCGGCAAGACCCGCTAATAATCTCACAATAAGCAAATCTCCATTCGAACCCCCCCCCCCTTGTTTTGATGTCGAAACCTCCACGTGCGGAGAAGGAAAAAAAAAGTTTTGATCATCAACTCGCTTTTTTTTTTTTTTTTTTTTTTTTTCTTTTTTTTTTCCTATTTGCAAGGGGTCAGAGTCTCCATCTAGGATCTTAACATTGTGGCCAATTCTAAGCGAGACAAAAGAGAAATAAAACAAAAAAAAAAACGTTAACGTTGAACGACCCTTACTCGCACTACCTCCTCCTTCCCCCCTCCACTTAGTCTACTGTTCCTACGACGTACTAGCGGACTTTGTGAAAATGTTCATCTGCAACGTCTGATTCGATGAGTTCCTCTGTCAAACTAAATTCAAGGTCCACCCGTAATATCACCCTCAAAATTCGTGGCCAGCCACTCACAAGCTTCAAAGCACAATTTTGTCCCAATGTCGGAAGTTTTACTACGGAGTTCAAGCACAGTAGCAATGTATGAGCGAGATAGGGACCACACCACCATCACCATCAGAGGGTGGTGGTCGCCGTCTGGCCGCATCAACCATCTGGTCATGTGAACAGGATGGATAACCGTTTTTCGATTGTGATTCGACATCAAAAAAAGTCCCTTATTTCAATAAACCTTGGAATTTCATCATTATACATTGCCCGACGCTAGACACGGCACGGGACGAACAACCGACGAGTTAGAAAAGATAAACCCGCAAGATCCCTTGAGCGCAAAGACGCAAAAAGGAATGGGGTGGAGGGTTGGTTCGAGAATCACAAGAGGCTATCCTCGGATTGTGCTTTGAATCCTTCACATCCTACATCCGACTCCATGAGACTGAGCGGAACACAGTTCGGAGCCCCTCGCTTGAGTGGCTGCCCTTGTCCATGTCCCTCGAGTGTGAATCAAAATCAAGAAACACAGCATTGATGACCATGGCATGGCGTGGCTTAGTATAGCGGTGACGACTTGTTTTTCGCCTTCGCTTCGGCTGTCGGGCATCAATGGTGAGCACAAATCTTCACCGGCGGTCAAGAGAAAAAAAAAATTGCACCGCCGGAATGCCGATGAGGGCATATTCGGACCGTGTGGATATGAGACAGCACAACAAGCAGTTGAATGGCTGTCGGTACCCGTTGTTGGGGCGGCTAGCCGAGAAACGAAACACGCAACCACATTTACCTTCTTCCATAACACCGCCTCTGACTCACGGGCAGAAGAGAAAAAATTGAGCCCAACCAAAACTCCAAGACGATGGCCCTGTGAAATTCTGTAGAAGCCCAAGTCCATGCCCGTCCCCGATAATCGTGTGACTTGCAGCGTTCGATGGCGCCCCTGGCGGCTAGGATGGTTGCTCAACATATGTTGCATTATTGCGCAACTGTAGACTTTTTTAGAGTGCTCGCATAGAGTGCTTGCGTCGTTCGACCCGAGACAGGTGCTACACAGAACGAGTCCGCATGGCCAGTTGATAGAATCCCAGTCGAATCCCCCCGAACGGTACCACGAGGAAAAAGCATGGCCAATTCTCCTTGAGCCGAACTAAAGAGAGGTGTTCACAAATAGTCGGTGTGTCTATTGTGCAACCTGCCAGATAGTTCGGGCCCTGCAAGGAACCCGATGTTGCTGCGCATTCCAACAACGCAAACCCACAGAGTCTTGAGGTTTAACAAGCGTGGGAACTGATGAAAATCGCCATGGAGTTGTTGCACTCGGGCGAAAGACACAACCACCCATGCCATCCTCTTCCCCTTTCATCTCAACAAGACAAGGGACGGCAAGGCGCCTTAGGGCTTTTTTTGCCGTCACCCTTGTCTTGATGATCTCAACGACAAGACTTCCGGTGGAGCTGAGGGCTGGCACTAAGGAAGACGGATCAAGGCGTTTTGCATCGAGGAAGATCCCGGAGGCCTACCCGGAGACGGGATGGCGGGGTGATGTGGAGTTCAGGCCTGTGATGGGCATGGTCGCCTGTAATCCCAGATTCGCTGCCCGCTGCCGAGAGGATCTCTATAAACCCGGTTACTGAATCTGGAAAAAGGCTCGCAAGCTGTTATCGGATCGGGTCGCATTACGGCTCGGGGGCTTTTCATCAACAAGCAAGCGGCCGGTTGATCACCTGATAAAATTGTGATGAAGTTCGTGATATTTGAGGGCTCACCGCTTCGGTGTACACGCTATGCGGAGATCAATCGGGTAGCTGAAAGTGGCAATGACGCTTGCTGGTGATGATATTGGGCGGGAACGAGTTGAAGCCCCAAACTCACCGCAAGTACCGCGTAGTCCAATTTGCCATCGAGTTATTCGTCCTCCCGCCCCATCTTGGCCTGATGAAACTTTTCGCAAGCCACGGAACAGGGCATGAGATGCTTGTCATGTGCTTCTTTTGTGGGAAGGATGAAGGAGTTTTCAACAGTGCGGGGTAAGCTCACCAAGCCAGGCAAGCCCCTTCCGCGCCTAGACGGCTCAGCCCAACACTATCCAAGATCCCTCTGCAAAACTGTGCTGCGTACTGTGTAGAGCTGTCGAAGGGGGTCTCAGGTCAGGAATGGGATGGCCAGAAGCTTATCCACGATGCACGCTGCCACGAGGAAGCCCCGCCATCCTGATTGGCGAACACTAATTATGACTCTTGCTCTCGCAAGGGGCCGCATCTACTAAAATTGAAACCATTTCTGAACTTGTTGCAGAGGTGTCCGCGTAAAGTCAACGAGGACTGGACGACAAATCCCGGCATCGGCCCCGCGTAACTGCTGTTCGTCTCTGCTGTTCGTCTCTGCTGTGCCTCACAGCGGCGAGAGCCATGCTAGGAATCCCTGAATGCGGGGCGGCTCTCTTCTGTGCGACAGTGAAGCGGCATTCACGCTGCAAACCCACGCGGCGTTGTAAGTCCTTGCCCTGCTGCAAGATGGCCTCACTCACAACCTGCTTCGGAAGCCATGGGTTAGGTTTTCAACCACTGGATGGAATGGAGTTTGGACCAGATGGACACATCATCTTGGTTCCCTCCGAGGCCTCGCAAAATTCAACAGTCTCCAATGGCTTCTTATCCACCTGACATGCTTGTAAAAAAAAAAAAAAAAAAAAGCTCGAGGCCAACT
The DNA here is from genome assembly GCA_033576145.1 of Cladorrhinum samala. NCBI lineage: Eukaryota > Fungi > Ascomycota > Sordariomycetes > Sordariales > Podosporaceae > Cladorrhinum > Cladorrhinum samala. The sequence continues at coordinate 303,816 of MU864951.1, forward strand.
CAAGCAACCATGATGGGGTGTTTAGGGCAAAATGCAAAAAATATTCCTGGTCGGGAGAGACCAGGGGGGGGACGGGTGGCAGCATCGCATCCAGATGTCCAGATGCCAGGGCCAGAGAACCTGGACTGGAAAAGACAAGCAGGACAGAACTTGCTCCTCGTGCCCTTCCCTCCCGTCGGTCTGATCGGGTTTAGCGCCAGTGCCTGGGCGCTTAAGCCGTCTATTTCGAAGCGATTTTTCCGACTTGAGCCAATCAGCGACCTGCGCCGTCCGATAGCACTCAAGCACGACAGGATTTTCTAGCCAATGGGAATCCAAGACTCTCCCCCCTTCTCACCTTTCTTCCCATCCCACCACCCCCCCACTTTTGTAGACTGCAGACCTCGACCGGCCGGCCGACAGACATGCATGCACTCTGCACAGGTGTGGCCATCCCTCCGTCTGCCCAACCAGCCGTCGACTTTCGGCCGACCTTACCGCTTGCTCATGGTTCCGTCGGTGCTTTTCTACTATTATTATACCTGGTGAGGTGCTAGACAAGCCACTATGGCGGAAAATGGCAGGAAATGGCATGGCATGGATGTCTGGCCATGTCCAAGGATGGGAGGATGGCTTGCAGAGGAAGGACGCATGGAGGAGTTCCTGCAACCTATTCTAATCCTGCACTTTCTGCATTTTCTTGCTGCACTGGCAGTGCTTTTTTCTCTCCCACTGTGCAATAAATTCAATCACACAAATTGACTTACGGACCCCACGGTCCATTCTTCCATGGATGGTGATAATCACATTGTGACCTGCAACACACATTAACACCGTTACCCTGCTTCCCATCCGAGCGCTTGTGCCGTGACCCCGACATCGCGGCTTGCCCTACCTCAGATACATAACCTCGTGTAGCCGCCCGCATATTGTCCCACCATCGAACTCCCCCTCCTCCCGGTTCTGGCCTCAACCCCAGTGGAATAGTGGGCATGCGAAGCTGGTCTGATACTGCCTGCTCCCCTAATTGGCGATAGCGTCCTGTCTAGACGCAACTCTGTTTTACTTAAGCACAACCAACTGCCGGAACTACTCACATACATCCCCGACTTACTTACACATACACACCACAAACAAACAACCATGGTAGGACTCACCATGATGATGACTATGAATGATCGCCTTCGCCGCCGAGCAGCATCCACTAACAGCAACAATTCTCAGGAACAAATACAATACGCACCGCGAGAGCGGCCACCAATGATGGAAATGAGGCAGAAGGCCGGGTCGAGAGACTCAATGTTCTCCAGCCGATCAAATGTGAGGAACCGGCCAAGCTCGGTGTATACCGAGTTCATGGAGTCGGATTTCGAGGACGACCATGAGGATGAAGATGACCACGAGCACGTCGGCGACGAGGATGACGACGACGAGGTGTACAGTGAATTTGGAGACTTGGAGGGTATCGAGGAAGGAGAGTGCTCGCCTCGGGCAAGCATCGGTGGCTCGGTAGGTGACCCTGAGGCTCTTCAGTCCGAGTTCGTGCTCCCAGGCGTCGTTTAAACTAACTGGCGGTGCAGTCGGGGAAGCAAAGCTTTACCACTCTTTCGACCCTCGACGAGGTTCAGACACCGAGATCTCTTCGACAAAGGCCATTCCCTTTCGACCATGCCTTCGACCACGAGCTCAGGAAACCAGTGGTAGAGGGTCCCAGGGGGCCTCACCTCTTCCGAAGCTCCATGTCTTCTGCTCAGTCAATCGAATTGCAACACGCTCTTACACTGTCACCACTTACGCCAAAGCGACCAGAGCTCATGGACTTCCGGCTTGACAATGTGCACCTCACTCCCCTTCCTGGAAAGAAGCGTGGCTCGGGCCCCTTTGCCTTCACCGATCAGGACCTCGACACAGCAGATCTGCCCGAGTGGACCCCGGAGATGGTTGCCCAGCGCATGTTGAACGCCGGAGTTGAGCTCCCCGTGGCGGAGAAGTTTGTGGAAAATGACATTACTGGTGCCATCTTGATCACATTGAAGTTTGAGGACTTGAAAGAGCTTGGGATCCCATCGTTCGGCGCACGGACTTTGATATGGGAGGAGATACACAGCATGAGGAACTTTCCAAAGCCGGAACCAATCGTTGAGACGCCCATCGAGGACGAGCCGGATAAAGAGGTCAGGCGGGAACTGCGCAGGAAGGAAAGCAACACTGCTGGCAAAGATAAGCGCAAGCCGCGGTTGAAGATCAACGATGTCATCTCACCACTGGAGTCGGTCTCGATTGTCGGCATTGAGCAGGTATTGCCCAAGCCTCATCAGTGCTCCAAGGGCGAGAACTGCTCCAAGTGGAAGCGCAACCAGCGCTTGATGGAGGCGTTCAAGAAGGATCATCCTTTTGTCGACGACAAGGGCATCATCATGCTGGCTGGCAATCTCGGCAACATCGTTGATGTCACTGCTCTCAAGCCAGAGGAGGATGACTTCCGTCCAGTCTCGGACGTCGTCCCGTCGGTTGTGGCTTCGTCTGATGTTATGGGGCCCGGAAACATGCCCCCTCTTCAGTATCTCCAGGAGGCCACGCTGAGGAATCTTCAAGCGAGAGATCCTCAAGACAATGTGCGCGCATTCCTCGACTTCCAACATCAGCACGGCGGCTCAAGCGAGGTCCCGCCAACACCGCCATTCGAGCTCAACCCCTACAGCACTCAGTCGACCCCAGCACCTCAATCGCAAACACCTCATGCAGGGCTCCGTGGCCTTCCGAAGCTTTCCATTCCTTCGCAGCCATCCGGCACCGTGCTCAGGAGAGAGCCGCAATCGGCGCAACGATCTCGCCCCATCTCACAGGCGATTCCGTCGTTCCGCGAGCTTAGCCCTTCCTCAGACGAGGCTACCCCGACTGCGCCATACCGCTTCGGGACGCCATTCTCAGATATGGATGTGCCTGTCACTATGACGGCCATCCCTCCGGTGTCTCGCGACTTCTCGCAGTCCGTGCCGCCCGACATGAACTACCGCCACAACCCAGCTCCTCCCCGTTCCATGTCCCGGAATACAATCCGTCGGCCTTCTTTCCCTGTCATGCCCGCGCTTGATGAGAACGGCATTGTCAGCCCCGTCACCAAGCCTCCCAACAGGTCCTTCTCTCAACGGGTCGGCCAGAGGCCACTGCAAGCACCGCCAAGGGTTCAGTACCCATGGACCCAAACGGACCGCCCTGCCCTCGAGAAGGCTGTCCCTCCCGTGTCCGGCTCGGCCGACACTACTAGTCCCGTAGCCAGCATCAAGACTGTTAACATCGGCGGCCGCCTCTCGCCTGTGAGTGACAAGCCCACCATGGATATGACCGAGGGCGAGGCCGTCTCGTATCAAGGCCTCATGAAGAAGCGCAAGACCAAGATGCTCCGCCACGAATGGCACGAGCACTTCTTCAAGCTCCAGGGCACCCGTCTCACCATGCACAAAGATGCTGCCACTGCCGCCAAGAAGACGCTTGAGTATATCGACATTGATGACTACGCCATTGCCTGCAGCACCTCTGCCAGCTCTAAACTCAATGCCGCCTTCAAGGCCATGCACATCCGCCGCGGCAGCGACGATGCCAAGAACAAGGATGTCGCTGCCTTCAGCTTCCAGCTCATCCCCCAGGATGCCAAGGGCGGAGTCAAGCTTCGCAAGAAGGAGAACGAGAAGGAAGGCAGCACCGCTAGCCCTGCGCCTCCTATCGAGGGCGCCGCCAATGGCACTGGCAAGACCCACCACTTCGCTGTCAAGGGCCGTGATGAGCGCATCGACTGGATGCGTGAGCTCATGTTGGCCAAGGCTCTCAAGGCGAAAGGTGATGGTTTCGAGATCAGTGTCAATGGAAACATGATCTAAGAAGACATACCACCCAACACTCGTATATAAATATACAGATACGCCAACACACCCAACCCCTCCACAACACCACAAAACTGCTACGACAACCCTAGTACATACATATTCACGCTTAAAATTCTTCGCTCTTACTTTTTGGATACCTCTTTCTTTTCACTTCTCTTTTCTCAACAGCGATGATACCTCACCTTTGGGCTTTTTCCCTTCGAATTTCCTCTCATTCTTATTGAATATGACCACAATTTGCATGTTATCGGTGGTTTGATCATGACGGCGTTTTTATTTTCTTGGTTGATACCGTTTCTTTTTTGATTTTTGATTTTTTTTTGATACCGTTTGCTTCTTACTGATTTTGCTTTTTCTTCTTGTTTACTTGCTTTTGTTATATTCTGGATGTGGAAACTTTTATTTTCTTATGCTTGGGATTTTCGGTTTAGAAAGATGATGAACACACTTTCCCTTTTTTTTTACCTGGAAGAAAAGAGAAAGAAAGACGTTTGACCTAATTATATGGCAACATATATGGACAACGCTCATTGATTGATGATGAAATATTTTTTTTCGGTTTATTTATCTGGATTTTGGAGATTTGGTTTTTTTAGCGATCATTTATCAAAGAGATTGGATAAAACTTGGGAATTTTTCTTGGGATGGGAGAGAAATTGGTTTAGGAATTAGCTTAGCTTATTAGTTGGGGTTGAGTCATGAGAATGTGAAAAGTTATTTGGGATTACATTGCTGTGCCGTTCAGATATATTTTGTGGTAGTCATGTGGTTACCAGTCTTGGTTGAGGAGACAGCGGGAGACCGTTATCGTTCGAGGGAATAGCGGAAAAGGTTGGGACAGGTTGAAGGAAATGCTCAAGGGATTCAAAATGATGAGATGGGAACAACTCCTCCGGGATGAGCAGTCGTCTCGTGCACTATACTATACATCCTTGAAGCTGATCTATCTTACTCAAGTATCGCTACTCATGGGATCCGTTCCTTTACTTTTTGTAGAGCTTGTGATAGATTTCTCCATCTTCTTCCTGAGCTACAAAAGACTGTTTTTTTTTTTTTTTTTTTTTTTTTTTTTTTTTTTTTTTTTTTTTTGGGCAAAAAAAATTTTTTTTTTTTTTGCAACCCCCCAACAAAACAGTCCGGCAAACCTGAGCCCATCCATCCGTCCAGGCGTGTAAGAGGAAATGAAAAATGTTGCCACGTTTGGG
>MU864952.1:0-72327 GCA_033576145.1 Cladorrhinum samala
CTCTCTCTCTCTCTCTCTCTCTCTCTCTCTCTCTCTCTCTCTCTCTCTCTCTCTCTCTCTCTCTCTCTCTCTCTCTCTCTCTCTCTCTCTCTATATCATATCAAGCCCAAAAAAATTGATATGAAAAAATAAAATAAAAATAAAAAACTACCGTAGCTCCCTCTACCAAAATTTACGTATGAAAACCTTGAAAGGAGCGTATCCCGGTTCTTCATCTAGAGGTAATCAAGGGTTATAGGAAAAGACGTTAAACCCCCCAATCTTTCATTTTCGTACGTACGTCAGCCAAAAGTCCCTCCAGCTCCTCCCGTGAAGATCCTATTCCGTGCCCTCTGCACGAGAAATTCGAGAGATAAAAATAAAAGTAAGTCAGCTTTTGGTTCAAGAAAGTTCAAAAAGGAGGAGACCATTTGAAAAAAAAAAAAAAAAAAAAAAAAATTTGAGTAGTAATAACTCTACAAAACACTGTTGTGGGTGTCTGTTATAATGTTAAGAAAAAAAAAAAAAAAAGAAAAAAAAAACCCTGTAGCAAAACGCCTTTTTTGCTCTCTTTGCCGGAGGCTTCCGTAACCTTTCGCAGCCAGACTTTGTTTTCGAGGTCTCTCTCTCTCTCCAAACAATCAAGACCCGTCCTGTCCAAACTCCCAAAAATACCATACGCGCCCCCTCCTCTTCCTCTGAGGACGGTTTTTTTCCCCTTCCGGTTTTTTGGATATCTCATTTTTTCTTTTTTGAGGAGTTGGTTGGTTCCCGGGGCGCAAAACAAGGGAAATAATAATGTCCTGCCGCCCAAGGACCCGCGAATCCTGACACCATAAACCAACGGTTAACCTTTTGGCGTAATAGTAATAATATCTCCTGATTTCTCGCCTCCGTTGTACTCTCAAGCAGCGGTACTGCTGTGACGGGGTCTCTTGCGCGCGCTGCTGGGGCCGGGCTGCATCTTCTCGTTGCGCTCCCGCTTGAGCTTCTCGTCGAGGACACGGGCTGTAGGAGTTCCGTAAAGTTAGCATGAATATGGTTTTTTTAAACACAAGCGGAAGGACCGTACTGAGCACATCGTAACCGAACTGGGGGAACTCCAAGCACAGGCTGCGGAACTCCTCCTCGGCCTCGGCGCGCAGGGTGTGGCTGCGGGTGGCCCAAAAGTTTGCGACGGGGGCGCGGATCGACGTGTCGTCCTTGGGGGTGAACTCGTAGACGTAGCGGGCGTAGGCGATCTCGCCCTTGGCCGTCGAGTTGACGCAGTGAATCTTGCTCGACGCCAGGTTCTTGAGCTTGACCAGGCCAAACTTTTCGGCCAGGGTGTAGACCTTTGCGTGCTTGAGCAGCTGCTCGCCCGTGTAATCGACCTCGGGGATCGAGGGGTCCTTCTCGAGCGTGCGCTGGCCGGGGACCTTTTTGGGAAAGTAGTCGCCCGTGTAGAGGAACTCGAGGAAGCAGCCCATGGCGTCGAGGTCCTCGCCCGGGAGCTCGACCTGGCGGGGCTGTTGGGTTTGGGGGCACGGCGGGTGCGCAAGCGGTCAGATTGATGATCCTTCGCTTTGGGAAATGCATTCGGACAAACGTACACTGCCATCGTCGGTAAACTCGGCGCATCGATCGGCAAAGAAGGGGCTTTGCATCAGCAGGCCTTGATGCGCCGTCAGGATGGTCTCGGTCTCTCCGCTGCCGATGAGCAGCGTAACCATGGGGCTCGTCAGGTACTGCAGGAAAGTGATGCGGGGCGCCGGCGTGTCGTCGGGGACGCCCTCAGCGAAGGGGAGCTCGGAACCGCCATTTCCACCCTCTGTCGCGGCGGCAGCCCCCTCGCCGGCAGCAGTGGGTTTAGCACCCTCAGTCATCTCGACGTCTGCGGACGCATTGGCGCTCGGCGCATCCTCAATGATGTCTTCGCTGAAGCTGTCGGCCATGTTTACTGATGCTCAATCAGTCTTGATGGGGCTGAGAGTTGCGGTCGAAGAAAACCGAGACGGTAAGGAAAGATCTTTAAGATGGTGGAAGCAAGAAAAAAAGATATTTTTTCAACTGCTGATCACCGTCCCAAAACCAATTGCGCCGAACCCAAAGATTGAAAGTGGTGAGAATGCGAAAACGGGATACCCATCCGCCTTGTTGTGGGGTTTCGACGTTGCTAGAGCAATGGGCCTAGCTTGCCTCGCCTGCAGCGCCGTGTTCCCCAATTGACGGCCATCGTGGCCCGTGCTCACCTTCAGACGACCAGGGGCCCCCCCTAACGGACCAGGGTGAGCTCCAAATGGCAGCCCACCACTTTGGACGACGGGAAGGAGCTCGGGCCACTTTCCGCTCTTGACAGTTTGAAACAAGCATCCAGATTGATCTTCAGGAGTTTGTGAATGTCAACGCAACACAGGTCACACGGCTTCAAAAATATCAGGATCAAAAGTTTCGATGCACTTTGTAATTTAAAACAAAAATGCGAGTCTAACGCTCGCTCGAATTTTTCTTTTATTTTTTTATTATGGCCCCCCAAGATTTGTATCAATTATGTAATGATACTTGCAGCAAAAGAGAGAGGCACACACCATTGGGACACGCCCTTCCAATTCCAAAGACCTCCCCACGTATTTACATGCCATGAACCTACTACGTAGTCACATTACCCGCCCTTCTTCCACAAGACGTCCGTTGCTAGTGTACAAGATGCGGAAAAGAGAGAATAAAAAAAATCCCATTAGATATATATTCCATTCACTCCGAGCGTCCAAACATCGTCCGAATCCCATTTCCGTGCTTCCTTCAATCATCAAGAAAAATCGTCCTCAAAAAAAATTGTAGCTTTAGAATTCCTCGCCAATAGCCCTGGCACTGGCTCTCCGGACCCGGCCACTACGCCTGACTCCCTCAAGAGCAGCGTTGGATGGCTTCTCGTAATCTCCCTCTCGGACTCTGGCTCGTCCCCGTTGATCCATCTCGGTATCTTGGGTCGTGTCCCTCTGAGAGCTCATGCTGGCCTTCCAGTGTTTCCTGCCACGAACCCTAGCCTCCTCCTCTGAGCCCAAGAAGCGGTTGATGGTCCTGTGGTCCAGCACCCGCTTCTCTTTGTCGTGCTTGCCGGCGGGCTCCGTCTTGGGCCAGATGTAGCCGTACAGCTTGGAGTGTCGCTCGCACCTTGGACAGTTGGCTCTCGTGTAGTAGGCATCCTTTTGCACGAACGCTATGTTGCAGTTGGTACAATGGACCCACGCAGTTTCCGGTTCCGCCAGGAGCAGCGGCGTCAAGGTGTAGTCGCCTGGAACACGCTGCCGCGAAGGTGGTGCTGGCGACGCCTGCCGCGCGCTCTGAGTTTTCTTGGGTCTGCCTCGGCCAGCTCGCGGCGCTGGCTTCGAAGTCGCTTTCGGTGTCGCGTCAGCATCCACGCATTCGGCCTTCTCCAAAACTTCAGAGTCGGGCGCCTTCAAAGAGATTGCTGGTGGAACTGTTTCAGTGGTGCCTGCGTTCAGAACAAGGCTCTCGATTGGCAGCAGGTTCTCGGTTGCTGCTAAAAGAATTGTAGGTAGGGTATCAATCTGCGAACCAAGCGCACAAGAGCTCTCCTCGAGCGGCAAAAGTTCGCCCGAGGCCCTGAGAGGGGTTTGTTCGGGCGACAAGATATGTCCGCCAGGACTGTCGGGTGCTGGAGTGGTGGCATCCGTGAGCACGCCAGTTCCGGCCTCGGAGGAGAGCGGGCTCCGAGGAAATTCTGATTCTGAGCTCTCCCTCGAGATGGGCGATGCCAGAGGGAGGGGAGCTACCTCATAGTTTGCCTGCTTGAAGCGCTTGGCCGGCGTGATTGGAGGCGAACTAAATGCCGCGTCCATGGTCCGTTTCGGGGCCGCGCTGCTGGCTTCTACCGGATCGGCAGTTGATGCCCTCTCCCCTGAAATTATGTGGCTTCTCTGCCTCTTCAAGATCCGCGGCCGGATCTCTGGATTGACTGACGAGGTCCGAGACCCCGAGCCCGCTGCGCTCTCGTCCCGCCTTCGCCGCCGAAACGAGTAGCCCTGTGACGCAACCTGATCATCCTCGATGCTGGTGTGAACGGAAAGGCTGCCGTCCGCCGGCTTCCACCCGTTAATCAGCTTCACCTCGCAGGTGCGGCACAAGCACTCGCAGTTGTCCTCGCCAAAGTAGCTGTCGCTGTAGCTGACGGTGATCTCGTCGCCCACGTCGATTTCCCGGGTTGCTATTATCTCGATCCCTGCCTGGCCGCGAGTAACGAGCCGGGCATTCGCGTTGCAATCGTGGTTCGCAAACCTGGCAGGCCCCATGAACAGACTCGTAGACTTGCTGCGGGCGCTGACGACGAGGCTAAAGTCCTTCTTGCGCAGCGCCATCTCGGCCTCCTCCTCGGGTGTGATGGTCACCTGGATTCCAGCCAGGTATTTGATCGTCTCATTCCGTCGGATGAAGCGCCGCGCCGTGACGCTGGCCTCGAACGACACAATCGTGTAGCGGTTTGTCGCGTTCACCTCGAACGGGCAGTCGGGAAGGTAAGTGGACATGTACCGTCGCAGATGGGCCTTGAAGTCGTCCTTTTCTTTGGGCGTCCGGAGTCCATTGTAGAACTTCCTCAGGCCGTCGGTCGCAAGCAGCTTCTCTTCGGCAGTCGCAAAATTGGGATCGATGATTAGGTGATTCTGAATAATTTTGGTGATCTCTTCCTCCCTGACGCCTCTAGACGGGTGGTACGATGTGCGGTTCTTGGGAATCGTCGTCCAGTAAAAGGTCTGCATAAATCTCAGTCAGTCGTGCCGTCTCGAAATTAAATGTCCGCGCCGCCGGCCGTCTCACATGATCAATAAGTGCGTCAGTCAGGATATCATCGTAGGCGGCGAGTTGCGCGAGCGTCAACTTGTCTTTTTTGGCGGTCTGCCCAGACGGTCGAGGCATGGCGCCGCTGCTGATGCTGCGTTCGGTGTGGTTGAAATGTCAAATAAAAAGAGCGACAAAGCCAAAACCGCAACAAGGGGGCCGGACCTCTCAAGGTTTTGACCAAGGAGAAAGGGAAAGGAAAAGCCAAGGAAGAAGGAATGGACGAGGGTCAGCTTTGATGCGCAACCCTCCTCATGCGCCCCTTAAAAAAAGCCCGAACAGTCGCAATGCAGCTCCTGGGCGAGCTGGATCCCCGCAGAGCGGCTGGGGCCGGTTCGTGGTGGTGGTGGTGAGACAAGCGCAACCTGACCTCAGCCTCGGACTGCAATTGGCATGTCAGGGCAGCAGAGTGTCAATTGGGGGGGGCCAGGGGCCGCTGAAATCCCAAGGTCAACAACTGGCGTCTGGGCGGGCGGTGTGGGTGGTGAGACCAGCTGTCGTCATAAACTGCGTGCGACTTGCAGCGAGCGGCAGCCGACTCGATCAGATGGAACTGGACACGATTAACAGCACAAAGTTTATTATTATGCCTGTGCCCCTCAAGGTTCCTTCAAGGCAGGTTTCTGCTTTGATAAAAATATGATCGGAAACGGAAACCGGGTAATTTAAAAAAGAAAGAAAGAAAGTTGACCCGGGAAAGTGCTGGCTTTCGTCGGCGTCTTGTTTTCGAAAACTTGAAATCATCAGAACAAGCAGAGGGACAGAAAGGGAGAACTGCATCGAATTGACATTCCCCCAAACTCCTCCCCAGAGAGGCGTCTCTCTGGTTGCCGTGGAAATTGAGGAGGCTAGGCGAATTCGGGAGATGGCGCGCAAAAAACTTGGTGGGGAGAGCGCGAGCCAGCAATTCTGATCCTGGTCGCCAGCGATGCGCAAATCCCTTGATTGGTCGCTCGGACGCTGGAGACGGACCGCCGTGACTGGCACGTGGGTACAAGCTTAAGAGGTTGCAGCTGCAGTCCCGATCAGAACTGCGGGAGCGATGCCAAGCCGACGGGTTACATAATCACAAAAACTGGCCGACCGCTTCAGTGCAAACAATTTTTTGACAAAGTCCAGGCAGCGGAGCACGGCACGGTATTGGTCCGTGATCCCGGCACTTGGTCAACATCAAGAGTCCAAGTCAAACGCACACGGCGTGGCAGCCAGACCAGCAAGATGATCCAACTAAAGGTACAATATACAAAACCTCATTGCTACTCGTCTATGATCTCGTTAGCCATGCTGACTACGGGTCCATCCAGACGATGCTTAACTGCATCGACAACTCTGGCGCCGCCATTGTCGAGTGCGCCATGGTTGTCGGCCAGAAGAGACATGCCTCCATCGGTACGCCAACACCCCCCCCCCCTCCCCTGCGGGAGCACACACGCAGACGTTCCAAAGCTGACGGATTCCTCGACGGGTATACAGGTGACAGAATAGTCGTCGTCGTCCAGAAGCAGAGAGGCGCCCAGGCAGAGGGCATGGCCGGTTCCTCCGGCGCCAAGGTCAAGCGTGGAGATATCAGACACGCTGTGGTAGTGCGGACGAGGCAAAAGGTCACCCGCAGAGACGGGAGCTGCGTCAAGTTTGACGACAACGCCTGCGTCCTCATCAACAAGGCCGGTGACCCCATCGGATCCCGCATCAACGGCGTCGTGGGCCAGGAGCTTCGCAAGAAGAAATGGAGCAGAATTCTCAGCATGGCGCCCATGCAGGCATAAGGAACGATTGAAGGGAATAGGGTGGGGTTATGTATGGGCGAAAGTACGGGATTGTCGCTGAATCCGGGAAAAAATTATCGAGAGCAACCGTACGCCAGGCACGTGCAGTCAAGAGATCAAGGGTGACAAGCAAGTTCTCGTTATCTTGTGTTCCAGTATTTGTGATGCCGCCACGGAATGTGGACAGAAGCAGGCGTCTCCTGCCTTGATGTATACTATTTGTAGACGAATACAGTAAAGAAAGATCTAAAACAATGTCACAGCACCAGCTCCCATCAATTCTCTAAGCCAAAAGAAGCCACGCATGTCCGCCTAGACTGTCGCCTTCTCAAAACGCCGTTATATGCAACCAATTTTTTGTCGAAGCTTTAATCTCCCGTATCCCAACTTAGAAGCTGAAAATGTTTACTGGAAAATCTCACCGCAATCGCAGCAGACGTAGAACAGTTTCTAGGTAGGGTTAGCTTGTGACAGAACTAGTGGATAAATAGACATTGAGCTTGTAGACTCACCATTCCAGTTTCCGAAGTTCTCTGCTGCGACTGGAAATACACACACTCGCCGTGGTTGCAGACGGGGCAATTACGCTGCGATCTTGGGAGCTAGAGAGCACAATACTCAGTCAGCCATCCGGTATGAGCTAGGCAGCACTGGTAGAGCGGCGCCAACAAGAAATCCAAAACTCCAGTCCATGTCGCCGAACGCCAAATCAAACGCAATATGGGTGTCGATGCTTATGCGGACATTGAGTGGCGAGGGATAATCGCATGTCAAAGTAAATGCGCCATGAATTATCGCAATTGTCGTGATTTTGGAGGGCTGGGGCTGTTCTCAAGAAGCTGTTTGAACAAGGACATGACATGACTTTGCCGCAACTTCTGGCTCAAACCCCATGGCTTCTTCTTCTTCTTCCTCCATCAAGTCTCCAAAGTAGCTCATGCCTTGCCCCATGGTAGCCGCGGGATCGCCAGTGTTTTCCTCCAACGGGCAGATGTCGGCATCTCCTTGATCGAGCGCCATGAAGTGGCTTGCTTGGGCGATCGCGTCTCCGGAGAGCGATCGGTTGGCGGCGGCGGGGAGGATGGCGAGACGGTCGCGGCAAATCTCGCACGCAATCATGCGACCACATGTCAGGCAGCAGACATAGACTGAAGCATCTGGATCCCCACACCCTACAGCACCTTGACAAACAACCGAAGAATCACGCACCGTAGGATCAGTACCGACGTCCTGTGTTACACCAGCTGTCTCTCCAGCAGCATTGTTGAGGACGTTGCGGTAGATGCAGGCCGTCGTGGCCTTCTCGGAATAGTTGCAGGTGCGGCAAACAAACATGAGCTGGCGGTTGACTTCATCCTCCCTGGGATAAAGCATGTTGCTGCATTCTGAGCAGAAGCGGAACGTGATTTGTTCAAATGGCTTTTTGGCCTGCTCCTGGCCGGGAGACGACGGTGCGGGTGACGACATTTCGGATGTGGTGCCGATTTAAACGCGTTGCGCAGGACACGGCGTGTTGGGTCGAGAGTTGGGGTCGGTCGTGTGCGATCGCGAAGTTCGAAGCGCAGAGAAATTCGTCGTCAAGCCAACGGTTGCCTGAGACGTAAGGCGGCTGAATGGTGGATGGTCGGCAAGTCAGCAAATATATTGTGTGCTGGGCGCGAGCTTTGCAAGTTGAGCTGGTTTTTGAGAAAAAAAGAAAAAAGTTTGCTTTCAACAAGTTGATGAATGGGAATTTCGGATCGCAATTCAGAAAGTAATAATTAAACTTGATGGTTGACAAGGTCAAGGCGGGAACGGGAAGCGGGCATCCACCTGCCCAACAATGTGCCACCGCCCGGAGAAACGAAACAAAAGCGCGCTATTCCCTTTCTGAATTCCCTGCCCCTCACACTGGATGATGACCATTACTTCGGACGGAGGGGTATTCCATTCCATTTTCAACGGGGTCCCATTTCAACAAGGCATTGGTGTCTCGATTTTTTGAGCAGTATACATAGTCGACTAAACTTCAAGTATCTCCCTCCTCGACCCCTTCTGTCACTCGTTGTTAGTCTTGACCCCCGAAAAACGACAGCATCATTGATTGATCGGAAAGGAGCTCCATGGTACTCCAGACCCCAGCGAGAATCTAGCGAAATAATAAAGTATACATGTTTGCACAGGCACCTAGATAGATAGATACCTTTATCCCACCCTCTATAATTATTCGATGAGATCTTCTCCTCAAGTAGCACACCACTAGACACGAGGCTCTACACAGAATTAATAATGGTTCCTCGATCTTCATGCAACCGGGTCCCAACAACGGGCGGAAAGGTAACAGAAGCGACAATACGTATCTGCCGCGCCGCTGGATGGAAGCCCGTGGCAACATTGGTCCGGGACCCCGTGATTTACTGTACAGATATTGTGTGTGCCACACCTCAAAAGCAGGTGATGATTCTGCTATGTGTGTCAGCGGGAGAAGGCGACCAGTGAGACAGGAATCCTGTCAACTTCCAAGGTTGGGTCTTCCCCGCTGTGATCTTCTGCCCTGAATCTGCGCCAAGATGTGACATCCCCCCGCCAATCCTCTCTTCCACCCCGCCCTCCGTCAGCCAGACCGTGGGGCGCTGTCTTTTGCTGCACTCCGCACTCGCTCATCAGCCCGTAATCCAGAGGTTTCCATGCCTATGTAAATAAATGCCTGCAGATGTTGCAACCCCCATCACTCGAGTCCCCATCCCATTCTTTCCTTTCGTCCTTGCCTTGCATAGCCTGCCCAGCAGTATTACTCGGAGTGCATACCCGGATCTCAAATCTACAAAAAAAAAATTGTTTTTTTTCTCTTTCGCACCAAAAAATTGAACAAACACTTTGAAATTTCGCCTATCTATCCCCGCATTTTTGCCCTTGTGCTGTCAACACCACCACCACCACCACCACAATGAGTGATGTAAGTCCTGGTTTTTGTTTTTTTGCCATAAGCAATCTACAGCTCCCCCCCCCCCCCCGGAAACATCTAACATTCCAATTTCTTTTTTTATTCATTCTTTCTTTTGCCTTCTCTTTAACTGTTTCAAAGAAAACTAAGTTCAATCACTAATCATAAAAATAAACAATGTCTTCTTCTCCCGACAAACAGAGCAAGCAACCCGAAACTGGTCTCCCCGCCGGCTGGGAGGTCCGCCACAGCAACAGCAAGAACCTGCCGTACTACTTCAACCAGGCCGAAAAGATTTCGAGGTGGGAGCCACCAGCCGGCGCCGACACGGAGAAGCTCAAGCAGTACATGGCCACATATCACACCAAGCCTCTGGTCGCCGAGGACAGCCACCCGGGAAAGATCCGGGCGGCCCACCTGTTGGTGAAGCACAAGGACAGCCGGCGCCCAGCAAGCTGGAAGGAGGTTAGTCCAATGGCCCTCCCCCCTCCCCCCTTCCCCCTTTCCCCCCCCCCCCCCCTTTTTTTTTTCCCCTCTTCGCTAACCTACGTCTTCTTGCTTCGTAAAAAAATAGGCCCAAATCACTCGCACCAAAGAAGAAGCCCTCGAAATCATCCAATCCTACGAGAAGCGCATCCGCAGCGGCGACAAGACGCTCCAGGAGCTGGCCCAGACCGAGTCGGACTGCAGCAGCGCCCGCAAGGGAGGGGACCTGGGATACTTCTCCCAGGGCGAGATGCAAAAGGAGTTTGAGGATGCCGCTTTTGCCCTGAAGCCCGGCGAGGTGTCTGGCATTGTCGACACGGCCAGCGGTCTGCATTTGATCGAGAGGTATGTGTTTTTTTTTTTAAAAAAAAAAAAACGTTTTGCGTCGCAATATTCACCCGACCACTTTTGTTCTGACTTTTTTTTTTTTCTTCTTCTACAGAATTGCGTAATGAAACGATAAATAAGGCGATTGGAATACGTATATGGAGGGCTGGATAGCTCAGCGGTTCATGAGGTTGGGCACCTGAGTGGCGCTGTGATACCTACGGCTCCAAACCTGTCAAGCCGGTAAAGGCCCCCCCAAAAAAAGGAAGATCAAGAAGAACTTACGGCCTTGCGTACAGTTCTAAAAAAAGAGTTTTATATTAAGAAAGACAATATTGTCAACTGTAGCGGTTTAGTAGCTAGTGTCCCAGAACGAGTTTGCAAGGTGAAGGAAGCTATATCATATCCATTTCATGCTCATTGTCGCTTCGTTCTCTAGAGTTAGCCGAACCATTCAGTCCCAACCAAAGTTTATTTACATGTAAAAAATACTTGCACTCGCTCAAGGAGAAAAGTTTGGTTAACAACTCCAACGCCGGAACCTGTTGCTATATAGATGAACCACACTCAGTATGACGGGAGGCATAGCTTCAACCGTACAAGATAGTCTAGAAACAGAAGGGGGTATAAAACGGGATGAAAACGCCAAAGATATACAAAAACATAGCCCAAAAATGAGACCTTCTTGTTCTTCCTCCGCGTAGACTCGCCAGGAGCCCAGGCAGCATTATGAAACAAAAGCCCCCCTTGTTTTTCTTCCTCATTACCCTTTTCTTCTCTCTAGCCGCTATGATATCATCAACACATCCAAGTCATATATATATCATCAAAAAGAATACTTAACTTGAAAGAGAGAAAATCTGAAAATCAAGAAACAACACTCTTTGCCACCCAGGCAGCCAAAGGGGAAATGGTCGAAAAAACCACCGTCATGATTCCCAAAGCCATCATCGACAGAGCAGAGTACGGCGCCGCCTCGCTGTGAACCTCATATAGGTACGCCGTCCCCATCGCAGCGGCGTTAACCCCTACCGTCACACCAGCAGCTACCACCCTCGGGTCGCTTTCATCTTGTCCCCGCTCCTCGCCTTGTCTCCCCTCAACACCCACCAGCCACCTTCCCATCCCGAACCCCAACCCCATCTGGTACACGATCCCACTGACCACCACCATAGCGGCATTCAAACCCGAATCACCTCCCAGCGCTTGCATGACGGGGTTTCCCAGAGCCAGCGTCACACTCCGCGCGGCGAATGCCAAAGCCCTAGATTCGGGTCGAACACCGACAGTGTGCGCGAGTAATGGTCCGCAGATGACATTGCCGACCGCCAAGAGACTGGATACTGTGAAGACCGTCAACCCAGCCCTGGATAACAGCTGGGCCCGGTATTCGTATAGTTTTAGGCCCCAAGACACCAGACCGGCGTTAAGGATTGATGAGGCAATGTCTCCTGCTTTTATTTGGGAGAAGGACGGAGAAGGCTGTAGGATAAAAGAGGGAAAAGTCGTGTTTGACTGTAGGGAGGAGAGGAGCCGAGGCAGGGATTCGTGCGAGATGGACATGTCGACGAATATGTAAGCTGCCATGCCGAGGGTGGTGAAGAGGACAGGGTTAAACAGGCCTGATAAGAGAATTCGGGCCCATGAGGACAGTGACTGTAGTGATTTGATGCTTGATTGAAAAGCGAGGGTTGAGAGCCAAAGAGAGAAGAGGAGGAGAGTGGAGAAGACTGGGGAGGAAGGGAAAATGGAGCGGATGGGGAGGCCGAGGATGAGAGTTAGGAGCCAAAATGTGAGGATGAGCGGATTTTCAAGGGCCCAGGAGAGGACGCGGGCGGAGATGAGGGTCTCTTGCGGTGTCTCGGGGGCTGATTGAGAAGCCTCCGAGTCGGAGGGCGTTTCGTCGGCTGCGGCGAAGGTAACCGAGCCGTCCATGGAGTAGCAGAGGTATTTGGCAGGAGCATGAAGTTTACCGACACTTGGCTCAGCCGTGGAGGCTATTGTCGCTGCCGGCGCGCTTTCGATGTCTTCCGCCGGGGTTTGTTTATCCCAACGGACCATGAGGCACTGAAGGGGAACAGCGAAGATGTAAGCGAGGATGGTGTTGAGAAGGCCGGTGAGGATGAAGCAGCCTATTATTGCCCCAATCGTCTTTGCATCCGATAGGGGTCCTCTCAATATCATGATAAATGGGATGGTGAATCCGACAGACATGTGACGGTTCAGGAGGTCCGCCTGATCACATCTCATGTCAACAACCTGCCAAGCAGACACATAAGAAAGGGGTTCAACTCACAGCACACCTTAGCCTCTTCCGATAGAAGTCTTCAACTCCAGATATAAAGTATCCAGACACAGAGAACACAATAAAGATTCCAGTCATAGCCACTATTGACGGAGGAAAATCGACTCCCCTTTCGTCCAACACATACTGAATCCCAGCTAGGAGTAGCTGGGCCACAGTCGCTATCAGAACCGCCACGAGACCATCAGATATTCTCCGGCGCGCCTCTCGATGCGACTGCGGTGGCAGCAATAACGGCGGTGATGACTGGTTGGTGGCAGACGATGAAACATTGCTAGTGGCGATGACGGATGGTTGTGAAGCCATCTCGAAGAATATCATTGGGGTATGAAACCCAGCACCAAGGTAGCGGTTATTTTGGACAATGACAAACTCAAAAGTGTAAACTCAAGACGGGCTGAATGAGGAGGACGACAGAAGTGTTTGCTTCTCACACAAGATGCACGTATTCGAAGCAGTGAGACATGGAGCCATGAAAAGGAGGTGCCAAAAGGGGGTCGGAGGGGCAAAAGGTAGAAGGCGACAGTGACACTTAAAAAGGGACCTCTGCATTGGCAGATTGCCAAAACCTCGTGGTGTCTAGGACACGCACTGCAGCCGGCCTCGCGTTTGTATTCCCCGGCGCCCATGTGGATGCGAATCAAGCAGAAAGTTGGCTTTCCGTATGTTTTTCTTGCGTGCTCATCTCCGACACCGCCTTGACCAGGGGTTCCGTTGGAGATGGGCTTCTCCCGTCCGTCCCTTCCATGTCATCCCGGCCGAGCTGGAGGGCTGGTCAAAGGTAATGCGGTTGGCCTGGTACCAACTCCTGGTACTGATGCTGTGCCATTGCTGATCAGGAGCTCGTCCAGCGCGATTCGCTCCAGTCCCTGGCTCCGGACAAAGCTTGTTACCCAGTTGTCGTACCGGAGCAACTCGTCCAGCTCCTTACAGATTTCACAGATCGGGCGAATGGTCGGTCGAGGTGAATGGTATGGCAAACCAGCCTGTGTTTGGCGATTGGGCTCACGACATACTTACCGGTGATGTAATAAGGCGACACGTCAACTTGTCGGTGTAGAATACCCTCCCCTTTTTTCTTTTTTTTTCTTTTTTTTTTTTTTATAGGGAAGAGGAAGGAGAGAGACGGGGACTTGACACGATCAGAGCGTATGGTCCGCACAACCCGCCATGATCTGCATGCTTGGGTCAAACAAAAAAAGGCCATAACGACCAGGAACATATCCCCAAATCAAGCCAGCCCGATAGTGTTTGTGCGTTGTCCTCAGCAGCGGAACGGCAGGAGCGGTCTTCCGCCCGGCTCTGGGTGTAGCATAATATGCAGATCCCAGGTCGAACTGTTGGCTCGCGACTAGACGTCAAGTATCCCGCTGTCCGGCTTGTGAAAAGAACCCTGACATTCAATAATCAGGCTCGGTCCATCAGTCTTAAACCCCCCTGGACGCCCTCCACACGCATCCACGCATTCATGCGAGTGATTTGTGTTGACTGTCAACCATTATGACGGGCAGATGGACCCACTCCACAGGCTCAGGGCCCGGGAGCAGAGGAGAAGCCGCAAAGCTCCCCGATACATCTCTTGACGCCACAGCCAATCCCCTGCAAACGGGGGGACGGGGCCACGGATGTGGCTGTCTCTGCCCAGCCCAAACGGTAGTAAAATCGTCTGGTAGGCAACATATGTCAGATCTGACAGGGCGATAAGCACCCAGCAGCTGGACGCGCTTTGGGAACGAGACTCAGAGGTGGGACGACACTGCTCTGATGCCCGATCGGGACACTAGCGAGCAAACCCAGGATCTCCCCACCCCCTGACGGGCAGTTCTGGGCCGTGATGAGTGATGAGCACCCACAAACGCAACCAAGAAAAAAAGGCCGTCAGCCAACCGGCAGAGCAAGCAGAATAAGGCCGGCTTGTGGCGGTGGATATGCAGCTTGCCGCCCCAAAATAACGGTTTCCTGCGGCTCGAGCCGCATCGTGGCCCCAGCGCAAGAATTAACATGTTTTTATTGAGAGCACAGCAGATGGAAGAAGAGATGGTTGTGAGAGTGATTGGGCTGGCGGATTTTGTGAGCCTGGTAGGAGGTATTGCGCCAAAGGCTTCGGAGGATGGAATGAGTTCCACGTTGCGAGGGGCGTCGGACAGGCTCCTGTCCACAGCACTTTGTGCTTGTGCTGCATGGCAAAGCTAATTCTGACGATCTTGTGGAGGCTGCCGTTCGTTGCGAGATAGCCAAATGGCCCGATTCCACGCCGAGAGTGCATTTGAGTGTCGCTCTCGATCGAAAGCATCCCAGCACCTGCTGCTGTCGGTCGGCCTTGAAGGAACCACTTGCTCCATCGCCCACTGCAGAAGTTCGACGCTGTACCACGTGATTGCTGACCAGAAGCGGAAGGGCAGCTCAAAAGCGCGCATTAGTCGTGTTTGAATGGGCGTTTCGGGACCTTTTACGAGCGAGGCTGGGATGGCGTCGAGCGAGTAAAAAGTTACCGGAATACCAAATGAGTACACTGCAGTTTGCAGATTGCTATTTCCGACAACTACCTCACATCTGTTGTTGCTGTTGTTGCTGCTGTCTGATGTGTTCTGCGAACGAGACCGTAGCGCCGAACAGGTCGGGCCCGAGC
This sequence comes from Cladorrhinum samala, assembly GCA_033576145.1. Lineage (NCBI taxonomy): Eukaryota > Fungi > Ascomycota > Sordariomycetes > Sordariales > Podosporaceae > Cladorrhinum > Cladorrhinum samala. Next base: position 15,252 of record MU864952.1, read on the forward strand.
TCGTCCCCCGTGGATGGATGACTGACTTTTTCCATCACTGCTGCCGGAGAGAGCATAGTGTTCGACGCTGTGCGCATTTTGCATGCAATTGTCTGCTGCTCACAATGGCCCAGTTTGTCCCCTCGGCTTCTGACAAAGCCACTCTGAGCCAGTTCTATGAGTCAAATCATCGAATCATCGGCGTTCGATGGGAGAAAAGTTCCTTCTTGCCGCGATCGTCTCTCGACCGTCTTCGGATTAGAGAAGGGGCGGGCGGATGCGATTGACCGGGATTCCTCACTCTCGGCTACTTTTGCCAACCTAGGAAAAACACCCAGGCAGGAGTCCGGAAGAGCTTCGAGAAAAGCGGACCCGCCTACGCAGCCGGGGAAAGGGGATAGAGATGGCAGGGTCCATGATGATAACTCCGCGGCGTGTGCTACGAGAACTTTTGGATCCCAGTGCAGGAATGGCAGACGCAAAGCGATCGGGAGTCTGGTAGGCATCGAGGACGAGTCGACGACTGGGAAGTCTTGACAATGGTCGGCATGGGTGACCGAGGGAGCAATGGAGGGATGGTATGCAGGGTCTTGCGTGAAGCCATGAACTGATGTTTGGCAAGAGACGCCGTTGGCCGCGGGGCACTTGCTGGTCATTTCGGGACACGGCAGTCGACTCTTTGAGGGGGCAGAAAGGCAATTGTTCCGTACGGACGTAAATAGAGACGCACGACGGCGTGGGAAGGAGAAAAAAAATATTTCTCCACGAGAACATGGAGATTTGCTGCCGTGGCAGCGTGATGAAAGGTGGGAAGCACGATGAAAGGCTATGATTAGTGACAGTCCCGTCGGAGGAGGGGTTGGAGCTTGGCTTGGGGGAATTGGGGGAGAGAGAGGTGGCCCCGCCCGCGGGGACCACCTTGTGTTCCCTGCTTGCCGCTGAGGCGGGGCATTTAGGGGTGTTAATTAGTGGCATGGAGCCAAACATGCACCGCTGATGGAGGGGCAGTTTTGCTTTGCTAGGTACCTACCTACACCTTCGTTTCAACCCCTCCAAACCTCCCCCCCAAAAAAAATAAAAAAATTGGAGGAAACACCAGAAACGCCACATGCCACCATCGTCGACGTGGAGGCCACATTTCTCTTGCTGAGCCGCTGCAGTGATCCAAAACCACCCCTGCTTCGATGGACCCTGAATCTGTGATCAAAATTTTGAGGGCGCACGATGCGTCACTCGGCGCGGCAGCGGTGAGGGCAGCACTCCAGCACCCTTGGGCCGCTACCCATCTCACCCCGGACACCTTCCTCACGCCCGACGAGTTGAGCCAGTATGTGCCGTATGTTTGGCGTCAGGATGGGGAGAGTGACGCTAACCGTCTTTTACAAGATACGTCGCCCTCGAGCAGTCAGGCTTGGCCGAGCAGTTGGCGTCCTCGGCAGACCTGGCCGTGACCCAGGCATTGAGTAACCACGACATCCAGGATGCCATCCACCACTTGAACCGCTCGACCCAGGCCATCACTAAACAAACTGAGACTCTCAAGCAACAGCATGAGGCCCTTGACCGCCTCGTGACCGCCGACAAGCAGGCTCGCCAGGAGCGCGCCCTCTTTGAGTCCGAGCAGAAGCGGAGATGGGATGCCCGTCGTCGCGAGATTGCCGTCCAGGTTGACGAGCTGTCTCAGTCCCTGGATTCCCGCGTCCACGAGCTGGAACAGCAGAGCGGTGCAGGGGCCGTCTCGAACCTCCAGCAGACTGTGGACTCCCTGCTCCGCTCAGACGACAAGCTGCTCTCGAGTCTCCAGAAACTGGGATGGGAACTCGAAACAGAGGACCTCGAAGAACAAAACCATGTCGTCATGCTGCGTGAGACATGCGCAAGGTCTGTGAACCCCGTTGTCTATTATTGCTCGATTCAGGGACTTACGCTAGGACAGGTTGATCAAGTTCACCGTTGAAGGGCTCAGGACGAAACTCGATCGGGTTTACCTCGAGTGTCTCGAGGAAGCAAAGAGGTCCGGGGTCAACAGCCGAGTTGCACCTGGAGAGGTCTCTGCCCTGCAGGACGAACTGGAATCCCTTTACTCAGAGATCCTTCCCGTCGCACAAATGTCTGTGGAGCAGCAATTCCTTGAGCCTGCTTTGAAGAAGGTAGAAGCAAACAACGGGCAGAACCAGGTCAAATCAAGGCAGGCAACAGAATATGTGAGTCGCGCGGAATTTTGAGTTATGTGGCAGGGCATCCCGGCGGCTAACCCGCGAGTAGATCCATGATTGCTTGGATTACCTCCTGGATCATGTGCAAGACTTGAGTGCCAGGATTGAGGCTTTCAAGGCCTACCAGGCTGCAGCCGATATTGTCCTTGATCTTGCCAAATCAGAGCTCGACGATAAGGTTGAGGTCCCTGCATCTCAGGATAATGACGTGGCACCAGGAAAACCGCCAACTTTCAGCCAGCGTGCTCTGTTCGAGTCACCAGTTCGTCCCAGACCAAAACAAAAGGCTTCAAGACGCTCATCTGATGTCGGCGGTGACGGTCAACCCTTGTATGAGATTCTGCGAGCTCTTGCTATCAGTCTCCCCGAGGATGAAGAGAACATGCAATCTCAGACGAGATTGCTGGCTAATGCTCTTGCCGAGCGTCGTCGTAAAGCAGCAGACGTTGCTAAGAATGTCCAAGAATCATTGGAAGACGTTACAATCAGGCAGGTCGCGGATGGCAAGCTTGCCATCCAGTTATTGCGTGATTCAATCTTGGCTGAAAGTCCCTTTGGGGATGTCCGGCTCGTGGATTCTGAAATTGAGGGATCCATCGCCGTCCTCTCCCAGGAACTGGACGAGGTCCGGAAAGGGCAGGAGAGGGTTGAAGCTGATATGGCCAAGCTGAGGGTGAGAAGTGTGAAGAAGGATGAATTGATTACTCGTTGGGCTTCTTAAAAAACCCGGTTGTTCAGGCTGAAAAGTCGTGCATATCTAGCACCCAGATTTGTTCATCCCAATCTTGACGCTCGACGTGAGCCGCCTGAACTTTCCTGTAGCCGAAGTTGGCAAACCTCCAAGAGTCTTGGCGCCGTGACGTTCACGATGATGACGCAACAACCAAGCTCTTTCCCAACGATGATGACCCCAAGACTGGTCCTTGGCTGTCGTCAGTCTTTAGATTATATATTCTTTACTCTCTCCTACATTTCTGATTTCTCTTGCCTATTTCAAAAACTAACATCTTACTCGTACGCCTCAATACCTGTACTTTCAGTTATTTATTCTATCACCATGGACAAAATCACATCAGCAATCACGAAGGGAGTCGGAAAGGGATTCGAGAACCCTCCTCGTATGTAGTCAACCAACCCCACCCATGCTTTCAATTTTTTAAATTTTCTTCGGTCTCTTTCAAACACCTCTAACTCTCTATGCACACAGCTGCCGCCGCCGAGAACCAAAACTCAAACACCGGCAACACCACATGCCCTGCACCCTCTCTAGACTCTGCCAGCAACATCACGGCGGGATCCGTGGCACACACAACCACCAGCGGTGCTGCTGCCAATCCGGGGGAGCATGATTCGTCATTGGGGGGAAACAGTGCCACCAGTAAGTCTTATCCCTCAAGTTTCACATGATATTTATTTGCCTAAATCAAGTTTGCTGATGATTTTATTTGTCTTTTTGATTACAGGGAGTTAACTTGGTTTCATACCTAATCTGAAAGGATTAAAAAAATTCCTTGATAAATCACCCCTCACTCGCACCACCTCAGCAGCACCAATCAGCAAGGAACAGGTACCAGCATGGATCAGTCTCAACCCGAGAGGGAGGGCTTGTTGAAGAAGCTTTGTATCTTGGAGTTTTAGGCCTTATCTGTCTTGTAAAATTGTTTAATGAAATAATATGAGGGGGTTGGGACTCTTATAACTTGAAATGTATAGGAAAAAAGTAGAGTTTTTTTTTTTTTTTCCCTACATGCAACTCTATAAACGATATGTGTGCCTACTTTAATCTTGAACTCCCTTTTCTTTACACTTGCACCCAGTTTACTAGGTATATTGCACTTGCACCCCCCTTTTCCCATTTCCCTGCACCATCTCAATAAACTAGCCTAATAAGAGTATATATTTTATTTCTTTTTACTACCTACTCTCCTGGAAGTCTGAGAGGCGGGGGTTCAAAACCTGGCGTGAGGGGGCTGTCGGATGAAATCTAATAAAGACAGGCGGCACAAATACCTATCCGTCTATGGCAGCACATTCTCAAACACACAGAAAAGAAAATCAAGCATAGGATAAAATGGCCCCCAAGTGATGGCCGCAATAGAATTTCCTGTCATTACAGTGACAAACAGGGACGATGGTTTGACTGAGGCTTATCTTTGGGCGTGGTAGCTTCGGGCATCAAGTTCACCAGAAGTGAAGGTTCATGACGCAAGGCGTCGGTCACAGGAATTGCTTCCAACGGGACGCGATTTTAGTTAGCTATATGTTTCTACTAGCTGGGCTAAATCTCTGCAATTTTGGCAAGTAACCCCTATTTATCAGAAATCCCAGTCCGCAGCCTGTATCCCCTGCACCGTGCCACAAATGAAGCTCGTTGCTATCAGAACCTGCATCGTTGCTTCCTCTCAGACCGCTCCTTGACTGCCTTGAGCAATTGCTTGAAGGCACGAAGGTCTCCTTGTTCCGTGTCCTCCGCTCGGTTAAGTCTTGGGGGGTCGAACTCGGAGTCTACTTCAAACAAGTGGGAACCATGTGAGTAGGAAAAATTGGGCACATTGTTTCCAAATTCCATATTTCCTGCAAAGCCAACCCTGCACACAAAGTCTGGGCCACGCCAAAGTTCATTATTCCCATAACTCTCAAATCCGCTGAGCAGACCATACCTATGCGGCGATAATTCATCTGTGAAGTCTGGGGTCTCAAAAACACGCATCCAGGGAATTCTGAATGTTTGACAAAAGTCAACGAGATTCGGAAGATCACCTTACATTCGGTCAAACAGTGTCTCCCAGGTTCCATCAAACATCCATGCGCTGCCCTGTTCGAAGCCCCATGCTTCATCTGGATATTCGAACCAGTCGTCCGTACTGATGCACCACTTCTCGATGTGTTCATAACCCAAATGCAGATAGGTTATAATGACACAGTTGACGAGAATAAGGCTTTCTAGCGAAGTCTGGGCAAGAACCCAGTCGAAGTGGTCGTGGTGGGCGATTTCTAAGGAGCCCAGTGTCAGGGTTTTGAGGTTGGGAAAGACCAGACAACGCCCATCAAAATTGCCTGGGGCAACACCCCAACCGGCTCGGAATGACAGATGTAAGCAGGTGAGTTGGTCTGAGAATGGGGGAAGAAACTCTTCTTGCAGAAATGATTCAAATATATGACGCTCAATCAAATCCATCGCCTTATCTTGGTCCTTGTGGTCCTCGTGAGTAATGTGAAGACGGAGTTGGGTTATGTCTTTGACCAATGAATCGAATGGCAAGCCCGGTAGGAGCAGTTCTGAGAACAGATGATTAGCTAGGCTATTGATGGAGAGAGCTCGAATGGTGCTGGCGTTGCCCGAATGTCGAGCTTTATGTTCGGCGATGACCTTGAAAACATCGCGAAGCATATAAAGCCGTGTAAACTGGCTTTGACGTATCCATGGTTCGGGTATAATAGGGGCCCTAGATATCCCGTCCTAAGAGCTATCCAAGCCGCCGCATTCTGTTGGGAACAAGATGTGCACATGATTGAGAGCGGGGAAGTCAGCCACACGGGCAATTGCGTCTTGAAACTCTTTCCACTCGTCGTGCTCCCAGCCGAGCCAAATGTCCCAGATTCCATCAGACAAACTCATATAGCGGTTGCTTGAAATGTTGGGGCCGCTGTGGATCTTGACGGCCTGGGCTGTTTGTCGCACCGCTTCGTTCTGGGCCATGGCGGTCCACAATCGAAAGCCATGGTGGTCTGGGACTGCCAGCTCCTGATCTTGGTCGTCGAAAAGTTCTTTCTTTGCGATGTAGTGTTGGAGGGAGACCGTTTGGTACATGTGCCTTCTGGCCACGGAGTTCCATTGGCGGCAGACAAGACGCGCTTTGCCGAGGGTGTAGTAATTCTTATCTTGGAGATGGCCAAATATCTCACTCAGCAACTCCGTCGGGAAGCCGTTGAGCTTCATATTTGCGACGCCGAGGCTGAGTGTCGTCAAAAGGATGAGTCGGGAAGCTTGCGGACTCGAGACAGAAATTGTTGTGGCACGGCAAAAATTCTGCAAACGCACGCTCAGTTTTCTGAGAGCTGCCCGAGTGGGCAGGAAGGTACCCACGCAGATCAATAAGCTCGCACCTTCCTTCAAGAACAGTGAGCAATGGCACCCAAACGGTTGGCAACCAGCTGTGCTACCGCAGAGTTTTCGCAGTTCAACCGTTTTGCCCTTCTGGGCGGGCTGTTCTCCCATGTTGGCCCGTTACTGCCATGTCTTGGATACCATCATTGTCTTACAGGCATTACGCTCTCATGTCACCATTCCCTTGTGAGGCAAAATTCTCCAGCGGCATCTTGACAGGATGTGCTTCGAGGGTCCACAAGCACAAAGTCGGGTGTTGCCGGCACCATTCAGTTGCCATACCACCATTCGGCTGCAATAGTCCAGAGGGATCAATAGTATAAAGCGATTGTATTCCTCGTCCACATCGTCTAAGTTTTACTCCCTCTCATCTCAACGCCCGCCCAGGCTACGAAAGTGTCTTCACTGAACCTTGCACGCAGTGATGCTCGGCTTCCTCTTTACCTCGGCGGCCCTGGCAGCTGCCATCATTTCTACCACATCTGCTCAAAACTTCCCCAATCAATCTGCCCCTTACAACCTCAAGCTCAGCAGTGCCGAGACCGCCCTCGATGGCAAGTTTCTGTGGGCTTGCCATTCTGGCGCTGCCATGGAGCAGCTCTGCATCAGCGACACGCCCAGCGATCTCACAGGCATCTTCTTCCTGAACACGACGTCCATCGGCAGCACCGTCTCCGGATTCCTGACCGGCGCGCTGGTCTACAATCTACCATATGGCGACGAGGACGACAAACAGATTGCGAGCAGCGCCCTGCGCTTTGCCTGGAACCCAGTCAGCAATATAATCTTCAATTACTTTCAACCCGGAGACGAAGGCAGCGAGATCGCCAGCGTCGGCCTCGATGCCGATAACAAATTGTTCGTTCCGGCCTACGTGGACGATGTCATCACTCCCAACGGCCCCGAGATTTTCTACCAGTGGCAGGTCTGCCACACTCAGTTCATGGGTTACAAGTACCAGGCTCTGGTGTGGCTTACTGTGGGGAACCCGCTCGACGGTGACTGCCAGGCTGTCAATGTTACAGCGGTGCCTGCTTCAGGAGCTTGACTGCATTGAATAAAGAAGGGGTTAACAGCTTGACATAGCTTGATATCTTGGATTTATCATGAGATAGTAGGTGCTACCTAGGTAGACAGGCATCCAAACTGTAGTGCAGAAGGCAATAAAATGACGATTTGAGGTAAATGGGAGATTCCCTCTTGCTTTTAATGGTTCTTGTTATGCATGTTGTGCAGATCTTTTGAGTTGTCAAGGCGTTCGCTGGCGGTGGGACGCGGAATCATTTAGTGGCGAGTTGTACTGTACCAGTGATACTATCGAACGCCAGCGCCCGCAATGCGGAACTGAACATAAAGGGGAATGTCGAAGACACCGTAACGCCGGCACACAAAGCGTTTGTACCGTGCAGAGTACTTTGAAGAGGCCAAGATGGTTGCTTTGTTGATACATGTTTAACGTCCATATCATCTCAATGGAGCTGTCTGGATTATTTTCATTTTCCGTTCAAAAGAATTTGAAGGAAGCATACACAGGTATAGATCTCATACTGGACCTAGAAAGCCTAGAGTCTGATTGATATAACTACAGAATCAAGTAAATTATCATTTCTGGGAATCAGATCTTTTATCTAGAAAACTATATGAAACGCCGTCACGGTGGAGGTGGGCAAGAGCATAGGTAGGTACCTATGGATTGCAAGCCTCGAGGAGGCCTTTCCACTGACCGCCTTTCATCAAGCCGCACCGAGAATCTATACAAGACTCGTCTATGGCTTCCCCTTCCCAAATCCCAAAAAAACATCGAGTCGGCCGTGGCTCTCCTTCAATGGCCATTTCTTGCAGGTCGGGTGATCCACCCAGCTGATTCCCAAAACGTTGGGCGGCTCTTCTCCGGGAAGCCCGAGATCTTACCGCTATTTTACACAATCTCCACCAGACACTCTGTGAACATTCTACGAGGCATGGGTATCACTTCTCGATTACGGTATAGTCTAATGGCTGAATAGCTGGGTCGTAGAAGCCTACATGCACGTCAGATCCGCGTTCCGGCCGTGGGATAGGGTAGCTTTACTGGTGCCTGACTGGGGACCCACCCAAAATGTCGCCCTCTACATACCGACGGAGTTTTTTTAGTGTTTTTTTCGCGAAGGATCCTTCCATCCTCCCGCAGCTAAAGCACGATTTCGCGTCCCGCTTCACTATCGACCTTATATCCACTCACGCTGGTAGGCCGCTGTGAATATTTCCAGCACTTTAGTAAAGAAACCACGGGCCAATTCCCTAGTCATATCCTACCTTATAACCCGGTCCACCACTCACTTACTCCGCCCCCCAACCCCCCTCCCAACTGGCTTGCATAGAAACAACAATTTCCTATCGTTGCATCGTCCGTAAACCAAGCCATCGTCAGCTTCGGTCCACAATATGTAAAGTCCGTCCCTTGGTGATCAGACTCAACGATTCCACCTCGACCACACTATAAAATCTAGTCCTCCTCTCAACGGAACTGCATCTCCTCTCCTTCTCTTCACCACCACCACCTCTCTCCTTCCTCCTTTTCCTCTGTCCCTTCTAGCACCCCTAGCCAAAATGAAGTTCACCCTCCCCCTTGTCACGGCGGCTCTCTTCGCCACCTCAGCCTCCGCCGGCTTCTTTGCGTCCTGCAAGCCAAACTGGACCATCTTCGACAACAAGCTCACAGCTGAATGTAGGCAGATCAACGGGGCGTATAGAAAGACGCAAATGGACATGAACCTCTGCGTGGCCAACGACAACGGACGCCTGGTGGGGCGGGACAAGTAAGTTTCTTCTCCATCTCCCTCGGAAAAAAAAAAAAAAAAAAAAAAAAGAGCAATCAAACAAACAGCTAGCTAACAAGAAACTACCTGAAAAAGTGGAAACTATCTCCGCAGCTGCTATAGCTGCGCCCAAGGCGGGTTACGGATTGTCGATGCACCGTATAATAGCTTCCTGCAATGCATGTGCGTGAGCAGCTCGGGCAAAGAGGCCCCGACGGAGGTAGATCTGGGTAAGTCTTTGTGGATAAAATTTAATTTTTTTTTTGAAAAAAAAAAAAAAAAAAAAAAAAAAAAAAAAAAAAAAAAAAAGAAGATTGTGGTGGTTAACGTTTTATTTGGGTGATTCTAGATCCGTTCTTGCAGAATGTGGATGGATATTTATCGTGCTATGGACATCGGGGTGCTCCGGTTTGAGGACTCGGTGGTGAGGACAGTGGATTCAAGAGAGGGGTCAGCTTTAGGAGCAGGGAAAAGGAGTGTAAAAGGAACAGCAGAGAACCAATAGAAGAATAAGTAGCCAGGACTCATCTGCTGAGAGAATAGAATTTTCATACCTGAATCCAAAAGGTCGGATGGGATAATGAGTCGAGATATCTATTGTTCAACAAATATCTATTGAATTAGAGGTCTACTAGTTAATGGAAAAAGTCATCAGTGTGACGATTCGGAACAAATTGATTGTAAGATGAAGAAAATATCTTTTCGGGAGTCGTGGGCAAAAAAGAGATACCTCTTCTCTTATCTGAACAAGGAAAGAAAAATAAGTCTAGGGTTTATCAAAAGGAAATGGCCGCTGCATGGGAGTTTGGTATGCCACAGCGGTGACACTAATGTAGCTGGGACTTTTTTTCTCAAGGTAAGCGTTCAAAATCATCATTCAATCGAAAATATTCACCACATACCGAACATTCCGCGCATGCCCTCAAACCACACGTTCACCTTTTCCTCATCCTTTATCATCATCACGCAACATAAGCACCGTGGCCGTTTCCTTAACCTTCTTCAAGCCCTCACTAACAGCCCTACTTCCACAGACATACGTACACCTTAGTACCCCCTTCATCCCACACAACCTCTTAACTTCTTCCCTATTATCCCATATTCCATCGTCTACATGCTTGATCTTTCCCGGGCCCTTCCAGCCGGCTATAAGCCCGTCTAACTTCGCTCACTATGCCATTCGCCTCAAGTTCATCCAGTTCTCCGCCCTATCATTTAAATCATCTTTCTCCTTCCTGGGCGGCTTACCCCATCCGTCAAAACATCAGTCCTCTCTCAACCAGAGCAGCCGGCGAGACGATCATCATGATGACGACGAACTACCTTACCTTTTCCAAACACCCGACCGCGGTTTTACGCCTGTCGGGAGATCGGCGTCGACTACGAGCTGAGCAGAGCCAGCACCGCTGCTTTGAGGAACTGGGATACCGGGTTTGGATAACAGCATTGAGGTCCTGCTGGCTTTGAGCGTTGCGGGAGATGACTGTTTTCGAGAGGAATCTGGGAGAGTACCTATCTGGCCTGAGGCTCTAGGAGGAAGGTAGGTAGGTGGGTAGGTAGGCAGGTGAGATTCGAAAGGGGCTTAGGGCCGTCAATGTGATTTACCTACTTAGTTATCCTAAAGTTGACCAAATATATCGATATCGTTGAAATATTCGTATTTTTCTTTTCTTGGGTTATTTCGTGGCAGGTAAATGTGATTTTCCCTATCCACTTATCTTTTCCCGGTTCCGCTCCCGCCCCCCCCCCCCCACCTTTTCCCCTTTTCTCTTCCTTTTTTTTGCGCCGGGGGGGGAGGGGCGAGTGGAGGGGGTTGATCTAGATCATGTCATGAATGCCTGATCACCTCGTAAACACCAGGTTTGCAGGTTTGCGGGATCCATACATATCTCTCGAAGGTAACAGTAGAAGCTCGACAAGCTGGCAAGAGGAAACGGAAAGTTTACAGCCACTGTGAAACTTCCCGACACTTTTTGTTCTCACACCAGCGGCGAGCACCCACCTGTCAACAGTATGTACCGTGTGGCAAAACAGACGAGAGGCATTTTATTGCCTGTCTTGATATGCCGCAGGATCGAAAGGGCCCAAAAGGAAGCAGCTCTCCCTCCATGTCATCAGAACATGTTTATCAAACACTTGCACCGTTTGTTCGCGCGGAACCTGTTGGGAGCCACATCGACGCCATACCTACTTAGAGTCTCCGGCTAACAAGAACCCCAACAGCGGTTAACACGAGCCTGCTAACGCCCTTTGCAAACGACCAGGCTCTCTGGACCTCTCTGTTTCTGTGCTCATTGATGCCTGATATCACGTTATGAAAATAGGAGTTGTTGGGAAAGTTTTCGAAGCATCACTGTGGGTCACTGGGCTTATATGACGAAATGAAGTGTTGTTTCGAGTATTATCCCCCTCGGGAGGCCCAATGACGGATTTGAATTCTGTGTCCATCAAAATTTGCCACATCATGAGCCGCAGGGGCGCCAGCGCAGGGCTGGCGCCGATGCCATCCGCCAAGAAATGGCGTAATGCGACACCGAATCTCAAACGGCTTCGGGGATCGCTGAAAATGACTCCGCGGATGGTTTGATAAGGCATCCGAAATGAGCATGATGATTTAATTCGCGGGGAGAGGGCCGGAGTTGGGCCACATTCGAAAGTCGACATCTCAACCGTCGTCGCATCATAGATAACCTAACTAATTTATCCTCCCAGAATTACCGCTTAACCTGCATTGGTATCCGATTTCGTGCTGCGGTGCTTATCTTGATGCCCTCGACATGGCAGGAGGTTTGGAGGGAGGTGGTCGTTGCGAAGCTGCTAGTGGTGCGTGGCTTGAATCAAGCTTTTCATTGCGTGTTATCCAGCTTTCAGAAGCATTCTAGCCAGGAGTTGGCAGTTAGCAGATGGCCTTGCATGCAGAGAAGCGGTGAAAACAAGGCAATAATGCTCGAGGACCGATAGAGTTATGGCTGTTTGTCTTGCCGTTGATGGCAAGCTGCCCGACGGGGAACCTGAGGCATGGTACTCCGTATCGCATGTGCAACTCCGTCTCCAAAGCACGTATCCGTGGTGCGTGACACACACGGCTAGAGAATCAAATCGCTCATGGTGGTGATTCGTTTACCAATCACGCGCGAGTGGTAATTCCTTGTGCGCCTTGGGATTGCGCAGGCGTGCGGATTCGAATGTGAAGGCGGGAGAGTTGAAATGAAGCACCACTCATTGGAATGGATGTTGCTGAGTATTGGAAAAATTACCTTGAGTCTCGACAATGCTTCCGTTCAGCCGCTGTTGGAATTTATTTCAACATGCCAAAAGAGGAAATAGGTCTGGTAAAAAGTTCAGGTCATCACCGAAACCGGAGAGGACAATGGTTGCTCCTGGTGGTCGTGCGACACTGCCAGGAGAACCAATCAAACCACGCGCATGGTCCCAGCGATCATCAGGGTCCTTTTGGAGTTTTTGGGACGCAACGTGAACCCACCCAGGGAAGTCACGTCAATGGCTCACGTGATGCAATGCTCGCCTCACCCTTCAAATCCGGTCACGGTCCACCTCCATTTAAAGTGGGGGGTTCAGTTTTGCTGTTAAGGCTGGCTGTGGTTTTGAGCTGCCCGAGAACCTTGATGACTGCAGGCTGATTGATGAGGTGCATGTCGCTGCCGGCCGTCTGTGAAGGTTCGGCTGTCATAAGTGGACTTTCGTAATGTCGCTGACGACCTGCCCTGATTTCTGGGAATCAATACTTTGCCAACCCCAGATTTGATGCGATCTCGCTGAGAAAATCGCATTCAGACATGGACCAGCTGGGCCAAGGGAGTAATTGGCGCGAGCTGGACGACACTAACAGCGGGGACCTTCCCCGCAACGAAAACTTTGGGAGCGGAGCCCTGAAGCGAGTCGGCGAACGATAACGCAATTTCTGGGCTAAAGCACCACACGCTGCACCACACGCTGGTCCTGTGCTCCACCAGAGCGATTTCGCCATTCTCGAGATTCTTGCATCAAAGGTCGAAAAGTGTCGTCAGAGTCAATTTGCCGCCGCGTACTCGAATCGAATCACCCAGCCGCATCCGATCGCCAAGCTACAGCTCGACTCTGTCGCTCGGTACTCGAATTGCAAAGGTGATCTCCTGCTCAGCAAAAACCATTCGAGTTGACTGGTCTCGCCGGGACATCGTGGCAACCACCATCGCGCATCGCTTCATCGAACTCCCCTCGACAGGAACCAGCTTCGGCACTTACCGTCGCCAGTCCCTGCACGTCCTTCTGCTTGTGCGACAATCCGATTGCGACGCATCAGCCCTCCATTGCGTGCCGCCGCTGTGCCGCCCTTTCCAGTGGTCCAGAGAGACTGCTGTCTCGCTGACCGCCCACCAAGGAGGAAGACCCTCCAGGTTTTCCGCATTGGCAGCACGCCATCGACAATCAGCCTGACAGATGGTGGCAAGCGAGCCCAATGCCAGGTTGTCCCATCTAACTCCTGAACGACGCAAGGACCGCATTTTACCTGCGGTCTCGCCTGTTCCTCCCATGGAACTCACCCATTCTGCCACCCTCGACCAAGGCAGTAGTCCAGTGCTCCCGACGCAAAATGGCATCGATCGCGACCCGAATGACGCCGCGACGGCTCACAGTATAACACGTCACGTAATCACGCCGCCGCACAAAAACACTGCTCTTTCCTCCATCGAGGCCGAGAGGGAAACCGAACCTTCATCCACCCCAGACACCGGGAAAAGCTGTGATAGACGAAGACCCGAAGAGCAAGAGAGGCTCCGCTCTCGGGACAGTATGACCAACATGTCATCGCTGCTAATAGGAAAGACCGTCACCCCTTTCCTCAGGGAACACATCCCCAGCCTTTACGCACCAATCGGAAAACCTCAAAATGAGGAGACATCCAAAGTCGTCAACCCAAACACAAGATACTGCTACCGACACCGACCAGACTCCAAGTGTCGCCGAGCCGCCGACGAGGCCAAGATGGTCATGATACAAAACGAGCTCGACAAACTAACCACAGCGGTATGTTTTCCCCCTACTGTTTGGTGTTTTTTTTTCCCCTGACGGCACCCCCACGCTCTTGTCGTCTCCCTTCTGACTTGTATCACAGGATCAACAAGCCATTACACACGTTTGGTCTTTGTTCTCTGCCGCACCTGCGCGCCACCGCGAGCTCATGTTGCAGGGTGTGCTATCGCAACTGTGCTTCCCGCAACTGTCACTCGTATCTCGAGAGGTCAACGAGGCTCTAAAGATCGATTTCATAACCGCCCTTCCCGTCGAGCTTTCTCAAAAGATACTTTGCTTTCTCGATACCGTGAGCCTCACAAAGGCTGCTCAAGTCAGCCAAAGATGGCGCCAGTTGGCCGATGCCGATGCCGTGTGGGTCAAGATGTGCGAACAGCACGTCAACAGGAAGTGCACCAAATGCGGTTGGGGTTTGCCGCTCCTGGAGCGAAAGAGGCTCCGCAACTATACGCGACAACGGCAGCTTGCCAAGACTCACTCCATTGGGAGGATGCAGGAGCTCACTGATTCGATTTCCGGAGAGGGAGGTCCCCATGAAATAGTACACCGGGTTAAGAGGAACGGCGACTCGCTAGATGACACGCCCAACGGAAAGCGTCGATGCACTCGGGAACAGCCAGGACAGATGCAGGAGCCCAAGACACGCAGCTGGAAGGCCGTTTATAAGGATAGATGGGAGGTAAGCGTTCATTGCTCGAGCGCTGTGGCTCAGCGGGAGACTGATCAAGAACTTTTTGCAGGTCGGATATAACTGGAAGTTTGGACGCTGTTCGGTCAGGATTCTGAAAGGTCACACCAACGGCGTGACATGTCTCCAACTCGACGATAACATCCTTGCGACTGGCTCCTACGATGCGACTATCAAGATTTGGAATATCGAAACGGGAGAGGAGATCCGTACGCTTCGAGGACACACCCGAGGAATCCGTGCGCTGCAGTTTGACGATTCAAAGTTGATCAGTGGCAGTCTGGACAGTATGGAAAAATCTGAGCCTCGTATTTGATATATGCGCGCTAACGCTTTGAGTAGATACCATCAAGATTTGGAACTGGCACACGGGCGAATGCATTTCGACCCTACAGGGCCACACCGATGGCGTTGTCAGTGTGCACTTCGACGCCCAACTCCTCGCCAGCGGGTCGATCGACAAGAGCGTCAAAATTTTCGACTTCAACTCAAAGGAGGCGTTTTGCCTAAAGGGACATTCTGATTGGGTTAACTGTACCCGTCTCGACATAAACAGCAGGACTGTCATATCAGCTTCGGACGATACAACCGTCAAGCTTTGGGATTTGGATACCAGGCAGGTGATCCGCACATTCGAAGGGCACGTTGGGCATGTTCAGCAGGTCTTGCTCCTCCCACCCGAGTATGAGCCTGATGATGAGTTGATCAATGGCGGTGTCAACGGATCCGGCGACAATACGGATACGGTCTCAGTCTCGAGCGGCCGCGATGGCACTCCCACTGTCTCGTTCGCTGAGCGCATAGAGCGCCCGACAATCAACTCGCCCTCCATCGACGGAGATGTTCGTCCACTTTACGGCTCAGCCTTTGAAAAGGATCTTGATCGTCCGTTGCCAGCCCGTTACTTCCTCTCTGGAGGACTCGACAGCACTATTCGACTTTGGGATAGCGCAACGGGCAGGTGTCTTAAAACCATGTTTGGGCATTTGGAGGGCATTTGGGCGCTGGCTGGTGACACGATTCGGGTCATCAGTGGAGCCAACGACGGTATGGTGAAATGCTGGGAACCGCGAAGCGGTAAATGCGATGCCACCTTTACGGGGCACCGGGGCCCGGTAACATGTGTGGGTCTCAACGACAGCCTGATGGCGAGCGGAAGCGAGGACGGAGAAGTCAGACTTTATTCGTTCAAGAGCATCGGCAACGGCGCGGACGCCGGAACACCAAGTTAGACGGCGTTTCAACGACGGCCCCACAACGGCGCAACAAAAATTTTTTAATCACGGTGTTGAAGGATGCTTTTCTCATTTTTTCTTGTTTTCATATTTTTCCCCTTCCCTTTTCCCCCATGAAGATTCTTGGGGTTTCCGTGCACAAAGGGCTTGGCTGGTTCATCGGAGTTTTTTTTCCTTTATTGTTTTTCTCTCTTCTTTGGTTTCATACGGTCTCTGTATTGCATTTGCGGTGATGGCATTCACCACTGGCTATGGCGATTTTTTTTTTTTTTTTTGCAGTATCTGCTGCATGTACGCATAGCATGTGGGAAAAGGTTTCAAAAGCAAATAGAGAGAAAGGGCACGGGACCGGTATTTGGCATGGCCGGAATGGATACGTCTGCTTTTTTTCTCTTATTATACCCTTGAAAAGAATCGCTTAAATATTTTTTTTTGGGAAATATCCGAAGCTTGTTGCGTGAAGTTGGAAATGTTGTCGCCGCTGTCGTTGTTGTTACTGCTGCTCATCCTGCCAGTCAAGTGAAGAATTTCCTGGGAGCTGGAGGGTAGATAGTGTTGGACAGATTTCGTGATTGGAAAGGTGTGCCGGGAAGGTTTCGGTTAAGTGAGGTGTATGTGTTAACCAGTTCCGGCTTTTTGCGGAGCCTCTCTTGCTGGAGAATGATCGGGTCATCGGAGGTCTTGGCAGGAAAATGTCGGCATACGCAAATGACCTCGGCATTTTTTTTGCTCGTCGGCTTAAGAGGTTTAGTCCCGGAAGCGTCCGAGTCTTTGGGTGCGAGTGTGGGGCTCTGAGCCCCTCGGTATCTTCAGAAACAAACCCAGCAATTGCCAGCTTTTCCCCGCAGTATCACAAGCTCGGCTTGGGGTCGGTTATGGATACGTCACTGGCAGATCACAAGCCATTGCAGGCTTTGACCCTGGAGCTGCCATGTTCACCATTTTCTGATCGCAGTAAGACGTCACGAGGACATTTTTTGAGGTCCAATTCTAATTCTCAATTTCGCGCCCCGGCGCCAGGGGAAGTCTGGATCTTGTCCCTGGGAGAGAATGAAGGCTTCCAAGAACAGGTGGGGAATCGGCATGCCACACGATGACGGGATGGGATAACCAGAAAAGGGACGAACAAAGATATCCCAATCACTATCAAGTGCAACAACAGCAACAACAAAAAAAAAATGGCAGTTTTTAAAAGGAGAGAAAAAGAAGGGTCTTAAGTTCCGCTGCGCCGAATGCCATGGCCTGGACCTGGACCTGGACAAGCGTCCGTCCAATGCCGTCTCTGAACCAATCAATCCACCACGCACGTCCCATCATCCATTCACACACCTCGACGTTTTCAACGCTCAGCCATCCGTCACATCCCGTCATTCCCCTTGCAGATCTTGCTCGGGTTTCTTGTTGATATTTGTCTGCGCGTTTCGTCCTCCATATCCCCTCCTCAAATGGGGTTTCCCTTTGGCCACGGGCAGAGCCTCTGTCGGTTGGCCCCCCCCCCCCCCCCCCAGCTAGGTCCGGGGGGAAGGGGGTGAGCACATCACACTCAGCTCTGAGTCAATCCACATCTGTGGTGGAGATCCATCTGGCCTGTACATGGCCCATCCGTTTTGTTACAAGCCGAAGTCGTCGGTGCTCTCGGTTCGAACGGTTCTCGTGCCCAGTCTGGGGTCATGGCTTGTTAACCGGTAACCATGTGGTATGTGCTAGTGTACATACCCAGACATTGTTATTGCATTGTGACTCCGTTTGTCTTTTTTGTTCTGCTCGGTTTTTACAGCCGTTCCGGCTCGGCTCCCGTCATTAGACCCGAATCTGGGGTACGAGGATGATCGTGGATATTTGGGGTCGATCTCCCCTACCTTCTTCTTCCCTCCCGCCCGAAAGCCATTGTTCTCTCTCCCCTCCTTTCTTTGTGTTGTTTCAACCAACCATTGATACCCCAACCCCGGCTCCCTATTCTTTTAAAAAACTACCTCCTCTTGTTTTTATTCCTGTTGCGGACGTGGATGCCTGTCTATTTCGCCCGGCGCATCCTGCTCCCCTATCCGTCCCTGTCCTTGACTCGTGCCGTTCCCGCTGGTCCCTGCGTCGCTATTCGGAATTAGTCGAAATATAACAAAGGGAACGCCTTCTCGCTCACCCGGTCTCTTTCTGGGAGCCACTGCTTGAGCTTGCCGCTGCTGTCCATCCTCGAACTACCGTGCCACGGCCTACTGCACGGCCAACGACGAGCTCCGGACCTTTTGCACACTTGTGAGAGGGATAACGTTTTCCATCCCGACCAAAAACAACGGCTTTTCGAAACGTCGACATAACAACCTTTTGGGATACTGTAATCCTCGTTTTTGAGGTTTCGCTAGGTCCCTTTCAGGTGGACTTCGCGGAGGAAAGAACGGGAATACAGCGATTCTTTTTGGACCTACCAGAGAACACACATCCACAGCCATGGCAACGAAAGTTGGCGGCAGGGATGGCAAGAAGCCTCCTTCTGCGGCGACCAACCTTATCGGTACGGTTGCCGTCCCGTACAGTCCCTAATCATGAGCGCACGATATGCTAACATCAATGGTTTTTTTTTTTTTAGCCGGTGGTGGTGCAGGTATGATGGAGGCGTTGGTGTGCCATCCTCTCGGTATGTGATGTCAAACTACTCAGCCAATTGACCTGGAAGAGGCTCATGTGCTTACCAGAAATCTCGCAGACACAATCAAGGTCCGCATGCAACTTTCAAAACGCGGGAGGCAACCGGGCCTCGCCAAGCGCGGCTTCATCAAGACAGGTGTCGAAATCGTCAAGAAAGAAACCGCCCTCGGTTTGTACAAGGGTCTTGGTGCCGTCCTTACCGGCATCGTGCCGAAGATGGCTATCCGTTTTACCTCGTTTGAGTGGTACAAGCAGCTTCTCGCCGACAAGCAAACCGGCGTTGTCTCGGGCCAGGCCCTCTTCCTTGCCGGCCTGTCTGCCGGTGTTACCGAGGCCGTCGCCGTCGTCACACCCATGGAGGTGATCAAGATTCGTCTGCAAGCGCAACATCACAGCATGGCAGATCCTCTCGATGTTCCCAAGTATCGCAACGCCGCCCACGCTCTGTACACCGTCGTCAAGGAGGAGGGTTTCGGGGCGCTCTACCGCGGTGTTTCGCTCACTGCTCTGCGCCAGGGCAGCAACCAGGCCGTCAACTTCACCGCCTACACCTACTTCAAGGAGTGGCTTTACCAGTATCAGCCCGAGTACCAGGGGCAGAACCTCCCAGGATACCAGACCACCCTCATCGGTCTCGTCTCCGGTGCCATGGGTCCCCTGAGCAACGCCCCCATTGATACCATCAAGACGCGTCTTCAGAAGATGAAGGCCGAGGAGGGTACCAGCGCTCTCCAGCGCATCACCAGGATCGCTGGTGAAATGTTCAAGTACGATAATTCGAATAAATTCACCCCTTTCCCACTTTCCCCCTCTTGGTTGCGGGCGAATTACTGACACAATAAACACCAAAAACAGACAAGAAGGTTTCCACGCATTTTACAAGGGCATCACCCCCAGAATAATGCGCGTCGCTCCCGGCCAAGCCGTCACATTCACCGTCTACGAGTTCCTCAAGGAGAAGCTGGAGAGGAGCAAGCCATCAGTCATCGCTGGGGGAAGGTACGAAGAATGATTACCTTTTCGCGACCCCCCTTCCTCTGTCATCATCATCACATGCATCTTTCCACACCCCCGTCCTTTTTTTCCACCCCTGGATCCAATCAATGTTCCCCTTCCTCCGCGGACCCACACCACCATCATGGACAACCCCTGGAGCAACAGAACAGGACAACCCAATACCCCGGATTCCGTCATGCACAACGCACCTTGAAGATACCCAATTCCGCACCAACCCACTTCGGCGCCGGCTCCTGGTCGTACGAAAAAGTGTTTTATTTTTTTTTTGTTCCCTCGTTGCATGCGCCGGATTGATTTTCTTGGATTTACAATCGCGTTACTTTTATGTTTCTTGGAATTTTAAAGCTGATCATTTTTACTTTTCTTTCTGCTTGATAGCACTCCTCACGAGCGAGAATTCGATAGCATGAAGGCCAAGGTGTAATAGACTACAACTACGCTGTGTAGTTTAGGACGCGTAAAGTAAAAAAAGAAAAAGAGATATGTGAAACAGAAGTTTTACTCATGATGGGCGGCGGTACACGGCTTCGAGCGGGAATCACCATTTTATTTTTATTTACACTTGTTCAGCGAAGCACAATGTATCATCTCATCATTTAGGCGACGGGATACATAACTAAGGTGGAGGTTGGAGAAGGAGATAGAGGGCAAGAAAAAGGACGAGTAAGACGGGGTTAAACTCACGGAGAAATTTATGCATAAGGAGGATGCCTGGAAGCATTTTGTTTCATCAAGCAGCATTGGGAAGGGCGTAAACAAAGATTTTACATTACATTTTCCTTTTTGGTGGTTTGGTATATATCCTACCATTTGTATGTTTCTTTCTCTTTTGGAATGTGAAATTATGATATTTCATGCTCTGTGTCAGTCAGGATCAGTGAGAAGTGATCTTCCAAGGTTACCGGTCATGTCATCTAACGAGCTCATAATTTAATGCAATGGGCCTGTTATTAATTATGTCTTCATATTTGCTTCGCAACCATAGAGTAGTAATATGCTCATCAAATTAAGCATCTGCTCACTATCCCAAACGTCCACCTAAGCTCATCTCAGCTCTTCTCCTTCCCAACATGACATTGTCATCTCACGCAACAATCCCCAGTCGCTCTCTTTTCTTTAATGCTCCGATACCTCATATTTTTGTCTTGATGATCTTAGACTTGTTCTACTTGTCGAGATTTACATGGCGTCTCCATCACAAACCTTGCTGTCACAGCCTTTTTGATTTTGAAGATATCGATGGTTCATGATTAATTTCCCCTGCACCCTTCCATAACACGACATGGACGACAACAGAAACAAAAACAAAAACAATTCTCAACTCTCCCTTTGGTTGTTCGTTCGTGATCACCCCGGCCCTTCTGCATACAATATGCCTCGCCTATTACTACCATCCGAGGCATCGGTAACCAGTTCTATTTTCCCAAACTCTAGTTCCATTTCCAGTTGCAATTCCCTTTCCATTTCCAGTCCCATTTCCAGCTCCAGTAGTTATCACTAAAATTACCTAAGTCGGTCCTCACCAGGTAGGATTTATCTTTCCAAGGGTGTTTCTTCCTTCCCAAAGTGCTTGACTGCAAGTCAGCACAACAGCGTCCCCCTCTTCCCCCCCCCCCCCCCAACTCAGATCAAAATCCCTGATGCATCCAGTCCCTGAGCGCCAAAAGGCCCGCCACCGTGCCCGGAGAGAGATCCGGGTTCTCGGCGTAAAAGCGGCCGTCGTCTTCATTCTCATTCCGAACGTAGTGATGAGGCACCCGGATCCGTGTCGCTGGGTTCGCGGCCTGGTTGGTATTGGTATTGGTATTGGTAGCACCGGCAGCGCTGACGGGTTTGGTCACGGTGTTTCCGGGGTCACCCGCGTCAGCAGCGTTATCGGGTTCAACACGATCATCACCGTCCACTGGTGCGGGGCTGGCTTGCGTCGGGCGGTAGGCAGCAGCAGGATCATGCTGGGGGAAAGCCCGGGCGTGCCGCCTGCTGCCGGGTTCCGCTGGAGCCTGGGGAAAGGTAAAAGGGGAGAAAGACGGTTGAGTCGCTGAGAAGTGAGCCAGGGCGGGGTTTTGGTTTTCGTTCCGAAGCCGGGAGAAGGGGAGGCCGAGGCCAAGGCCAAGGCAGGCGGGGTTGATGCCTGTGTTGTCGTTGAGGCGCGGACCGTTTGATGATTGCTCGGAAGGCTGTCGGGGCGTGAGGTGGTTGGCCAGCTGGCTGCTGGGCGGTGACCTAACTACTCCGGGGTGATATGATGGATGGATTAGCACGTTGTAAGGTGGCAGAAAGCTCCCGTTGGCGTCTGGGCCGTGCAGCCGTTCAGAAGTTGTGTTCTGGATGCCGTGTTGCCCTGGATTCCATGTTGTGCTGGCCCCCTGGTGGCTGTGACCTGGCAGACCGGAATCAAAAAGACGAGGATCGATTACTGACGAGGCTTGGACTTCAGGAGCGTTGGTATTGGTAATGTTCAGGGAATGGTGGCTGTAAACAGCACCATGCTGCTGGTGGATCGTCTGGCTCGTCTGGCTCGTCTGGCTCGTCTGGCTCGTCTGGCTCATCTGGTTGTTGAGCTGGTTCAAATTGGTAATATCCGTAAAGGTTCGAATGACCCCAATCTGAGAACCCTGCTGCTGGGTTGGGATAGGGTTCGACATCGGGGGAGGAGGAATAGATCCATCGCAAAGTCGGGGAGCACGGTGGCTCGATAGTGTTGATGAGCTCGTGCGCTTCTGGGCTGGCTGAGAGATGTAAGTATCGATTTTTCAAGACCCAGAGAAGAAAATGAAGGAAATCAAAAAGACTTTAACTCACCTTCGCCCTGGGCTTTGATGCCGCCGTAGTAGTAGAGGCCGAAGGGCGAGACCGCTTCTGGGTGGGTCTCTGGCGGCCGAGCTTCTTCCTGCAGTCGGACAGGGTAGAGGTGGCGGATCGGGCGATCGGTAGCAAGGCGCACTGCAGTCAGGTCATCCAGAGTTCTGAGTCTGATAGCGTGAATGGCATCCTGACTCACGGCTTGTTGGGGTTGGGCTCGGATCTCTGCGATCGAAGTCTCGGCTCGCCCGAGCACGATCTGGAAGAGCTCATCTCGGAGGCGCTGGTATCGGTCTTGGGGGGTTGGCGGAGGCCTCTGCGGATCCTCAAAGTCATCGGGCGACGCTTCTCGGTTTCGGGCCTCAAGGCGGGAGAGCTCCTGCTGTATCCAGGCGGGAAGAGCGGCGAACTCAGGCTGGGTGGGCTTCTGCACTCGGGCTTGGCCCAGGATATGGTCGTGGTCATCGTGTTGCTGATTCGGTGGTGTCCTCAACTGCTGTGGCTCGCTGTTGACTACTGAAGGGGTTGGGGCACCGCCAATGTTATCAGTCTGCGCTGGCTGATTGTTGGCTGTCCTGCGCGCCTTTTTCTTTGCTTGGTACCGCTTGGCTTTCTCATTGTCAATCGCACGGCACCTGCTGCACGAAGCATATCTGGGGTCGTCCACCTCCTGACGGCAGTTCTTGTTTGCGCAGCGACCCTGGCTTTTCAGAAAAGCCCACATGGCGCTCGGCTGGCCGCGAAGAGAACCGTCCGCGAAGACCGTCACGCCAGACCCTGGATCAGGTTCCGAGCCGATAGGAGGAGGGTTGGGCGTGTAGATCCTCAGACCCTTGGCTCTTCGACCAGCTCCTGGCCGGCGGGGAATGTATTCGTCAACGGGGAGTGCCTGCGGTTGGTTAACTGAGTCGGCGTTGTCCGGGCTTAGGTTGTTGGAGGGTCGAGGATTTGCGGTGTTGGGTTGACGGGTTTTCAATGGGACATCTTTGCTCATCAAGAAATCGTTAGTCGGGAGTCAGATTCAGGATTGGTTTGCGGCTGTAGAAAGGTACCATTTCCCAAGGGTTTCTTAGCCATATCGACCCAGGGTTGGCCTCGTCGATGTTCAGGGCACCAGATGGGGTCGTTGGGGGATTTAGCTTGCTGCTCAGCCGCTTCACAGTTCCCACAATATTCAGTCCCCCAACCGGTTGGGACATGGCCCAAATGCCTCATGGTGTTGGTTCAGAAGAGAGTGTATGTATAACTGCTGACGTTCAGGATGGGCGGCTTCAGAGGTTGCTCCAAATCGCAACCAGTGGGGGGTGGGTGGTTTGGTCGACGGGAAACCGGGCTAAGCAACAAGTAAATAGGTGTCATGAGAAGGAATTTCAAAACCATGGACACGAATTCACCACGCGAACTCGGGTATTTGTATGGGCATCTCTTTTTGTCAAACTAGAGGCGAACTCCTCTGAAAGGGGATTTAGAAAGCTCCCAGCGCCGGGAGCATTCACGAGCATCGCATCAAAGAAGAGTGAATAGTATTCTCTCCAGTCTCCAGATGGTTCTTCAGGCTACAAAGGCGAGTGCATAATAGGTATGTATCTTATTCATGTAAGGAAACCGCTTTTTTCTGCTATTTGGCTTGCTGAACAATAGCCCCTAGCATCGAGTTGTTTATTCTTCCTAGAGATATTCAAACGAGGCTGACGCTTTCTATTGTGGGTAGTGGGGGTACCTACCTCCAACGTATTACGGAATATGCTTCGGCGGCGTAAACACAATATCAACTACCAAGAAAGTCTATTGTAAATATATAGGCATCTATACAGTGGCAGGTCAAGTTTAACTCTCTCTTGCACCCCACACTACCTAAGCATATCAACGTGATGGCGTCCACTTTGGCAGGGAGTGCGTCAAAAGATGGAAGTTTCCGAACCGGTCGACACAATGGCTTTTATGTCCTCATGTCTCAAGTATCTGTAAGCCTACCAACAAAACAACCCACGGAGCTTAGTCGATCAGACAAGAAGACCTTCGAACTAGGCTCACCATGGCGTTTTTATAGGCTCAGCACAATACCTCTTCTCCTTTGACCCAGCCATCTAGAAGTGAAGTCACAAGCATAAAAGAGCAAAACCAAGGTTCCATGGGAGCAGTTAAACGTTTTCAAAATGTCTCAACACAAACATTGTGCCCGTGTTTCAATCAAACCAAAATCTTGTGTCATGTGGGGAATAAATATTGTGACAAAAAAAAAATAACATTTAATGAAATCGACCAAGGAGAGATTGGGAAGAAACAACTCCATCTGTCGCTATTGTATATCTCCAATAGCTATACCAAATGCATATGTTTGTTAGATGGCAGCAATAACATGTTTTGACAGCGAGCAAATCAACTGTCGTACCGCGATAAGTTCGCTCGAGAAAGTTTGGTTCCACCTGTCCTGCGCAGAAGGGAAACCCCCCCCCACTGTAACCCCCAATCAACTTTGGTTTCCTGCCAAAAGTTGCTGCGAGCTGGCTTTGTTTCTGGTTCCCGTTACCCCCCCTATGATTCTCAAAACATGGGGCCCCCCCATCAACGCCCTGTATCCCTCCACTTGCCCATTTAAACCATGGGTATGTAATCTTGACTAATGCAGCTAGGAAAAAGCCGTCCTCGCTTTTTTGCAGGCGGCAGAAATGCACTTTTGTACAGCCTGTCCCTCTTCTCCTGTTTCTATGGGTCCCAAGAGTATCCAAAAACATAAAAAAATAAATAAAAAAAATAAGAAGAATGAAAGGTCTAAAAGCGAACTGAGTGTGGTATTTCCAACGGATATTGCTGCATGTGTTTTATCGTGTGGGATGCTCATGGGGGAGGCTGAGTCCTCTCCGATGGTGCTGGTACGCTTCCGTTGCCGTTAACGTATCCCTTTTCTAATAAGCTGGCTTTTGACTCTCCATCCTCCTCTTCAAAGACCTTCTTCTCCAGCCATTGTGTTGCGCGAGCGCAGGCGGTATCCACCCACTTCATCCAGGCCCAGGCAGCAATGTATGTGAGAATGGTGAAGATCAGAATGGCCGCCATCTTGTGGCTGCGAGACTTGGCATGCAAAAACTGCTGAGGCTTGTTGGTCCCGTCCGGGTTCTTACCGGCGGGCACCCACGGCTCTCCAGAAATGCCGTACACAATCCACATGCCAACGGTACGGAGGATGGTTCCGTGAGTCAGGTAGACAGCAAACGAGTGGTGTCCCAGCCAGATGAGAAGTCGGTGAGAGAGGAGCTTCTGCAAGACCGGCGAGACGAAGATGGAGATGGCGGTGCACATGATGAAGAAGGCCGAGGTACGACGGTGGACGCTGGACCCCTTAGGTACCAAAAAGCTGCCCGTATTGACGTCTTCGACAGGGTTCATCAGGAACTTGTGCAGGTTACGCGACCACGGGGCATACTCCTCGTGTTCCTGGGGATAGGAACCAACGTAACCGCCAACGAGGAGAAGGATGGGTGCGATTATGAAGGTGAAAAGGCGCTGGTGACTGGTAATGAAGTTTTGCGTCGGTCGGTGCTGCGCGAGCTCGGCGAGGAGAGTTCCCAGAGCAAGCATGGCGCCAAAAGTTTCTGCAAATGCAACCGTCAGTCTAAACTCTTTCCATTAACTAATCAAAAGGTGCCGGTGTGGCCCAGCAGCGTGCCCCTCTTGTTTTTTCTGCTGGGTAACTGCATGAACCGTCCAAACACCACCAGCAACCACCAATTAACGTTTGGCTTACCTGTCAGATGGCCGGTGTTCATCAACCAATATGAAAGCAGCATGACATGAACCAAGATGCGGTACCTGAAACGCATGCCGATGGTAGCCGCGAGAGCAATGTAGACCTGGAAGGCTCCGATGAGCAGAGGGCGCATGGCCCACTGGTGTCGGTCGAAAATATTCTCCGTGTTGGTCCACGTTGTGAGCGATGTGCGGAAGAACATTTGGACATTTTGGCGGAAGGGAAGCGGATCGGGAGCATCGAAGCGGACCCAGAAGCTGTCGCAGCGGTTGGCAGCCTTATAAGCACCAAGGCAGGAGAGGACAAAGCTGATGAAGGTCGCGATGATGGCCGGAAGCATCAATCTTGGAGGGCGACGGAAGGCACTGCGCGCGATCGTCTTGAGGGCGGCAGATTGGTTGTTTTGCTGGTAAGCTTGCTTCAGGGGCTTGTAGGCGCAGACGAAGCCCGTGAGGAACGCGAAGATGGGCACACCAATGCGACCCTGATAGGGAATCCGCAGGTATGGATACTGCAATAACCTTGGTGGCTCGTCGGGCTTGTCGGAAGGGAAGAACAAGGCAAAGTCGAGTGCGCGTGCTATGTGCGTGGTGATGACGAGCGCCGAAGTGATACCACGGAGACCCTAAACAAGAATATCAAGGTCAGCATTGAGAACCAATGAAGCTTCGTGCTGACGACAAGACCAAACGAAGGGAAGCCTTTTCGTAGCTCTAGATGGCATGCCTGATATGGGATCGACTGGGAGAATTGCTTGACTGACCTCTACCCACTTGATGTTTCTAGGGTTCGCCTTCGGAGCGGACGCCATGGTGAGAAAAAAAAAACCCCCCTAGCAAATTGTGTTGTGCTGATAATATAGAATCCCAAATCCAATTGCAATTCCGGCTTCTCAAGACACTACCCTATCCTCCTCCACACAAATGTACCGAGTTGAAATCTCAAACAACAGCCACGAGATGTTGTAAATAGTCGACCGAAGGAGCGTCAAGAAGGGAAGAGATCCGCAGCCAGGGAGGAGCTCAAAGTCGACAGAAAGAAAAGAAAAAATTATAATTAAAACAGGGTAGGTAAAGATTATTGGCGGGGCATTGATGAATCTTCCAAATCGAATCGGCCGGGGCGGAAGCTCGTCCTCGTCGTCCTCGTCGTCGTTGCTGAGAGTTGCTAGCTAGGCCCGTTGCATCTGGGGATCGGATGTTGGGCGGCCTGGGACCTGTCGTGCAGCGGCTGATGGGATCGGAGAGGCGAGGTCGAAGATAAGGAGGGTAAGAAAAAGAGAGTTCCTCAAAATCACAGCCAAAAGCTGTCATCAGGGCGCTCGTGGAATTTGTGGCGGGCACTGACAGGCTTTTTCTGCTTGATGAGCCCCAAGCCAAGCCGCGAGTCAACCCGCTATTTTCCCCTGCAGACCGCTGGGATGACGCCGGGGTTGCTGGACAGGGCATGGCACGGGACCCGCCAAGAGTCCCAAGAGACCCATAAAACCACACGCCAAGTGACACCACGGTGCTTGGCTCTCCAGGGGATGCTCTCTGTGGCGTTGGACCCTTCCAATCGAAGATAGGTTCTGTGATGGCGGCCGTCGTCCCATTTTCTTCACCAGGCATCAAGGAAACACATGCTCGCACGCACACTTCACACCTACCTAACGCCAGGAACATTGGATGGATGTTTTGATACAGTTGGGCGGGCACTCGTTGGCCGCTCCGACCCAGCAGTCGAAGCCACCGCGCAGCCCCGGGCTCGGAGGGCTAAGATTATAATTCCCGGGCCCGGCGCTCCATCTCCTTCCGACTGCATCGCCCGAGTTTTCCATAGAAGTACCTACCTTTTGGCGATGCGGGCCACGCGCTCATTAGTCTAGCTGATGGAATCCTTATTACAAAGAGGATCATGTTGCCGCACACCCATCCACCCATATTTTTTCGGAACCCGGACGCCAGAGCAGCTGTGTGTTCTCTTCAGAATATTCTGTTGCACCACTGCCATTGTGCACAAGTTGATACATTTCCCTCGATACAACAACTTGCTGTCGTCACCGTACTTCATGCGCCCGATATTTGAAGCTTTCGCTTACCGCTTGTTTAAAGTGGCCTCAATGACACCCAGCGCTGGCGAACTGCCCCATTCCCAACGCATCCCGTTATTCCGTTTCAAAAGAACCAAGTTTCATGCCCAGCCCGCAGATGGCCGCGTCCGCCACTCTGGCCCGGTGCACAGCGGCTGGGTACTTAATAATGTGCCGGTTTGCCGACAAAGAAAGGTAGCACCCCAAGGAACCGGCGGCATGTGGATGAAGGACGCGGCCGCCTTGGCATTCCTCCCTGACCGTTTCAACTCCTTCTTTTTTGGATCTCACGAGTTGGCCTTGAGATCGACCAGGCCCCTCGGATTTAATTCGCAACGTCACTCGGATTCTGGCTACCTACCGCCGACATTTCCAACGGCACTCCAACGACACGTCCGATCAGGACCCCCGACTGACCGATGAACCGGCCGAGGGTCTTTTTTTCCTCGACCGCTGCGACCGATTTGCTTCTTTGTTGTCCACTTGTTCCAGGTCCTTATGGAGCATGCGAATTCGAAAGTGGGACAATTAGCGCATTCTCACTGGCCATTGCAAAAAAAGGGGGGGGAGATCAACCCAGGGGCTTGGCGGCATCGACAACCAGGCCACCGATCGCATTTGCAGATACGTTTCGACGACTGCTGATGTAGGAGGGAGCCGTCGCAGGAAGCAAGGCAGACGCACGAGGATCAAAATTCTATCTCTGCTCATCAGCTGCACACCTATATATATATATATATATATATGGGGGGATCTTTAAGCCTTTTACTTAAAACCATTAACCCGTTCTGAAGCCTTATTAATGGCTGGGTCGGATTTTGTTGGTTTGATGATTCTCCAACAAGAGATGGATGTAAACGCGTTCCTCTCCACATTTTTGATTTTGGAACTTGGCACATCCCCACGACTCAGCGCCGTCCCACCAAACCAGGTTTTCGATTCGGCTTCCATCTCTTTCCCGAAATCCTCCTCATACCCGTCCAGATCATTTTGGAAATCATTGTGCTTCCCCCCCCCCCCCCTTTTTTTTTTCAGCCTTACGGAATGAAAAAATATGATCACGATATGTCCGATTGGTGGTTTTTCGACCTGATAATAATTGAAATTCGAAATCCTTCACAATACCCACTGCAGCTTGCGCTATTGTGAATGGTCGGGCGGCTGAAGGTTTGCCATTGAATTATCAGCAGCTCTCCAACAAACCACCTTGCCGTTAACGGAAGACAGAGAATTTAAAAAGAACCCCTGTTCCCTTCTTGGCCGGCATTCGCGATCCAATCGATCAAGGTGCTGATGACTTCCCGAACCTGCGCCCCTGACGGGAGGGTGGGTGACAAACGTGGGTAAGCATAGCGTGCCGTCAGTCAGATTGGAAGCAAAGTTGGTAAATTGCATACCGACGTCAAACAAAACCGTTCGGATGGAATCAAACTTGGCGCAATGCTCGTAACCGCAAAACCAGATATTTACATCTTTTTTTTTTTTATTAAAAAAATTTCCTTGCAATTATCTGTAGGACTAGTAGGAAAAAAGACGTGCTCCGTATTAATTCACAATGGGAACTTTTTGGTGGAATTCCATTTTTTTTTTTTCAGGGTTCCCATCAGAAATGATGGAAAAGCGGAAGCATGCCCCCCGCCCGGGATCGTGGGGAAAAAGAGCACGGCATCTCGCGCTAAAATCCCATTATGGGTCTAGCTCGCCACCGATTTTCAGGGGTTAAAAAAAAAAGATCATCATTTTCCCCCCAGAATTTTCTTTGATGGGTATGGATGGGAAGAGAAAAGAACCCTTTTTTTTGGTCTTCGCGGTTATTTCAAGGTTTTGCTGTTTATTGAATGTGAGGCTGTATGTAATAGCATTTTATTGCCTTCTCATACCAAAGTCTTGGATGATTATGTTTACATTAATTTACCTCAGGCTTCTAATGCATTTCTGTTCAAAATCTTTTGATACACAAAACAAACAACCTGGGGGTGGGGGGGGGGTATTTCAAGGACGTTCGGACGGACTCTCTGTCCCAAAAGAAAAATGCAATGATACACCCCGCAAACCCCGCTACCTTATGCAAAACCCATGATACCTACACCACCTAGGTACGACCTTACCTACCTTGCTTGTATGTAGCCTATGCGTCGTGACGCGTCATCAACATCGGTCGAAACTTCTACTTTTTGTCCGTGATTCCGTCATTTCTTTTACGCTATCAGGTAATAGTATAGAATAAAAACAAAAAACACATCCGTACCATAACAAAGAGAAGAGTTGGCAAAAAAAAAAAAACATATCTACCTTACACAGTAAATTAGTGAGATGACAGTTCCTACTCGCTTGTTGTTCCCTGATTATTTCCTGGTTATTATTATTATTACTACCCACCTTTTTCAAGGTTTCGCTTCCTTCTCATTCTTATTACAACACATGGACATGGAAACAAAACCGCCCCACACACCCACACCATCTTCCCGTTCGGCAACCAAAGGTCCATGCATATCTCGGGATTATTTTATTTTTTTCACCTTTAAAAAATACGTACCTACCTTTGTATGTATGTACAGTCAGACCTGCGTACTTTATCATGATAATAAATGCTTTCTTACCCCCCCCCCCCCAAAAAAAAAAAAACAAGAGTGATTCGCTGTATTTGTTTGATCCACCTAAATGTACATATATATGTATACAACCAAAGTATTTGGGTTATAAGTAATTTTATCTAAATCCAACACAACAAACTTGGCATGTTTTGAAACAAATTAAATTTTTTATTTTTCTGTATCCGATTTTTCCGAGGCGTTTGCTCATAATTAGTGAGGAGTAGGAAGGGGAAACCAAAAAAATTTAAAAAAAAAAATTTGATTGATCGATCTGTTGGAAAAAAAAAAAAAAAAAAAAAAAAAGGTAAAACATTACCTTCTAAAGTTTGATGTTTTCCCCAAAATCCCCAGAGGAAGTTGGGTTAATTTAAAAGTAAAAGTGGCAAGTGGGTGGGCGGGTGGATGCGACCCCGTGGAAGCATGGAACTTGTGTTTTTACGATTCCCACCCGAACGACGCTGAGGTGAGATGGATGGTAAATAAAAATGAGAGTTTGCATGGTGCCGCCCGGTTCTGCGTAGAACCCACTCGGGAGAGAGTCAGTGCGAAAAGCCGCTGACTGACTGACTGAGGCGCAGGCGAATTGTCGGCATGTTCCTTCAAATGGGTAACTTCACTCAATCTCTCGTCTAATAATCGTCACATAATTATGACTTGAAATGAGTCAGTCTGGTAAAAGCGCTTGATGCTTCTCAGTTGTCACAAGATAAGTTGCATCACCAAGTAATCAATGATTAGCTTGTTCCACAAGGGCAAAACTGATGTATGAATGTATGTACATAAAAACTACAATTACAGGGACTTTTGTAAAACAAACTATCATCTAATCAAGCCATGTATGTATGTAACAGTGTTTCCCACATGGTAGAGTCATCCATGGTAAACAGACCAGGCCATTCAAACCGAACCACTACAAACCCGACGATTGAACATTCCCGGCTACAGAACAAAATTGTCGGTCATGGAATTCAACATTATAAAGCAAGGGTGAACCCCCCAAATAAATCCGTCCCCTTTCTCTCAGAACCCAATCCACCTCCGGCGCTGATGATTCTTCCAAGCCAAACTAAAAATTCAAGCACAACAGAGACCGAATGAATTTACACGTCTGTACGGAGTACTGGTTCGCTTTTTCAGTCCCATTCTCCCGGTCCACTTCTTCCTCGGCTGTCGCCTAGAAGTAGTCGAATTCATACCCACTGTATGCGTTCATTTCATCATGAATATCATCCATAAACGTAGGCCGCATACAGGTCGTCAGACTGAGACCCGTCCCTCTAGCATTCTTCTTGTCCCAGGTCTCGAGCTCCGGCTGCCACGTCTCATCACACTCCACAACGAACTCGACTCCATTGCTCTTAAAAATCCCCGTCACTTCGTCAAAGTGAGAGTCGGCTCCAACCTCCGAGTCGGGCAGGATCCAAGTCCACGGGATCTTGCAGAGCAACATGACCTTTTTCAACCTCGGCATCCTCGACCTGACGCACTGCGCCATCAGCATCAACATCTTGATCGCCATGGCTCTATATGCAGCGTTTGCCTGGTAATGGACAATCTTTTGTTCCACGTCCCACTTCTTGGCCATCTTCTTGGCCTTTTTCGCGTACGCCCACCACCAATCATCGAGGGTCAGCTCCACCAGATTTGGCGGAAGCAGGTCGAGGAGCAGCAGCTCAGCGGCTGCAGCTGGGGCTCCGTAAAGGGTGCCGAGCTGGACGCAGAGCTTCTCCAGCTTGTCCATCTCAGCTAGCTGTGTCAGACGGCCGCGAGGGCCGATCAGGCCCTCGTTGCCTGTGACGTCATAGAAGGAAACGTCGAGCTCCCGCAGCTTCTTGCCAAACTTCTTCAGCGCGACATCGAAGGACTGCGGATCGCCGTGCTCGAAATCCATGCCCGGTCCCGGGTAGTACTGCTCATCAACGCGCGAGTCGACGTACAAGGTCTCGAGATCCGGCGCGTTCTTCAAGAGTAGGTAGAGGTTGCCAGGGCACGAGGCGCTCGAGTGCAGGGAGACGTGACGGACGCCGGCGAGATATGGAGTCGGGGGCTCGAAACTCAAGTAATACACGTTGTCTTCCTGGGGGTGGTTCCACACGCCGTCGTCTGCGGTGACCTCTAGCGTGTTGAGGCTCGGGAGGCACTGGAGAAGTTTGAAGTAGGATCTCGGCTGGGCGCCCCAAATCTCTGGAATCTCGCAGTCGCACTTCTCGTGCATCAGGTGGCGGACAAGTTCCGGGTCGCCCTGCATCTGGAGGGTTCGAATACTGCTAAACAGATTTCGTTGGGGGTCGTACTCTCCGAAATTCTTCCTGGCGTTCTGCATCCTCGAAATCAGGGCGACGTAGTCTGCTTGATCGTCGCAGATTGGGACCTGCAGCAAAAGGGTGTCGAGCTTGTTCAGCAGCAGGAGCGTGAAGGTGACGAGGGCCTGGGGAACCTCGTCAAAATCACCGAACCGCGCACTCAAAACCGGGATGAAGGACTGCATCGTGTAGAGAGCACCTCGGATGGTGCGCATCAGGAATCGAGGCTCTGATGCTGGCTTGAAATCGGGGAGGTAGGTGGATATGGCGCGGCGGACTTCACGGATGACGATCTCGCTCGTCAACGTCATGTGGTACGAAAGGAAGCGAGTCCATCCGCCATAGTCTGGGTGTTCGATCAGGGTGCGGAAGAAGAGGACCAGCGATAGCTCGTCGTGGATGGCGACGGTCCGGTAGAGCAGAGGGGTGGCCATGTTGTTGCAGGCACGTGACGCCAGAGAAAAGTTGACGAGTGCGCGGCGGCATCGGGTGAAGTCGTACCATGGCTCTCCCTCGACCATCTGGTCGTAAGCAACCGGCTTCGTTTCACCGATCTCGGGGGGCTGCGGGAGGAGGCATTCCAGGATCTGTTGAAACAGCTCTGGGGGGAGCGATGCCGGTTGGCGGTTGGGCAGTGCCGGCAGCCCGTCGCTGTGAGAATGCGCGGCGGCATCCATCCTTGTGCACGGTCGCTTTTGAGAGCGAGATTTTCGTGGGCTCTGCCGAAGCTCGGAAGGTTTGATGCGAACCAGGGGGGTGGTTAGGTGTCCAGAGTGCCCAGCTGTCAGTTGAGTTCAGTTCAAGTAAGATCCTGAAATTCTGAATTTCAACCCTCCCAGGCAGTTACGGTCAACGGAGCCCCACCGGATGGTGGGGCGAAACGGCGCGATAAGATACGTACCCTAACCCTCATTGTCCGCCCTTTCAACCTCGCCCCTTCTCTCTATATCTCTTTTTTTTTTTTTTTTTTTTTTTAGAAAAAAGATTTTTCCGTTACATATCGCACGGGTAATCTTTCTTACGGTGGATCGAGTGATTAGGCACGTCTGAAGTATGTGGAAGCAGTCTCATCAATCTCATCAATCTCAAACTCCTCATGCAAACCTCTCTCTCGTATTTGCAGTTGGCATTACAGGTTCATCATATCCAACAAATGCTGAGCCCCTTGCCGCAATCATCTCTTGCATCCCTTGACTCACTTGGCGCTTTCTACCCACCCGCTTCTTCAATAATTCTGCCATGTTGTATGGCACCATGGACTCCTGCCGTAACAGCTCCCAACCACTAGTCCAGCAATTCTATATCCACCTTCTAAACTCCTACTTGTTCGGTCAATTCAAATCTGTTGACTGCTGTCAAACTTCCGAACCCGGAAGCCGTTTGCAAACTGGAGAGCAAGAGAGGGAAAGGATATGGGAGAGAAGATATTAGTTTTCTCTGAGGTCATGAAAAAGCGGTGCGCAATTTCCGGTAAGAAAATATATATATAGTACATACCTTTGATATAAGGACACAGACAGCCGAGGTTAATATTGTTATGGTTCTTGTGTGGATTTCGGCGGGATACCGTACCCTCTGACCGTGGAGCCACACTAGCTCCACGTTCCCTACACGAGAGCGCTTTGCTGGATCTAGTTGCAAATCATTATACGCCGACAACCTGACATTTATCTACATTGCCGGCCATCTGGGACTTGAGGGGACCAAATCGCAAGCTCATCCCACCTGCTGGCATGCGGACATCGCGTAGTCATCATCTGCTTCAATATTATTTATACCAGAAGTTCGGACGGCTCCGACGTGCCAGAAATGCGGGCAGGGAGTTTGGCTAGCACGGCTACTTCTGCCGTGCCGTCCCAGCATAATTCAGGTGGTTTCTATTTGACCTGACGGTTCTCATCAGATGGACGCGTTGGCTTCAAGTTTCCAGCACAATCCGGACAAAGATCTTACCCAACTGGCAGGTATCCTTCAACCAGATCATTGCTTCGGACGATGGAATGCATTTGCCCCCCCCCCCCGGGGGGGGGCGCCCTTTTCTTTATGTAGACACCAGATATTACAGAACCCAGACCGAACGCTCACTCGAGCTCTCAAAAACAGGAAAAGCTAAGCCTTGTGCGTTTCTCCGTCCTTTAGTCACAATTAATTTTGTGGAGGATAGATAGACCCGAACTGGGTGACTCCGGAAAGCGCCGTACAAATATGAAGCCGCTAGATGACAGTTCTTTCTTTCCCCCTGTAGTAATCAAGGTCTACTTGAAGAAATGTCGACTAAAAACAAAAACGATATCCCGGCTGACAAAGCCGGGCAAAAACAAGACAAACAGAGGAAGCGTCTTCCCCCAACTCGCCCACGAATGTCAGAAGGCTGAACGTGAGCTTCTCAGGACCGCCGACAAAGCAATCTTCCTAGGTCCACCCTTAGAAGTCAAATCGCGTGAAGCACTCGATCTGATATTGAATGTTGTCATGAAAAAGGCTGGTAGCCTCAGGCCTCAAAGAATTGCGTACTCGGCAGACTCCTTCGCAGCTGTGGAGTTCTCATCACCGAATAACCAAGACAAAAACCTGAATCTCATCGGGCAAGACGCGAAATTTGTCTTGGACGGCCAATCACACTCTATCGTAGCGAGCGAATTTGGGAGCCCTGAGACCACATCCGGCAACGTTTGGTTCATCACCACCGAAGCATACCAAACCCCCCACATGGTTGTGGCCGGAATCAAGAAACGTCTGAAGCAGCTGAACACCGTTTCAAAGGTATGTAGCGTAGATAATTTCGGCGTCCCCTGCCGATTATACATCGCTGTGTTTGAAGGACCGGCCCCTCAGTGGAAGGGAAACAGCTAGAAATTGCGCTCGACAAGAGCTTGATCAAGGGAGCAGGACATCCATTACTATTCCCTAGGGAGGCATACAACGCCCGCCAATTCTACAGAGGAGACCACAGCGCCACGAAGTGCACTGAGCACTCTTCGTACTCGATTGGAACGGCAGCTTACGACTCGGAAAACTTGGGAGAAGATTACCAACCGAGATTGGACGCGGAGGTAGAGCCTATTACACTAATTATGAGCAGTCTCGGAGGACCTCTAATCAACCGCTAAAGTAACCCAATTAGGGAAAAAGACACCAAAACCGAAGACAAAGAGGTAATTCCGTTTACTAAAGTTGATAGGAGGTCATTGCTGCAACTCTCACAGCATTTCCCACTGCGGTGTCAAAACGGATATTCGAACGTGGGGTTGCTATGCCAACCGAACATAGCAAACACCCCACCACCCCCTGACTCATGGTTGCGCCCTATGATGGAACTCTCCATGATCTTATTCCCAGTCGTTGTCTCGCGGAAGAAATCTTGATTGCTTCTGTAGAAAGATCATTAGTCATTCTACACATTGGAGACGAAAGTCGACCTTATTTGCATATTGGTTTCTGAGAGAAAGTAGGTACTTATATTAGGCAGTATTTACTCCTCCCCTTCAAATCTGCAGTCCTCATATTTTTATTCCTCCCAAATCACCGACTCTCATCCGTCTGATCTGTCGTTGGATGTTTTTTTGCTGCTCGTCTTAATATTGTGCTCCTTCGAATAGCGTGTCTCATGTATACCCTCCTATCACCCATCAAATAACTATCCCTGTTATTCTTAATTCCTAGAGTTCAAATAGCAAAATTTCCCCTATCATGTGTCACTCATAAGCCGAATTCAATGGTCTTTGGCAAATTGTCGCTAAAACTTGTAACTGGAATTTTGTTCCCTTTTCCCTCGCGATTCACTTCGACTAGCCCGATTTTGTCGCTAACGCAGCCGCCGATTTTCTTTCCCCAACTTCAATTATTTTTAATAAGCAAAAAAAAAAAATCCAAACAAAATCAGTGCCGCTCGCTCCCTGTCTCTCTTCCGCCTCAAATTATTTTACCACTATCAAAAACCAATTCTTGCCTACGTCCCATCCCGACTTGGCAATGGACGGTATGATCGACCAATGCACAAAACCAACCCAAAATAAAATATGACACGGGACTCGACTGATTTCAAAATTATTAGACTTTATTGACAGCATTACATTTTCCCTGGAGTTCCGCATGGGAATGGCAAGATCACACAATGGAGACGACGCACTGGCGTTATTGCCGACTTCCAGATCCAGCATCAGAATGAACTTCAGCTTTCTTGTTGGCACCCTTTGGAAGTAGGGAAATCAGGACCAGAGGCGGAGATGGAGCCGGAGACAGAGCCGGAGCCATAGACGGAACCATAATCGACTCAGCCAAACTCGGAATCATCAGAGCTGTCCACACAAGCGGGGCCCGGCACTCTTAGGCGGGCTAGGTACGCAGGCGGCGACGGGTAGGGGTACGGAGTCGAGCCGGCAACTTCGATGATTGCTAGCAGCGACGAGCAGCGCCAGATTTAATCTCTGTTTGTTTTCAAGGAGTTGCTTCAATTACACAAAGTCACCCAGACTAGGCACCTAATAATTATTGGCCTCTGCTCATTTCCTGCGAGCGAAAGGTCGAATGTCGAGAGGTTCACAGCTGTGGAAAGAGGCCAGTCTCTCTTGTTTTTTTTTTTTTTTTTTTTTTTTTTTTTAAAACTAAAATCGCCATCTCCTACTTCCTATTTTAATGTACCTGATGCTCCTAATACTTTATCTTTAACTGCGTCAAGTCGTCGTCCGTTACCTGTCACGCTACATTTTTATCGTCAGTATATATATTCAAGACTGCGCCTCAAGACTTGATCAAAAATACCATGTACCGTTTTGGTTTTTTTTTTTCCTTCTTTTTTTCCCTTCTTTTTTTTCCCTTCTTTTTTTTTCCCTTCTTTTTTTTCCCTTCTTTTTTTTCCCTTCTTTTTTTTAAAAACCCCATCTGCATTACAACGTCAATAATTTCTCCATCTTACAAAACAAGACCCAATAACAATAATGATAATTGTTGCTCAAGTGCCATCACAAATTAACGGAGGATAAAAACATGGTGGTCAATTTTCCGAAATAGGAACTTATCTTCAAACACATTTTTAATGATTGAATGGCCTCTTGATTTGCTCAGAAAATGTTGTTGTTTCCAAAAGGAAAAAGGGGGAGCTTCCACCCGTTGATAGCTTTACATTTGTTTACATCTTGTGACTAAATGCTTTCTAAACACCCGACTCCATGCCCTACCATAGGTATCTAGATTGGTACAATTTTAGCCCCCTCCCAAAAAACAAAGTCGAGGATCCATCAAATCAAGGGAATACGCCTTCAAAGAACCCAATTTCCTAGTACTCCCGATAAACAGTAAAACCAAAGGAAACCCAACCTTATTTATCAACCGTGACTGAATGTCCTGATCCGTGATGAAGTTTAACTTGCACCCACCACCTTCCCCCCCCCCCCCCCCCCCCCCTTTTTCCCCGGACCATCGAGGGGGTCGCGGTTGCAGCGCCCCCCCGCCCCCCAGTTTTTTTTTTTTTTTTTTTTTTTTTTCAAGAGTCGCTCATGGTTTACCCAACCAGACCATTAACTCGTCCTGATTCTCATCAAAGACGGCAGCGACAGACAAGACGGAGCGGTTCCGGTCCCGCGCCACCTCGTCCGCCAGCGGCGACTGGGACTTGTTCGTCTTGTTCGACGACAACCGCCGAAGGAACCGAGCTACCCTGCTGACGAGGGGCACGCCAATGCTCGAAACTTTGCGCTCCCGGTTCACTGAAGGGAGGTTATTCGAGCTCGCCGCCGCCGCGCTCTCAGTCCGCCAGCGACGTAAACCTCCGGTCGTTCGCGCCCGGCGCTGGGCGGGCGTCTCGACTGGGGGCCCCGGGCCGTCCGTGGAGGGGCGGCGGGCCGGGCCAGATTGGGCTTTAGCCGTTGGGGTTGTCTGAGATTTTGGGAGAATAGAAAGGATTTTGTCAGTAGATAATTTCTTTTAGATTGATTATACTCGGTCGAGTAAATTGTGCAGAGAAGAAACAACAACAACAATATTTACCTGTCCGCTACATGATTTGGCTCGACTTCTGGTTTGTGGCGGGGTGCGAGCTGGCTGCTGCTCGTCGGGACGCGGGGCCCGAGAGGACTGCCCGGGTTTGCGGTCCTCATCTTGGACTAGGCGGTCGGAGTGCTCATCATCCTGTTGGGATTGCGAGCCGCCTTTGCTTGCGTTCCGTCGCATCGCGCCGGTGCTGTTGTTTGAAGAGGATGTCCTTAAAGATTGAGGTTGAGAGCACCGGTGTTTGAGTTCAGGTCGATGGAGCTGTCGGTACTCAGGTGGGGAAGAAAGTCGTCGTGGTCACGATGGAAAAGACCGTTAGGTCTCCACACAAAGAGTCGAGCTTATTTCCAGCTGCAGCTTTTGAAATTGTTGGCGCGACCTGTCGAAAGGTGGTCCAAACGTATTATGGCCAATAATACTAAAGGCTCGCGACTTGAAAAGAAATGAAGTATATTGTGTTGTGGTGGGAGCGCAGGAAGGCAATGGGCTGGACTTCCAGTGGAAGGAGAAGGAAGAGTAGAAGGGTGGTTGGTGGAAGGTGTCAATAAGACTGACCGCCCGTGCCTGCAAGCAACCAACTTTCAGCTATCTGGGGAGGCGAAGACTCTTCTTGGCTTTATCCATCCCGAGTCTGCGTGTTTCTATCAGGGTTCGGATCTGGTCGCCAGGATGATCACCAATAGACTTTTCTTGTATGATATCTGTATTATCCCCGTATTCTGGATGCTACGTGTTATTTGTATAAAATTTGAGTGTGCTATGTGACACCTTCCACAACCTCCTGCCCTTACTCTTTTCTCTACTGTGTAGATTGGCCTTGTGAATTTTTCACCACCTGCTTCACTCTCGCCGGCTGCTGCGTCTCAGGCGCTGCTATTGCTACCTAGTGCTTTAGAAGTTTGTTGTACGTGTTCTTCTTTTCCATTAATTCCAAGCGGTCCTGGTGCGCCCATTCTCCTCGCTATTACGTGTCCGAGTCAGGCTTCTAGGCGAAGTTAACCACCGTCCCGGGCTGCGGGGTTGTTTGCCTTTCCCAGGAGAAACCTTTGGACAATTTAGTGTTTTCGGGCCGTACGCTTCTCAAAGCCTGTGATCGAACGCTCTGCTTCTAGGCATTGGCCCCAGATGGTAGCGGTTGAGATGGGATGAGTACTGAACCGACGGTTATCGTCGCCTCCATATCGATAACCCCCCCAACAACTCCAGGGTGTGTCGACGCCACAATGACTGCGATCGTTTGTAGCCTTCGCAGCGGTTCCATATGTAAATGAGACAATATCCGAATCATCGCGAGAATCACAATGCACAAAAAGCAGATCAAAGTACATATCTAAATCATCACAATCATCATGGGGGACTGTTAGACTCCATCACTTGTCCCTGAGATCACGCACACTTCTCTGCACAACCGTAAAACCATGTGTATCTTCCATCCCAAAACATCATATTCTTGAATATTCATCAAGGCAATGCTTGAAGGCCGCATAGACTATCATATGGTGATATAAGCTGAACTCCGGCACGGTCCCCCAGCATCCTGTGCCAGCTGTCCGAAGTCTCTGGCCAGCCTGTGTTTTCTGCACACAAGTCCCAGGCCTTTGTTCCAAAATGTTTCCTAAGCTTCCTCAGAACCCCTCATACGCAGCTAGCATCATCGCGGCCAACTGCTTGTTGACCGCATCCTCGACCGGCATCTGATGACCTCCCTTGCACCTCACAACCCGTCTCGTCCGCTCGGCAAAGAAGTCAACCAAAGCCTCGCTCTCGACTCTCCAAGGATCATCAGTACCAATGACGTGAATGCTCTCCGTCTTCACTATCCCACCCTTCTCCAAGCTTTGCTTGTACTTCTCTCCCTTCTCTCCGTCCTTGATGCCTTGAAACGGAACAGTTCCGCAGACCGACACAAAGAAGCTCACTGCCCTGCCTTCCTGCTCTAATCTTCTGGTCAGGTACATGCCTGCTTTGGCACCTTGGCTGAACCCGATTACTCCAACAAACGGCCCCTGAGCTTCGAATTCATTGACCAGTCTGTCGAGGCCAGAGGTCCAGTGCAGTTCCTCTTCGGAAACTTCAGAATCAGAGAGCCACTTGAGGTAAGGTTCGGCGCCCTCAAAATATGGAAGGACACCGGGGCCTGCAGCACACTCGTGGAATCCTGTGAGGTACACAAGCTCGAAATGTGGGGAGAGAAGGGCGTCGAGCTTTCGGGATTGGATCTGGAAGATGAGGGGGTTGGTTCCTGACCCGTGGAGGAGGAGGACTTTTGGCTTCATCTTGCTTGGAGTTCTAGGCTTTTCGGCTGCGTGTATACGCGGAGGCGTGATCAAGAGCTGAGCTCGGTTGTTGGTTGGGAGAGCTTGTCAACGCCAGCGCCGGGGATTGCGTCGGTGTGCGAGGGCTTTCGGCGTGGCGGTAAAGCGGGTAGGTAGCTCCGAGGAAGCGAGATCTCACGGGTACATTGCGTGATGATCCTTGAGAGAAGAAAATAGCTGTTAGCAGATTCTCCGTTCAGGTAGTTGAGACAGTGAAACTGCCTATCCTCACAAGCTTGGGAAAGGCTCGAAGGTCCAGAAGCAAGTGGCGGTGGGAGTTTGCAGGAGGAATGGGTACCTAATCAATCCCTGCCAGGCTGCAGTGCAGCACCAGCTCCCCGCAGAACCTCAGCTGCAGTACTGCCAATCATAATGAACCCCCACACCCTCGCTCTTACTCTTTTGGGTTGGGGGCCAAAACAAAACTCCGATTTTAATCGCCGAAGCCTCCGAGACAATGGCACTCAAATTCCCAAAAACCGCCGAAAATATTTCCAAAATAGTACTGAACAAGTCGTATTGGAAAACCGGTATACCATAACTCGTGCTGATATTACCCGGGCGCTGCGGTCGGGAAATCATGGTTGCAACAGATGCGTCTTTGCTGGCTTCTCTGCAAGATGCATCCTCTGTCGAGCCATTGGCAGCAGCGGTGGCGGGGCAGGTGACCGAGAATTATAAAGATACATGGCAAGCAAGACTATCGACGCACCGGCAGTGGACTGTGTTCCTTTCGTTGTTAGCACACATCAGCAACATCTCAGCTCGGGCAGCAACATCTCACATGCAGCGTTGCCGGTATTCCGTCAACGACAATTGTGGTTCCGTAACTGACGACTATGCTGAGACTTGCCGCGAAGTTTTTGGTCACGTTGTCCGCGTACGTGATGCACACGGCGACGATCAATCCACCGACGGCCTGGAGTAGGATGGTAAGCCAGACCGCCAAAGTGTATCCGGCGAAAAACCCATCGCGATGTATGGCGACACCGTCCTGCCAGCAGACACCGACGAGAAATGCTGGAAATAGGCTGAAGAAGGACAGCTGCACGTTTCGTGTCCATAAGGAAACCGAACCCCTCGAGTCTTTGATGAGTTTCTCGAAATAGACGCAAGTCAGTCCCGACGT
The DNA here is from genome assembly GCA_033576145.1 of Cladorrhinum samala. Taxonomy (NCBI): domain Eukaryota; kingdom Fungi; phylum Ascomycota; class Sordariomycetes; order Sordariales; family Podosporaceae; genus Cladorrhinum; species Cladorrhinum samala. The sequence continues at coordinate 57,920 of MU864952.1, forward strand.
CAAGGATGACGCGACCGCAGCCAGAAAACCCTTGACCGCGCCCGAGTTGGATCCTACATCCCCGCGCAAGAGGGCGATGATACCTTGCATCCGGTCAAGGGCGTTGAGTGGCCCAGTTATTTGCACCATGGCGATGCCAAATGTGAGCAAGATTAGCGATAACCATTGCTTTGAGGATATTCTTTTTCCGAGCAACAGAATGCTGAAGAGAACTGTGGTGATGATTTTGAGTTGGCAAGTAACCTGAAACGTCACAGCGTCGAGGTTGCTGATGGCCGTATACACCAGTGAATTTTGAAGGGTGTAGAGAGCCGCGGGGACGACAAGTTTCCAACTGTCTCGCGAGAAGATGGACTTGCGCAGGTGGCCTAAAACAGCTCGACATGATTGATTCGATCGATATGATGCGCAGGAGTCATAAGTAGCAAGTACTAGACTTGCAGCCAGTTTTACAGCTTCGACTAGTAACACGGCTGTTGATGCACGGTATCTTGGCTGTGCTCCTGTGGGACCGGATAAAGAATGGTGCATCACCATAACCAGCACCGAGTTTTGAGCAACGAGCTGCACACCATCAGTATGACGGATCAGAACCCTCAAGATGACGACTGTTTTGAACTCACCAATGCTAACGACAGCCGTTGTACAGACTGGCGCCAACGTCGGGAATAGGGTGCCACAAGTCCAATATCCGGTGTGACCCGTATGGGGACATCCTCATTCCCGTTGTCACCATGATGCATCATTCCAGGCCTCCTTCAAAACCTATCTCAGCTTTGCCAGAGACTTCCGAACCACGATTTCCGCGGAATGCAAGCAGTAAAAAAGGACCCACAGAGACAGTTAAGAAAATAATCAGCTCACTAATGATAGTACAACGGTTAGGATAAACAAAAACAACAACATCAGAAAAATTTGGCTGTCAAGGTCCGGCTCATGGGGCGGACGATCCTCCTACCCCCTCTTGTAGTTGGCCTCTGACTACGAAAAGGCAGCTTCATCTTTTTCTTCTTCCGTCGCTGCCGGAAGCAGCCCAGGCCGAAATCTGCCTTCAACTCACGGCGCTAAACAGAACCTCAAGGATGACGGCAGGGACGGCGGGGCCACAAGAGTACCGGAGGTATACAGTGCGACGTTCAAATTTCCGCCCTGTATCTCCGTACCCATCTTTCCCTTTCCGTCTTTTTATGTGCACTGAAGGGCCCACCTGTTTCTCAGCATTTGGGAATTCAGGTTTTTTTTTTTTTAATTAATTTCTTTTTATCGGCTCAGGAGAGTTTTTATTTTTATTTGACGTCTTTCTTATTTAGACTTTTGACGACGATTTCCAAATACCGGGGCATATCCATCACTTTTGAACGCGTCCACCAATGGCTACCAAGCTACTGGGCAGGCCCGCTCAATTCCTTAGCAGGATACCGCGGCCTGCTCTGCGTTGGGCCGTCCGAGTTGCCATCTTGGCTGTTGTGACTCCGGTGATTCTCCAGTGGCTTATCGCCTACGTTGTCGGGAATGATGCACGACTTCTACCGCCTCAGCTCCAGCACGCCAAAAATCTGTTGGTTGTAACGGCTCACCCAGATGATGAATGTCTCTTTTTCTCACCAAGTATCCTCGGGGTGCTGGACCGCAACAAGAATGTCATGGGCGGGTTATTGGTCATGTCCACAGGCAGGTTTGACACAACACAACACCACCCAACGACAGCAGCTATGCTGATTTAACACTGACCATGCGAAAAAAAAAGGAAACAATTACGGAAAGGGTGGCCTGAGAAGACAAGAGCTCAAGGGCTCTTGCAAGTCATTGGGGATTCACTCCCAGCGGTGCGTGGCACTTGACCACCCAGACTTGCAAGACGACCCGAAAAGATGGTGGAATACCCAACTCATCGAGAGTTCTGTTCATGAACACGTGGTAAAATGGGAGGTGGATGCGGTGAGTGATTTTGTTCGCACCCGCAGTGTAGCGTAGCGCTGCAAGACCAAATAGCGCTGACATGGGAGGCTGGGTGCTTGCAGATCATCACGTTTGACGAAGGGGGAGTCAGCGGACATATCAATCACCGAGCTGTCAGTGCTGCCGTTAGGTAAGCAATTATCAATTTTTATCTGCTCGTCTGGCATGACACAGGCTGAACGGACACAATACGTTAGACACTACACAGCGACGAATCCCAAGGCGCCGGTAGCTTATTCCCTCACCACCACTTCGCTCATTCGCAAGTACACAATCCTCGGCGACCTTCCCCTAACGGCGCTGCCTTTTATGTGGCGCATCCTCGAGGCGCTATGCTACCCCGCGCGCAAAGTAGACCCCGACCACAGCCATCGCGCACTTGCCGCCAATACATGGCATCGCTATCTTCTAACCCGGGGCGCATTTGCGTCACATGGTAGCCAGTATACATGGGACCGGTATCTGTACATGGTGCTCAGCCGTTATGTATGGTTCAACGACCTCAAGAGGCTTCCCCACGTCTCGGATTCTCAACAAGGCAGAGCATAAGAAAAGGAGGGAAGATACTTGAATGGTACACGCGTATAGGACATAATTTAGAGCTCTCTGTCACACCGAGTTTCCTCCGATGCTCACAGCAGGGTCTCAGATTCGCATCATGATGTGCGCATCCAAAGTGGCAGAGCAGCTCTTTTGGACCCCTGTCGGTTACGTGGCATGGCATCGGTGACGAGATGGAAGAAAAGCCGGAGACCGACTGAGCTTCGCCGAGCGTCGTAATCCTTTTAAAATCGTGCAAGAAAAAAAAAAAAAAAGGTCCAGACCTCACCTCACATTGCAGTGTCGTACGAAGCGGCACAGCCGGGGTACACACGCGATTAATTAGCTGAGCTTGGCGTCTGACTGGGCGGAATGCGAAAAGCTTGTTTTGACCCCATTGCCGTGGCGCCAAGCTTTACCGCAACCAGCCTGGGAAGAACAGTTAGCTTACTTGACACCCACACAGTAATTGCACAGTATGAGACTGACCTCAAGAGACATTCCATCCATTACTCGCTTCCAAGGGCGGCGGGACTTGCTCCCCTGGCTCTTTCCCCCTCGGTCGTTTCTTTGTCACGGCCACAAAGGCCACACGGCCTTCCTCGAGTCCCCTCCGTCCCTTTCCACCTTCCCAGTATGTAATTCGTCGACAGGAAGAAACGAAATGGAGAGAATCTCGACCCGTGTCCGTGTTTCCTGGCCTATACCGTCTCAACGATTACCCATCATATTTGGTCTTTGGGCCATGCAAGCCCGAGACGTTGACGGGTCATCCACACAAGTAACGCACGCCTAATGATTTAATTTCGATCTCTCTCTGTCTCTCCGCCTCAATGTGTCTCTTGCTCTCTTTCCCTCTCTACCCCCATTCCCACGGTCATTGTTGATTACCTACATCTCGGATACAAATCTACACGACAACTTTTCAATTGAACCGATATTTTGGAGAGGCATCAAAAGATACTTTTAATACAACAATACCACACGCATGCGCTATGGGAAACACCCACCCGCCCCGTACTAGTGCCTGGCTCGGTCCCCGACGCCGCCACCGACTTCGGGGCGCCTTCATTCTCGTCTTAATCACCATCACTCTACTCGGCCTCTACGCAACCCGGGACGCGCTCTATGACGCTTACACGCTCGCCGCCCTGCCGTTCAGATGGGGTCACCACGCAAACCGGTTTTACATATCCCAAGAGCGCGACGGATTCGACCTGACGTTTGGGAATTACAGCAGCGACCAGCTCAGCGCCGAGGATCAGGGTTACCAGGACAAGGTCCCCGCCGTGCTGCATCACATCTCCCTGGGCGGCGGCGGTAGCAGCGGGTTGGCAAAGACGCGCGACCGCTGGATGGAAGTCCGGCAGAGCTGCTTGGACATACACCGAGGGTGGGAAGCGCGCATGTGGACCGACGAGGCGGCGGATGCGTTTGTCGAGGCCGAGTACCCGGAGCTGTGGGACATGTGGAAGTATGGGTACCGGTTCCCGATTCAGAGGATCGATGCGCTCAGGTACATGGTTTTGTACCGGTACGGAGGTAAAATGAAGCCGCCCTGTTTCCTAAAATCCTCGGAAGCCCCAAAAACAATTTGAGAGGTGATGGCTGACGAGAGTTCTGAGAGGTGTGTGTTTTTGTAGGGGCAATACTGGATATGGATCTCCAGTGCAAGCGCGGGCTCGGGCCGCTCCGAAGATTCGAATTCGTGGCTCCCGCCGCGCACCCGACGGGACTGTCGATCGGGTTCATGATGGCGAGCAAGGGGAACAAATTCGTGGGAGACTTGGTTGCGAATCTGAAGAGGTATAACAGGGGCTGGTTGGGGTTGCCTTACCCTACCGTCATGTTTAGTACGGGGTGTCATTATGCTTCGTAAGTCTTTTCACCAGGTTCTGTTTTTTTGTGTCTTTCTTTATTTTTATGTTTTTTTTTTTTTTTTGTAACAGTGTTGGCTAACTTTGTCTGGGTCGTGGTATCAGGACAATCCATGCATTCCAGCGTAACCGCACCGAATTAAAGATCCTCTCGGGCACGAGAGAGAACCCCAGGATGCATAGCTTGAACGGACCTGTGTCGACGCCGATTTTCAACCACCTTGGAAGTTCTTCTTGGCACTCTTACGATGCCGCACTGATTGTTTCGATTGGTAAGCTGCAAGCTTGGAGGTTACCGCTGATGTTGATTGGGGGGTCTCTGGTATCGTTCATCCTCGTTAGGAGAATTAGGAGGAGGCGGTTGTTGCGGAAGTTGTGAGGCTTTTGATGAAAGGAATACGAAGCAGTTGTATGGCGCTCAGTTTTGTCGGGTATGGAATATTTGCAGTTGTGGCTCATGGCATTATGGTAATGGTTGAGGATTGTTGTGTTTAGGCCTGGCGTTCCGGGAAACGCAGAAGCAGTGATGATGATAACTGTTTAGCTTATTCTGTTTGATAGGTAGCAACGTGGGTTGGAATTAATATCAAGATATGTTGTAATGGTAATGCGCACGCTTGAGTTGATTTCATGACGCTCCTTTGCTTCTTGATCAAAATGGTTGAAACTTTTCATCCTCACCTCGGGTCAGAACTTCCATCACACCATATCGTTCAGAGCCTCGTTTCCGAAAGAGGAAAAATCACCCACTGCGCAGCGTGTGAGTCTTGAAGGGCTTAGCGTCCATAATCCCTGCTAGCTGATCTTCTGTAAATGCAACATCAGCACACCAAAGTGTCATTGGGGACGACGGGACCAGTCAAAACAGATGAATGTCTCGTATATAATTCTCCATGGAGCGCAGCCTAAAAATGCTTGGGGAATTTGTTAATTACGTTAGAATTGAGTACTAGGTAGGTACCTTGGGGAGGTCCGAAACAGTCACTTGTGATACAACTTGGGTTATTTAGCAGCTGGCCACGGGGAAAGCAACCATCTAAATTATCTTTGATACCTATCATGGATGTTTACAAGGTCTGCCAAGCAAGCCCACTGCGAGATATTTCTTAACATTCACCTCTCCGCTGTGCCAATGGACCATCTATCTAGCGTTGCAACGACAAGACCCTCTTCAGCACACATCCTGCAAGACTACCCCGCAATTCGGTAGCATCACCTCCGTCGCTGCTTTTTGACTTTTTTCACCACAGCACCACCTTCGGGCAACGGTCGCTAAAAGGGTGGCCGGGGGGGGGGGGGGGGGAGTGCCGTTGGCACAACCAAACACACACTTCAGTTCTGATGAAACTTCGTATCTGCAACAGTCGAGAGCCAAGTCCAAGTCAAAGTATGGAAAGCATTTTTGATTGGAACTTGACTTTCAGCTCCATACCTGTTCTGGGAAAGGGGGAAAAAAAAATTGGGCGGGGTAGGATGGAAGAGGCTACAAGTAGCAATCGGGCTATCCTTGGTCCGTTTGACTCTATTCAGTGTGATAATCAGGCGAGTCATATATATATGGAACCGCGTCGGTATTCAGGGGGGCGCATGATGCCTTATTTAAGTCTTGTCCCCCAAAGTCCCACCCACGCTCCCGGGTTTATCCCAATTATTGTGTTCCCCACAGAGATAATTATTAACCTTGCATCAAGAGCACTGTTTGATACATCTTGAGGCTTCAAGCTTAATTGGACGACATGCTTTCAAGGCTGGTTATCCCTTTATTCCTCGCCAGGTAATCACCCTCCTCTTAATTGCTTTTAATGCCTCTTTGTTCCCCCCCTTACTGATAAATATAATATCAGCGTTGCCCTGGCGATTCCCAAGCATTCCGGCCCTCCCGGCTGCGGCGCAATGACAACTAAATCCACCATTAGCAATGATAAACCGACAACCACCACTACCACAGAGGTCACCACGACAAGCTTAGCAAAATCTTGCACCTTCACGGGCACTCAGACGTTTTACTCGAGTAGCGGCTGCGCGCTATCCTGTTCGACGGGGTTTTGTGTCATTGATGGTGGGTGCTCCCCCAAAACCTCTACACCCAACCCAACGCAAAACAAATAAATAAACTGACTTTTTCTTTCTCCTCTTCCAGCCGCCGTCACCAAGTCCTGCAACTGTCCCAGAGTTGCAATAGAGACAGTGACCACCACCGTCTGCGCTACCCGCGCTCCGTGCTATCAGTGCTATACCGGCTGGGGTACATTTGTAGTCACCGAGACTTGCACTTCGACGCCGACTGCGCCGGTTGTACCTCTCGTGACGTAAGAAAAAAAAATGAAGAAAAAAAAAAGGGGGAGGGGGGAGTTCCTAGTCTCTTCTTGTGGAACTTCTATCAAGATCATTGAGCGCCATAGCAAATAATTCGTGTCCGAAATTTATTTGTCACTCCCTCACAAAATTTGACAAAGCTATTGATTTTTATCTAGGTAGATGTTGGCAAGTACATACCTATCGAGGTAAGCACTTAACTTGTCATGCTCTCAGCGCTTTTTCCGGAGTCAATGGGGGTTAGTTGAACCCTAACCCCCACCCATAATACCCTTTATTGGCCCCCATAAGGTAAGGTGTCTCAAAACAAAGGGATTGTCTACAAAGTTGCTCATGACAAGGTTGTCCAATTCTACTGAAAGAACAAAGGACTATCGGTTTTCCGTCTCTTTGAGCTCTGCCTCGCCATGCTCCAAGTTTCGATATTTTGTGGTAAGCACATACTATGTAGGTAAGTACCTAGGCATATGTACATACATACATACCTCAGGTAGGTACTTGCTTCTTCACTCATTCCCTGTTACCGGAATTCTTATATTTGAACCCATGCCACCCACCATTCGTCTCATAGCCTAATTCCTCTTGATCATCACATCGAAATTTGCCCTTTTTTTCCTTTCATTCAACCTTGTATACCAAACGTTTATCCAAGCTAAAAGGTATATCTAAGAAACCAACCGTGCCCCGGCCCCCAACCCTAACCTTATTACTAACGAAAAAAATGTGCAAAGGTACCCTGACAGCTTTCTACTGTCCCAACTGGGGCACCTCGGCCTGCCCAAGCTTCAAGGAATCCTCTTCCTCCTCCTTTTCTTCCTCCCCCCCCTCCTCTACCGGTACCGCGGCCGCCGTCGTCACCATCAAAGAATGGGTCCCCATCTGGTTCGAGAGGCGGTGGGAGTGCTGCGGTAAGCACCTGGATTACCAACACTGCTCGCGGTGCGCTGACGCCGAGGCTGACGATACAGGTACCACCACTACTAGCAGCTTGAGCGGATCGGGGTCCAGCAAGAGCGAGGAGCGGCGGCAAGTGACTGGGGATCCGTGCGTGGGGTGTCAGATTGGGGAGATGAAGAAGAAGGAGGAAGAAGAGGAGAGAGAAAAGAAAAAGAAGAAGAAGAAGAAGGAAGAGTTGGGGAAGGGGGAGGTGAAACCGGAAAAGAAGGGGAATGTTTGGTGGTAAAGTTAGGACCTAGGTACCTAAGTAGGTGCAGTAGTCTGATGAAGGGGGGTTACAAGAATAAAGAAAAGGAAAGAGGGAGTGCAAGATTAATGGTGCAAAGGTGCGCATGTGAAGAAAAAAAGGGGGGGGGGGTGCAAGATTGAAAGTTAGGTAAGGTTGTTGCTCGTGTTAAAAACGAAGGGGAGCAAAAAATAAAGTAAGGACAAAATAAAAATTGGGAAACGCAAATCTTGTTACAGATCATTCTTATATGGCTTGAAAATGATGGAAGTGATGGTGATGCCCTCGTATAGGTTGCATGTTTATCGTTGAAAAAAGGCTGGTATACAATAATCTTTTTTTTGTGGGGTGGGGGGGGGGGGGTTCTATCTAATAGAAATAGCGTGACTGGGGCGGAAGAAAAGAAAGCACTGCCTGCTTGATGATACCACAGTAAAATAGGTTATTGAAGCCTCGCAGGTAGATCTGTGAGGCAACAGGGAATAAATAGTTCTAGGTAATTGTCTAGATGATGTACCTACTTACATGGATATACATTAAAATAGAATATGATGTAATTATGCGTTTCAAAGTAACTGACCTGCGTGGTACACAAATGCGTACCTACCTACCTAAATTAGGTATTCGTCTCTTAGTTTGCATCAAGCCATTGACATTTCAATATCGGTTGCTTGCTTCTTGCCCCTGATTGGCACATACCGCAGACTCATTGGCTTTGGTTTTGCGTACGTAGGGCGATCCGTCAGCTCCTCGATGGCAACCACGGCAAGGTGCACTATGGGAACAGCCTTGCAGATATCGAGCGTGTGCGGTGAGAAGAAACCCCTCGATTCGCCGTTGTTTGAAAGCCGTTGTAAATCCTATTGCCCGGATAGGTAATCAGTCAGTTATTAGTCTAGGTGTAGACATCATCTGTGCATCAGGGACCTTCCGAGACTCAGCTAATTAGGTACCTACCTCAACAAAGCGAAGATATTCCTCCGGTCTCCTCGAGGGAACAGAAAATAGCTCGAGACATCTAGTCACTTCATTTTCGATTGGGTGAGCCAGCCGACTTCTGAGCCAGGCTTTGTTGCGCCTCTCATCGCTTATTACCGCGCCGTAGAGCTTGGCATGATTGGACCAAAGCTCGAATGCTGGTGCCCAACGTTGCCGCCGAGGCTCCCTGAGCAAATTTTTCTCTACGATTAGCAGGAGCGATATATGTATCTCTATTAGTTTCCGCACTCGTCGGAATATTGCTAGTGATAACCGAAGGCTGGAGCGGTTGGCTGGCGCGATGTAGGCCCAGAGGGTCTCTACCGACGTCAGATCGTTGATGTAGGATATCTCAGCCTGGACGAAGTCTTCGATGACGATTTTGATGGCCTCTGAGTTTTCATGTCTAGGGTTGCTCTCCACCGTCTCCATATGCCGACCCAATTCCTCATCAACAGGTACTATGTGGCCGGCTTCCATAAGAAGGCTTAGGAGAGATTGGAATACCCGAAAAACCTGTTCAAATTTTTTTTTTTTCGTTTTCAGTTTAGACTGTTGCCAACACCAAATATCATGGATTGTGTCTAGTTCTGCGAATAAAAGGGGCCCAACCTACCTTTATGAACCCAATATTTCCACAATCGCCGTTGATGTCTGAGTAGGTAAACATGATGTTCTTGATGCCGACAATTTCTGAAGCGACGCTGATAGCGTCCGTGAGTATCCGGTACTTGTTTAAAGAAGTTATCTCGTACTTTTTGGGGCTGTATGGGAGGGTGTTGGCATTTTTGTCGTGCTCAACCATGTCGACCAGATGCAGGAAAGAATAGCCATCCATGAAGAGACTGCAAAGAGTAGAAAAAGGGTGGGCTCCCAGAAATGCGTAACCCAAATCACTCCAAGCCCTTCTTGTCGCCGCAAGGCGTTTCTCAATGGGAGGAAGCTGTGCAAGAAGCAGCTCTTGCTCAAGACAGCTTCGCAAAAACGAATGAGGGGAAGGCAGGAGGTCGGGGACCGGTTCCCTCGCGGGACATGGAGTCGCAGTGATGGGAACTCCCGAGGCCACTCGGTCGCCAAAATCGTAGTGATGAGAATTCCGCAGGTCGTCAGCGTAGATAGGAAGTGCAATGACGGACAAGACAGAAATGTCGCCCAAGCTCATGCCTGAAAAGACAGACCAAGCGTTTGTGCGCGCGATTGAGCTCCGAAAAGAAAAGTCCATGCTGTTGCGAAAGTTTTGCGCCCGGCGGTATACCCGCGACAGTTCAAGATCGCACTCAAACGGCCTTTGGAGAGCTGAGCTGGCAGTAAGCCGTGCCGGCTGTGACGAGAGAGGTCCGGCACCACTACTCCGCGTCGGAGTCGTTGTGCGCGTGCTTTCACTGCTTGGCAAGGGAGACGGCTGGTCGCTGAATGTGCTGCTGATCGGACTGAATATGACGCTGACTGTGTCGTCGTCGCTGTTGACCGGGGTTGGATGAGGCCAGTCCAGGCGATCAGCCAAAGCGTCGGCGGCGGTGGAGACGGAAGCAGCGCTTGGAGCATAACTGTGCCTCGTGCTCCTTGTTATGACGGACCGAGCATCAAACACATCCTCAAGGTTGACGAGTCGGCGAGCCAGCTTCTTGCTGTTCTGCAACAGCAGGGCGACATTGGCTGTAAGCTCCTGTTGGGATTGCTCGGCTTGCAGGCTTGAGTCGCTCTGGAGAATGTTGAGCATTAGTGACATTGAAGATTTGAAAGCTTCAAGCCGGCCGAGCAGTGCACTCAGCGCGCTTTCCTTTCTGGCCCAGCCCAAGCGGTACCGCAGAGCCAACGGCGTGATTGAAGGCTCGGCAGGAGGCAGGTCACCGACGCACGCCTCAAGGTCCGAGAAGATGAGGACGCCATCTGTGAGCACGGCAACCACCTGGTCCAGCTGGATAAGCGCGGCTCTTTGGCGGTTGATGGTCGCGAGGTTTTTGGTCAGGTTTTGCAGCGCGCCGAGGATGATGGCCGCGGATTGCGTTTCCGAATAGACCTGGACGGCAATCTTGGGCGTGTCGCGTGCCGCCGCAATGTACGGTCCAAGGGCTTTATTTACCATATCCGCCGCTGAGACGAGCCCTGCGATGGAGGAGGCGACACTCAAAGGGTCCATGTTGGGCCGCGTTGTTGGATGTTTACCTTGGTTCCCGCCGTGGATTCTTCTGTCGTGCGGGGTATCAAGACAGGAACACTGAGGGCCTTCGGGGTCTTTGATTTGATCTCCCAAGGCTGTGAATGCCAAGTGTGAAATGTGGCAAGCGCCAAAGCTGCGCCCTCTGGGGCCCCCTGTTGCATGGCCAAGCCAACATCCACCCCCTGAATGAGCCCAAGCAAGGCATATCAGCTCCCCCACACAGACGAGCTTGGTTGGATGAGATGCCACGAAACAAATTGACAATCGGTAGTGCCGTTTCATCCCCATCACAAGCACTTTGGATATAGATCCCTAGGCACGATGCCTTCACTGGCAAGTTTGCTGTGAACAACTTTGTCATTTAATTAGGTACCTACCTAGCTAGGTATATATCGCATTGTTATCTCAACTTCTCCGACACAACCTCCCGTTCTGCGTCGGGATCCACGGCACCTGCCCGGTAACATACCAGTCCTCCGACCCAACAGCAGTGGGCGCATAAAACAAACCAGAGGGGTCATACTTCTTCTTGAGCGCCAGCAGCCGCGGGTAGTGGCTTCCGTAGAACGACTGCTGGAAGTCGGGCTCGTTGATGTCGCCCTCGGACAGGTAGGAACCGGCCCCAGGGCTCACGGCGCGCCACCTCGCCAGCCAGTCGTTGGTCAGAGTCTCGCTGGCCTGCTGGATCTGGGCGTCGGTGGCGTTGACCGGCCACCCGGCGGCGAGGATGAAGAAGCCCGTCGTCTTGCGCCAGGCCGGGTTGACGCTGTTGTCCTGGTTGACGGTCGGGTTGGGCGCCGCGCGGATGTTGTATCCGATGAGGACGCCGCCGCCCTCGATGGCGTGCCGAGCCGCCGAGAGGGTTTCGTTGACCTTGCCGGGCTCAAAGTTCTCTTTGGGGAAGAGGCGGGAGCCCGCGTGCGAGTCGAACCCCCCGACGACTTCGGGGGGGAAGGTGCTTGCGTACGTCTTGTAGAAGCTGTCATACTCCTTGAACACCGGCGTTATCGGGATGCCGAGGTTGGCCAGGTCGGCGAGGAAAGGGTTGACCAAGGTTTCGAACTTGGGTTGCGTCATGTTGCCTCCCCACATGGGCATCATGTTGAAGAGGTATTGACCCGGGCCGATGCCCACCACGAGGAAATATCCATACGCGCCCGCGGCCGTGAAGGTGTCGAAGTAGTTCATGTAAGCCTTGAAGCCGGCAAAGAAGGTGTCAACCGTAACGTTGGGCCCCGTGGTGAAGGAAAAGGTCAAAGTGGTGACGGGAATTCTCGGGTACGCCCGCACCACAACCGAAGTGACAACACCATATGTGCCTATTTTTGTTCCAGTCAGCAGCATGATTACTGGTACCTTCTCCCCTTCAAAACCTAGAAAAAGACTTACTACCACCACCGCCCCTCAAAGCCCAAAACAAATCCGGATACGACCCCTCGTTAACCGTAACGAACCTCCCGCTCGGCAGGACGACGTCCATCTCCAAAACCTGATCCGCCCCCATCCCCGCGATCGAGCTCATGGGCGAGTGCCCGCCGCCAGCGATGTACCCGCCCGCAATCCCGACGGTCCTGCACTCGCCCCCGACGACGGTGACGTTGTTCGCCTCGGCGGCCCTGTAAACCTCCTCGGTCTCGACCCCGGCGCCCAACCTAAACGCCGGACCGCTGTACCCCCCCGTTCGGGTTCCTCCTCCTCCTCCTCCGCGACAAGAGTTATACCTCTCGATGAACTCGATATCCTTGAGCTTGTGCGTCCAGACCGACAGCGCGCCGGCGCCGACGCTCTTGTCGGCAAAGTCGTGGCCCGTGTTCCTGACCACGAGCCGCAGGTTCAGGTTGCGCGCAAAGTTCAGCGCCAGCTGAATGTGGGAGACCTTTGTGACGGCGACCGAGTACGCCGCGTAGCCCCCGAGGGTGCAGTTTGCGGCGGCAGAGCCTGATGAAGACGGATCGTCCCCGCCGTCGGTCTCGGTCGGCATGCAGGTCCTGCCTTGGTACAGCGGGAACATGGCCGACGTCGGGTCGTTTACGTGGAAGTGGGGGTCCGACCAGCTCTCCCGCACCGTCTTGCACGCCGAGGCCGAGTACACGCCCGTGTTGGTGTAGCAGGGCGCCGCCAGGGGCACGGTTTTTATCAGCGCTCCCGAGAGGGTGAGATTGAAGAGGGACCAGACTGCGGGCGGAGGCCAGAGGGGGTCGCCGGGGAAGGTTTTGCATGCTTGTCTTCCGCGGCGGGAGAGTAGCTGGGAGGGGGAGTCGGCAAAATCCAGGAAGGACGTGTCGGAGTTGGGCGTCTGATTGTGCAAGCTGGTGAGGGAGGTCTCCGTCAGCTGGTTGTCGGCGGATTCGTAGGTGAATTTCTGCGTGGTGCACGATGACGAGGGCAATGGTCCAGTTGCTGCTGCTGCAAGACTCTGGTTAGGGCCGAGGACAGTCGCCAAGAGCGCCGTCACGCCCAGGGAGCGGAGGGACTCTGGTGCCATCATGATGGGCTATGATTGATTTGGCTGGGTAGGCACCCTTCGCGACGACAGAGAGAGAGAGAGAGAGAGAGAGAGAGAGAGAGTTGAACCTCTACCATAGCGGGACACCACTACTAAGCAACGTGAACAGCGCTGTTGGCTGCCATATTTATACCCCTGATCGGGGGAATGTTCCGAACACACAAATAATTAATATCCCGAAAGAATACCAACAGTGAGGGGAAACCCGGTAGATAATCCCAACGCACACGCACGCACACGCGCACGCGCAACTTCACCCCCGTCCCCCAGCTTAGCGCGGTGAGAATTGGGTGTCGTGAGGTTGTAAGCGAAAAGCGAGGCTAAGCCCAAAAGACAACCAACAGACATCAACTTTGCCTGCAAAACGGCCTCACCGGAGGGAGGGGAAAGACTTCTAATGTAAAATTTATTGCCGTACTGCAGCTGCATACCCACAGTAGTACGGATTACCTAGGGTAGGTAAGGACCTGTTGGGGGGGGGGGGGGTTCCGGCTTACCGGACATTGGCAATTCGCCTCCCTCTCTCTGCCGCCTTCTCGCTGGCGTGTGTGTCCCCTGTACCTGCAGGACAACAGGCCCAACAGAAAAAATAAAAAAAATGTAACCTCTCACAAAAGACGGACTCGGTCTGCAAACCCAGGGCAAGGGGAATGAATGCATGCAATATGTGTAGCTGCGTACCTGGTATATTCTGGATGAATGTAACCCCAAACCCAACCCCCAAACCCGCCGTCCTCTCCTCTTTACCAACCCCCCATTGCATTATAGGTTCCGGGCAATCTTTGCCTTTTTTTTTTTTTTTTTTTTTTTTTTTTTTTTTTTTTTTTTTTTTTTGTTGTAATTTTTTTTTTTTTTTTAGAACAAGGTGTTTTTGGGGAGTGGGGTGGG